>OY992772.1:9836779-10385858 GCA_963921325.1 Logfia minima | reverse complement strand
TAGTTACTAAAAATAAAAAACAAGATAAACGTTTGATCAAACAAGAGTGAAATGAATACGTTTAACTTGGAGTTGGATCTTAGAAACGTATTGTAATTACTAACTATGTATTATTTATTAGTTATAAAAATAATATTATTTTATGAAAGCAAAGATCTACTAACCCCATCAACCAAGCTTCAAAAGGTAAAAAGACCAGACCTGACTTGTTTCCTTCCCTTTGAGAAAAGAGAGAAATAGAGGCAACCAAAACCAAAGAATTTAAATAAACTCGCAAAAAGTGGAGAAAGATTATAAGGCCACTACTTTCCCCAATTTTTTCTCCCATTAATTCATACAAAACATTACAAAATAACTTCAATTTCAATCAATTCTATACCAACAACATACAATCACAGATCAATCAAATCAAATTTAACTGATTAATCAAATCAATTTCAACCATGTCGTCATGTTCTTCATCATCGGCGTCTGAAGAAGATGAAGACTTGGATTCATACCGGAAAGGTGGTTACCATGCGGTCAGAACCGGTGATACTTTCGCCGCCGGTAGGTTCATCGCTCAACGGAAGTTAGGGTGGGGCCAGTTTTCCACCGTTTGGCTTGCTTATGATACACAAACATCTGTAAGCTTTTTTAATTTGATTGCTTTCATTTAAGGTTTGAAGTTTGAATTGGTGAGATCTGTGATCCGTATATAATTTTTAACCTCATTGTTGTATGCATCAATAAATAAAGCTATTTATACGTGAAATCATATATTAGGTCATTAATGGTAACAAATGTAGATCATTTCTTCAAATGTGTATCTATATACGTGATTAGCTGTTATGGAAGGTAAGTGTAATGTCGGATCATTTATGTATCATTTGCTTTGTTTTTGTGTTTATTCTGTTGGCTGCATTTAGTTGAATTATGCAAATGTTGAATGCCAATTGGATTAAGATCATTAGAATGCCTAATGAAGTGTTTATATTCATACAAAGCTAGCCATTGCCCATTCATAGTGATTAGGCATAATGAACCTGCCTTTGTTGTAACTTGAAGTGTTTATATTAATACAAAGCTAGCCATTGCCCATTCATAGTGATTAGGCATAATGAACCTGCCTTTGTTGTAGCTTATAAATAGTTGTAGTTCATGCCAATATGGAAATTCGACACTAGCATATGTGTTTTATCATATTCATGTATCGTTTTTTCTTAAGTACACTGCCCTATTCTACCTGGATCGTATTATGAAACGGAGGATCCTTCACTGATGTTGTTGTTGAGTAGCAATCAAACACCCCTCCTATTTGAGGCCATTGACTAGGGAGGCCTGCCTTTATTTGGAAGATGGGGTTGTTCTAACTTAGTTTATCTTTTAAGTATTAAGTTCATCTGTAGATATATAGCCGGAGCATATGTTTATTGAACTTGTAGCATTTTTGTCCGGATATATTTCTATATATAGAAAGCAGTGGATATTTTATGTGATTTTGTTTGATGTTGTTGACAGATATGTATTGGGTACGTAGTTGTCTAGTTGAGATAGCATCTTTACGTAGGATATCTCAAATATATTATGTCCAAAACCTCTTTCCATAGATTGTAATCATGTAACTGGCTACCTCTGTATTTTCTAATTCCCATTTTTGGTGTGATTCAAGGACTTGCAAAACTAGGGGTGGCAATGTCGTTTCATGTATTTATGAATGGTTTGACTTGAGTTTATCTCAAGCAGGTCAAACTGAATTAGATGAACTGGTTGGGTTGAGTGGATCAAAAAGGTTGAAAGTTGCCAAAAGTATATTACTGATGCCTAACAACCTTCTAAATCATTATATCCAAAGCTTTAGACAACTGTTGTAATAATATGTTTTTATAATCATAATTAAAACACAGTTTCTTTATTAGATAAGTGGCAAACAAGTGTTTGTTGGTCAACCTATCTCACCCGCTTGTTTTTACCCATACTAAGATGGCTTGTTTCAACCTGAACTCGTTTCGACCGGTGACTCAACCTGCCTAATTTGCCCAGCTTGGCAACCGTATCTAAATATACAACTTAGAAATAAAGACATTCTTTTAGTTTCTACTTGCGTTTGCTCAATTTCAACATACTATCGTGCAGTTGACCTCTTTTTATACCGCCAAGGACCAATAGGTATCATACATTTTCCAAAATATGAGCATTGTTTTTTTTTCTTTTTGAAGTTCGGACTCTTGCTAGTTCTAACTAATAAAACCAATTGTAATGCTTTTGCTTTTTGATGGCGCTTGTAATGTTTATTTTGTTTGTTTATTATTTTTTCCTTTTTTTGGTAGTTCTACTGCTTTTGCTTTATATAACCTTTGTCTATTGTCTATTTATTTATCATTTTTATCTGTAAAATTTAATTATAATGCTTCCATTACCCTTATATAGCCAGTTCAATGTTCCTCATTTTGTAGAAATACGTTGCACTGAAGATCCAGAAAAGTGCGCCAGAATTTGTGCAAGCTGCTGTCCACGAAATCGAGGTTCTTTCTGCTATCACCAAAAATGACCCTGGAAACGAAAAATGTGTTGTACAGTTAGTGGACCACTTCAAACACAGGGGCCCAAATGGACAGCATTTGTGCATGGTTCTTGAATTTCTTGGTGATAGCATACTGCACCTCATCAGATATAACCGTTATAAAGGCCTTAACTTGAATAAAGTAAGGGAGATATGCAGATGCATACTTATTGGACTTGATTATTTGCATAGAGAACTTCGTATTTTACACACAGACTTAAAACCCGAAAATATACTTCTCGTTTCCACTATAAATCCATCAAAAGACCCTATTAGATCAAAGACAACCCCCATTCTTGAACGACCTGAGGGAAGTTTGACCGGTGGTGGAATGGTCAACGTTATTGAAAAAAAACTGAAGCAGAGGGCAAGAAGAGCAGTGGCTAAAATTGCAGCAGAGAGACGAGGTGTGATAGGAGGGGGTTCTCCAGCTGCTAAGCCTGAAAGAAGCCTTGATGATATCAATTTCAGGTGCAAGATTGTGGATTTGGGAAATGCATGTTGGGCAGATAAACCAATTGCAGAGGAAATTCAAACAAGACAATATCGAGCCCCTGAAGTTATACTACAGTCAGGCTACTCGTTCCCTGTTGATATGTGGTCATTTGCTTGCACTGCCTTTGAGCTTGCGACTGGTGAAATGATGTTTGCTCCCAAGCCAGGACCAGGTTTCAGTGAAGATGAGGTATTACTTTAAAAGGGATGGGTCGGGCAGGTTTGGTGATGGGTAAAAATGGTTCCGGGCTTAAACATGGGATTATATGTACACATTAAAACACTTATTCACCAAACTTTTGGTTAAATAGCGCGCCACATATGATTACAATTGTTAAAATAATATTCTTTGATATTATGATTTAGAAGGTTATATGGCTCAACAATACAACTCTGACGACTTTTGACCCGTTCGCTTTTAAGCTATTTTCTACTTGTTTTACCCCTCAAAGATAAAACCTTACCCGAATCAGCCCATATGTAAGTAGATGGGTTGATGCCACCTCTAGTTTTTCCTTTTCTTATTTGGACATGAACCACCCCTAAATATTGACGGTGGGAATGATTTGCTTATGTGGATGATCTGATGCAGGACCACCTTGCTCTAATGATGGAACTCCTTGGAAAGATGCCTCGGAAGGTAAGATTGATCCATCCTACTCGATATCCATCTGAACAGAAGATCCAAGTTACATTTACCTTATGTTCTTCTGCCTTTTTGAAAAACAGTTAGCCGTCGGAGGGGGTCGATCCAAAGATTACTTTGACAGACACGGTGACCTCAAAAGGATCCGTAGACTCAAGCATTCATCACTGAGTCGTTTACTCATTGAGAAATTCAAGTTTCCCGAAACTGATGCTCGCGAATTCGCCGACTTCTTGACTCCTATTCTTGATTTTGCACCCGAAAATCGGCCAACTGCACAACAGTGTTTGCAACACCCTTGGCTCGGCCAGTCTGCCGCCAAGAGAGTGGCCTGAAAAGAGCGATCGGGTGACTGACGTGGTTGATTTGGGATGATGATTAAGGTGGTAAGCAAAGAAGGGATCAGAAGGTGTTTTTTGTTGCAGCTTATTATCCCTATCCCCCTTACCAATATTTTATTTACATATTTTGTTTTTTGTGAATCTCAATAATATTTGGTTATGTTTTGAATTATCTATGATGTAATATAGACGTATATAGTTACAATAATTTGATAGTGATTTGGGTTGTGCTAACCCCAAGTGCAATTGATTTGAGCTCTCTTTCAAGTTTTGGTTATCTTGATCATATACTCATACATTATCGTTTCCTATTCAATGTGATCATTAGACACCGTTTAAGTCTGGGAAGATATCAATAGTATTCTTTGATCCCAATTAGTAATGCGGTTTACGAACATTCAGCTATTTTATCAAGTTTCAAATGAAAAATATTAAAAATAATGTATGTTAATATGTCATGTGAAGTTCAGAAACACCCTGCTTGTTATCTTTTCAGGTTACAGATGACTAGATGAGAATGGCACCTTGCACCCAAAAGAATGGCCCAACAATGAGTGGTGGGTTGTCTTGTTTTTCTAATCATTCTATGTATAGATCACTATCGTTTTCTACTGTTCATAGGGGTATTTTGGTAAAAAAAAGTGTAATATGTACTCCAGAGTAGTGGAAGATTGGAAAAGGTATCCTTATGTATAAATATCCATATAAGTTTATAGTATAGTGTTACATATATTAAAAAACTAGATCGATATGAAAATTACAACAAAAGATGATAAAACAAAACCTTACATGGTTGGTGGTTAGTACTTGATTATTTTTGACATAAAGAAACAGTTGTATATTCCTGGGTATGGTATTAAAAGGGGTATCAAAATAGATCTGAAGGTAACCACTCTAGGTGTGTGTGCAAATGTGCAATAATTGTTGAGTGAATGAGACTCTCTCTAGTTTATGTAAAACACCACTCGTCTAAGCAAACATGATTTGGTGTTATACCACTTACATATAAAAAAAGCAAAAGAAAAATGTAATAATGCCCCTGACTTAAATTATGTTCAGTGCTTAAAGAAAAATGTCGTACAGAACGTGACAATAAAAACCGTTTTTGACTAGAATGTTTAGTTAGATCACGCATTATATTTTAGTGCATGAATTGGATCAGCAATAGTAAGATTATAGTTTATGAACACCTTAGATTCAAATTGGATTCTACTATACTAAAACTCCAAAATTATCTTGTATAGTCATTCTGCACATAGTTATGAATGTACATTATAAACAACTCGGATTCGTAGAGAATAGGACTAAAGAGTATTGCAATAACTTCACAACATAAGTTTTATTAGACCAATATATACAATAGAAGAAGAACATTAATTTATGATATAGTGCATGCATCAATCATCATCATGTACTTTAGGATACAATGTTGGAATTAAATGCAAGTTTTTTTTTAAATATATTTTAAAGTGTAATTATAATTATATATAATATAATTTGCAAAATGCTAAGAGTTCCAAACATCGAACCATCTAGAAAGACACACTCCTTAACAACAACCTAGATACACCTAAATACTGTTAGAGCATACAGAGTAATCCTACATGGCACACCAAGGTGATGAACAACATTGGGGTGATCATTCAAGCCAAAGACAAGGTGGTGATTACCAACTTGAGATTTATGAAACTTTTTTTTATTTTATTTTGCGTTTTTATAATAATTTGAAAGTTAAAAAAGCTTAAATCTGAGCTCAAATTTCAGTGTGACGAGTACGGTTAAAAATTAGTTTAAGTTTGATTTCAATATGATGATATGACGCTCATGTATCAACCTTTTATCGGAGTGGTCAAGTGACCACTCCTTTCACTTTTAAATGCAAATAATCTTTCTTTCCTGCAAAGTGATTTGGTTTCAGCCATATCAATATTCGTATGATTTAATCCATGAGGGAGTTCGCAAACATAAAAGTATAGCAAATAGTGAGAAAAAAACTCAATCTTAAACCAAAGTGTATTGTTATATAAGTCTAAAAACAGTCTAAGTATAGACCTAATCCATACACCACGTCACACATTTCTCACTCTTTTTTTTTTTCCGTATTCTCACCAATAATTTTTACATGTGCACCAATCAAATTGTTAGGTCTAAATTGGTATCATTTTTCTAAACTAAAAGTAACGCCATGACACATTCTTCTTACTCCCTCAAACGGAATAAACTAATCCATACACCACATGACACGTTTCTCACTTTTTATATTTCTATATTCTCACCAATAATTTTTACATGTGTACCAATCAAAAGTGACACCATAACACATTCTTCTTATTGCCTCAAACGTAATAAACTTATAGTCATTTTCGACCATTAATCTTACATGCCTCCTTGCATTCTTGTGGGAGTAATAAAGGGACCAGAGGATGAAGCATGGACGTTACAATTAATACTAAGTGCATAAATTCCTCGATCCCTGTTTTCTCTTTAAAAGTTTTTGGTATTTCAGTTTTTGAACCTTGATCATCACAATCGGGTTTCTTATGATATTTGTCATTGCCAATTCGATTGTTAAAGTGTATGTATCAGGCCTGCATCAAGTATTAAATAGATCCGACCCATCTTTAAATTTCATATTAATTACTTAGCCAATTATAATATACTACTTTTCTTACTAAAACAATCAAAGAAATTAAAAAAAAAAATAGAGGAAACTAACCTCATATAACAATGTGCTATGAAGTTGCAATTGAAACTGAAATAAAAGAAGATGCAACTTATAAACAACCTACAGCAAAAATATTTTTTTACTACTAGAATAATTTCTAAAAACTAACTAATTAATTTTTATTAATTCATATAATCACAGAGTTTTTTTTTTGTAATTTTTTTAATATATTCTCCTCTACCAGTGACAGTTTATAACCTAGTGATACGTGAAAAACCCATCAACTTAAAAATTGTAAGTTATAAATGACAATTTACATTATATATATATGGGTGGGGATCAAGAGGAAGCGAAAAAAAAAGGGAATTAGGGAAGCAAATACTAATTTAGCATCAAAACATGATTTTCAAGCAAGACTCGTCAAATTAAAGCTTGAAATATAAATGAATCGATTATATACATCATTTAATCAAACAATGTTGTTATAATTTTACGTTTTAAACAAAAAAACTCTTAAAATCGACATTTATCATTCAATTGTGATGAATGTTAGTCAAAATTTCAACTTAATATTCCTAAAACATTAATTTATGATAAATATTAACTCATATATGTTATTATACACCGATTATATCATTCATGGGTGAATGTTATCACTAAAAATTCATCAAGAAATGATGTTAAATAACATTCATGGATGTATAATAACAAAATATGAGTTAACATTCATCCGGAATGAATGTTATAAATAATAAAATCAATGGCTGAGATTTGCTTCTCTCCTTCTTCAGAATTTGAAGCTTCTCTGTGAATCCTTCCCCATATATATATATACATATGAATTTATATATATAATGTGTGAAATATGTGATTTTTATTTGTCTTTAAAATACATATATATATATATACTAGATTTAAACCCGTGCGATGCATGGTAATTTAAGTTAAACAATTTTTATATTCGTAATTTTTATAAGTTTAATAATTTTATATTATTTTTCAATTAGTGTTTGAGTAGGATTCATAAATTTTTTAATTAATTAATATTATATTCAAATATTATCTAGCTCTATCTAAATCTATTTTTTAGTTTATTTTTTAAATTAAATAATTATTTATATTAAAATTATGAGAGACCGCCACGTAGCATTTTTTCTACGTGACAAATTCTAAAATAATCTTCTATTCTCCTTTAGTATATATAGATATAATATATTCCCTTCTACAACTTAATTAAATTAAATACGGAGTAAAAGTTTATCAAACCAGTAAATGATCCTCTGATCACTTTGCTTATTTTTTAAGCTTATATGGTTACGCCTCTATTCTTTATAACGGTATTCGACCGCCAAATTTCTGATCTTCAAATCAAATCGTAAACCCCTTCCTGTTCCTTCCTTTTGTCTTCTTCAACCTCGCAGTGTAATTCTCTGCACAGCCGCTCCCACCGCAGCCATTCGGTAATATTCTTATCATTATTATACTTTCGTTCCTTGTCTACTCCATTTATACGATCATTACATACACACTTACATATACATCTCGCTATATCTATACGCACATTATCCTCTCACCTGTATTTATCATCACACGTATGTATGCATGTGTGAATATTGATGTTTTCTTTTATTAACCATGTAACATCCTCGAATTTCCCAGTTTTACACCAATAATTGCTCGCACTAAATAACTAATTTTGTATTTTGTACTATTGTTTGAAGAGGGGGCAGTTCTAGGGTTTTACAGAAAATAGTGGTGATGTGATAAACTTTTAATTAGGTCGTGAATTTTGTTTCTGTAAACATTAAAGGGTGTAGTGATAAAACTTTGGTATCCTTGAAATATAGTGTTGCTCAATTAGGGTTTTTGGTAAGTGTTTATGAAGAGATGATAATTTATAGAATGTGTGATGTAAAATCGTAATGTTAGTATGTAATGAAGTTTCTACTAATGATTATATATTGTAAGGTGAATTTTGTTTTATGATAGACAGAGTGGTAGAGTGATGAAGAATTGGTATCATTATCTTCTTGTTGGGCGAGATCAATGAGGAGCATCAAGTTATTGCCGGAATCTGTTCGCAGTTCTATGCGTTCCGGCATTCTTTTGTTTGACTTGACTAGGGTTTTAGAAGAACTGGTATTCAACAGTCTTGATGCTGGTGCTACGAAGGTAACTACACACATATAGATCGGCAATAGATTTTATTTTTATTTTCATGTTTTTCGCAACATTTTGAAGTTAACATTTGTTCTCTCAGGTGATTGTAGCTCTAGGTGTTGGGACAAACTACATTAAAGTTACAGACAATGGTAATCAACCTTAATTTCCACAAGATTTATATGTGACCCAACTTGTATACTTGTTTTTCTTCCTTGATTCAACTACGTATTTTTGCAGGTTCTGGTATTACACGGGATGGATTGGTGCTGTTGGGAGAAAGATACGGTAATTTGAAAATTGTCTCATAGAATTATATCAGTTCCATCCACGATCATGTGTATGCTCATTACAACAATGTATCATTCTGTTATTTTCTGCTAAATTAGGACTTGTAGCTTACTGTGTACCATTTGCATGCTGGATGTTGGATGGTGGTTGATTTGTGCCTTTAAAGCCTCGAGTGAATAAGTCCTCTGATATAAATGCCTAATCCAGTAAGGAGTTTAATGGCTTAGAGCCTCAAAATACATTTTTTGCTAAATGAGAAGTAATGTTTAGCAAGTACTCTGGGTAAACTATCTTAACAAAAAATTACCACTTTAACCCTTAAAACCAAATAAAGTCTCATAGGTTAAGCGGAATCAGTTTAAAATATCCTTTGCTTATCATGTCATATGATTCTGTTTATGTTTGCATATTAGAAGCAATTTCCAAATTTTAGCAGCTGGCTGGTTGAACATAGTTCAAAATATGGTTTGCTTATCATGTCATATGATTATGTTTATGTTTGCATATTTGAAGCAACTTCTAAGTTTGAGCAGCTGGCTGGTATGAACACTGTTCCAGAAAGCTTTGGCTTTCGCGGCGAAGCACTAAGCTCAATTTCTGACGTTTCTTTGTTGGAAGTTGTTACTAAAGCACATGGAATGCCAAATGGTTACCGGAAAGTCATAAAGGTATGGATCCTTTGGATGTTTCTATTAAGTACCTAAACATTCTGATGTTGACATTTCATGGCAGGTAGCGTTTCTTGATTCTTTTAATCTTTTTTAAATCATTCAGGGTTGCAAATGCTTGTATCTAGGAATTGATGATGAGAGACAAGACGTTGGCACAACGGGTAATGTATTTTCATGTGCTTTGAAAGCACGTGTCATTGTGTTTAATTCTTGACCATTCTTTAGCACATGGTAGTTGTAAGGAAAAAGATTCAAGATTATAACTGGGCTTGATGATCTTTTTTCTTTTGTTTGCTTGACATGTTAAATTCCCGAGTTCGTGTCATTCTTCTCTAAACCATGGTTTGCAAAGCATGTAGGAGTATTTGATCTATTTAATTAAGGCATGTCTTGGTGGTTGCAGTTGTTGTTCGCGATTTGTTCTATAACCAACCAGTTAAAAGGAGGCATTTACAGTCCAGGTTCTTGTTTGCTTTGTTTCAATTAGCGTAAGTTATTGCATGGAATTGCTTATTTCTTATGCTGATACAATGTGCTTATGGTATTATATATATGAAGTCCCAAAAAGGTTATGCACTCTGTTAAAGAATGCATACTGAGAATCGCTCTTGTCCACCTGGGAACCAGCTTCAAAATGATTGATATTGAGAGGTGCTTACTTTCATTAGTTGCAACTTATGTTCTTGATCTATAATAGTTAAGAAGTTGAATCGTAAATATATCATCTTTGTGCAGCGGTGTTGACGTTATTAGCTTGTATCGTTCATCTTCTCCTTTACCCCTATTGGCGAGTGGTTTTGGAGTTGAGGTTTCTCATTCTCTACATAAGTTGGATGAATCTGATGGCAAATTAAAGCTTTCTGGCTACATAGCTGACCCTTATGAAACTTATTCTGTGAAGGTATTCTCTTTTTTCATTCATTTTTGTAATCTTTCATTTCTTATTCAGTGTTTCGTATCTTGCAGGCCTTCCAATATTTCTGTATCCATATTATGCATTGATTCTATTCTACAGTGTAATGGGTTTATGAGTTACAAACATATTACCACATTTGTTCTTTTTAACCTTTGAACGAAGATGTCAATTCAAGATATATATCCAGAGGTCCAATACATAAGTTGCTGAATCAGTTGGCTGACACACATTGCTGTTCAGATTTGGTGAAGGCTAACGTTAGTTCCCAATGTGGAAAGCGAGGCAGGTGTCAGGCATCTCCGACCTACATATTGAACTTGACTTGCCCGCGAGCTCATTATGATTTAAGTTTTGAACCTGCCAAGACTTGTGTTGCATTCAAGGTACTACCTGCTTATGACCTTTGAGTCTTTGACTTACCATTGAACTCTATCATAGTTATACTAATATATTTCTTTAATATTATTATCATAGTTTTATAAATATTCCACGCTTAGTATTATCACCCCAGAACCTATCAGTTCAAGCTGCCAGTTTCAACCCTTGATTGTGGTAGATAGTGATACCTACCTAGTCTAACTGACACAAATTGTCTTCATGATTGTTGATTAGTGACTAATTAAGGGATAAGGTTGACATTGAAGTTCTAGTTTTGTACACACATGAAGTTATATAGTTTGTTGTGTCTCAATATCATGAAAGGAATTACCATTGACAGGAAATTTAACTCATTTATGATTCATAGACACCGACATGTGGTCGTCAATGATATGGTTCTTTTACCTTATCTGTTGAGCTTATTCTCATAAAGTTATTCGGGAAACATTATCACATTTCGGATTTTCTATTTTGACTATTAAACTATCTGTATCATTGTTTCAGAATTGGGATCCTATATTTACTTTCATCCAGAAAGCGGTTTCTTGCTTTTGGAGTCAAGGTACTGCTTAATTCAATTTTTATTTGTACCAGTTGAGGTGTTCAATTATTAATCATGTATATGAATTAAACGCCGTATGTCTGCTGACCTGTCAAGGTGCTCACATATCTCAAGAAGATGATATCTGGAATGGTGATGATACTCTGTCCACCAGAGATGGTAATATCACTTATTTTTGTATGTAACAGGCGTTTTTGCGTGCCTTTCCTTTTCTTTAATATCATCGTTTCAATTAAATTTGTATTCTACTCTTGATTTAGGTGCTAGTTTTAATGCAAGTAAAGTTCTGTATGGGAAAATACTCCCTCGTTCCACATTACATATAATACTTTCTTATTTTGTTGTATTGCATGTTTTACAACTCTAATAAAGCTAGGAAAGTTAATTACTTGGTGCCTTTACTGGACAAGCTTTGCTCATTTCTATAATTGCATAGAAAAAGAAATAAATAACATCTCTTAAATCTCATCCATTATCTTTTAAAAGATTATCCATCCATGTCAATCAGATCTCCTGAATAACTATGGACTTCCAAAGAAGAGGTGCATGACACGATCTCATCAGGATCTTGTTGCTCTTTCCTCACCCCAACTAGAGATGCCAGGAGAAGAACAAAAGCTTATGCCATACAATACATGCAACCGCTCTCAAAGAAATTCTGTACAGTCCGAAGGCTATGGAAACGTGTTGGACTTTGACCTTCTGCCTTACAATTCGCTAAAATCAAGTGTCGTATCTGCTGAAAATCTAAACCTAAAGACCAATTGTAGTGTGGAGCTGTCTGATGAACACATGGACCATCTTTCCAATTCCAAGTGGAATCAAAACTTGCTGCGTGCTCGCTGTACTACAAACAACAGATTACTTGTGAAAAAACCATCTGTTGTTCGTTTTCATTTTGATGATGGAGAGAGCACTGATGATGATATCATGAGGCCATTTCTGAGAAGTTGCTCCTCTCTCATGGATGTGTCTCCTGTTGTTGGAAGCACGAGTGGTGATGATCATGTCAGATTTCAAGCTAACGGTTTTAAGAATTGGCTTTATATGAACGATAAGGTTGATAATGAAGAAGCTAATTGTAATATTCAAGGTTCTGAACCATGGCTGGATAACACTGTAACTGTTTGGTCTCCTCCTAAGAACTCTTCTCTTTTATTAGAACGGTCATTTGATTCAGTTTTGACTAGTGGAGACTACTTAGTTGAGGATACCAGTCGTTTGACCAGTCCAGTTACATCAATTCTATTTTCTGAATCGAGTCATCGGTCTTCTAAATGTGACTGGTCTGAATTTAGTGAAAAAATGCATGATGAACCTCTAACTGATGTCGTGTCTAAAAGATACTCGAAACACCACAGAGATGACGAAATTGACCTTTTTGCGTACAAAGAACGTGAAAAGGATATCTTTAACCTTGATAACATGAGATATTCTTCAAGGGAGGATTTCTCATTTCTCAAGGGCCATGTGAGTTTCCGAAAGAATATTAGCAACTCACAAAATGACAGTATTTTGTTCCCTCAACCGTATGAAACTGAGTGGACACGTTCGCCTGTAGCTGCATTGCGCCACATGCCGTCATTATCTAATACTGATAGGGGGAAGAACAAAATAGTTCAATGTAAATTTCAGGAGAAGTGGCGAAGAAGAAGCTCTTCAGCCCCACCATTTTCCAAAGAGAAGAAAAAAATTATTGCCCTAAATAGTTGGATGACTGGTAACTCAGGGAAGTCCCATCACAAGACACATAATGATATCCCTACTTTACAAGGTGTTTTTTGAAATTATTTTCGTGTAGCATGATATGGATCAAACACTGGAAACTAACTCTTCATTTGTTTGATGTGCAGGAACTATTCCTCAGAAGTACGTACATAAATCTCCAAGTGTTGATCGTTTGGCTTTGGAGGAAGGTCTTGAAAGTGACTTGCTGTCTAAGTCTAAGGCTAGGTAATGTCACCACATATGATGTATACGGTACATTGAATCTGCAGATTTGGTCTCATGGAGTTGTTTTTCTTTCTTTCTAAGACACGAAAAGCAGGACATCATTGATACGGCTGAGACAATTTATGAAGCGGAGACGCCCCATTTCCTTGATGTATACAATTCAGATTCAGGTATCGTAGTTAATCATATATATGACTTCTTTTAAAGGAAGATGTGTTTAGTGGGGCTATCATGTTTCTAAAACATGTGTTTGGACCACCAACATTCTAATTTCCCACCTTTATTAGAATGAAATATAACATATGGTGATAGTCTACCAAGAGCTGTATTTTCATATTGCCCCAACCCCTTTAGATAAAGTAAGAAACAAATACAAATAACAAGTCGATAAAAGCAAAGAAAATCTTTTTGCCTGCATAATATGATGACACAAATCTTACTTACACATTTCATGTTTCAGACTTCACCTTAAAGGATAATTTAGGTGCATTAAACATTGGAGGAAAATGGCGGAATGGCTGTCCTTCAACTTCAGTTAAGTGACCTGTCAAATCATTTATATAGTTTGATTTATTTCTTATAACTGTGGAATTGAGAGGTAAATTTCCAATTTGTGACTCAACTTTCTTTGTCCATGACAGAGTATACAGATGTCTAATAATCTTGTCAATCAGGACAGTATACTTGACATATCTTCTGGGCTATTGCACCTCTCTGGCGATTCCTTGTTACCCATGTCTATGAGTAAGAAATGCATGGCAGAATGTAGAGTTCTTCAACAAGTTGACAAGAAATTCATTCCGGTTGTGGGTGACGGAATACTTGCCGTTATTGATCAAGTATCTTAACTCTATTAAATCTTCCGATCCATTTGCGTTCAGCTTCTTTAGTCTAACATAAATTTGACTCGAAGACTTGACCACTAGTATGGGTATGTTTGCAGCACGCTGCTGATGAAAGAATACGACTTGAAGATTTGCGAGAAAAGGTAAAAAAGTACTTGAGCTTTTAAAAAATCCTATGTAATAATATGGTCTAAAAGAACAGCAAAAATTTTAGGTTCTTTCTGGAGAAACAAAAACAATCACCTATCTGGATGCAGAGCAAGAACTGGTACTATCTGCATTTCAAACTTCCTCAAGTATTTTAGTTATGTTGTTTATTGTGTAATTTATTTGATTCTTTACATATTTGACACAGGTTTTACCTGAGATTGGGTATCAGTTATTGAACAACTATTCTGGTCAAATCCAGAAATGGGGTTGGATCTGTAACTTTCATGCACAGAGTTCAATGTCCTTCAAAAAGTAATCAGATTCAAATACTTATATTGAGACAGATTTGACGGTTTTCACACATTTCTGAAAGCTTTCCCTTTTTATCGCACAGGAATTTGAATTTCTTGAACAACCAGCCATCGGTTGCTACACTCGTTGCAGTAAGTCAAATTTTTTATCACATTGGTCCTATTTATTACCTACCGTTTTCCTTCCAGCTAAATGAACCTTTTCCTGAATGTAAATTACAAAGGAACAAAGCTGTCATTTAGTTCTTACTCCGTATTTTTGTAACATATCTATCTTTTATTTGGCATACAGGTACCTTGTATTTTGGGTGTCAATTTAACCGATGTGGATCTTCTAGAATTTCTACAACAGGTCTGGAACATACCATGCTTATTGTCTTAAGACCATACTGTGGTTTTATCTTTGAAGTTTTGGTCAAGTCCTTCAAATGTGCAATCTATTTCTAAGTCTACCATATTCATCAGCTTGCTGATACCGATGGATCTTCAGTAATACCACCAGCTGTTCTTCGGGTTCTAAATTTTAAAGCCTGCAGGGGTACGATCCTCTAGACTTCAATCATTCAGCTTCATATTCTTAAAAACATATTTCCTCATCAACATGTATCAGGGTGTGTGACATTATTTTTTCTTACTTCATTTAAAAATTTGATACATAGGTGCAATCATGTTTGGGGACGCTCTACTCCCTTCAGAATGTTCTCTTATTGTTGAAGAGCTTAGGCAGACTTCAATGTGTTTTCAGGTAAGTTGATAAGTAACAAACTATTTGTTTTTGACCTTTTTTGGGTTGCTGTAATTTAAGCAATGGAAAATATGATTTGGTTTGTGGCCCAGTGTGCTCATGGACGTCCAACAACTGCGCCCCTGGTCAACCTAGGGGTCTTGCATAAACAGATCGCTAAGCTTGGAAATAGGAGCCATGGTTCTTCTGGGCCATGGCATGGACTAAGCAGACACAAACCTAGTCTCGAGCGTGCAGCTCAGCGGTTAAGTTCAGAAGGAGGGTAATGCTCAAGGTATGGATATATTTTTAGATCAAATCTGTCTTGTTAATTACCTATATGTCTTAAGAAATCAATTTTGATATGTTTGTGTTGTGTGATGGATCAAGATTAGTAAAAGTTGTACATGGTTACACTTTCAAAAGAAATTTTGTAGAATGTGGTGTCCCACTCTGACTTTATTTGATGTTAAAGAATCGTAGTATTTAGCTTTTTCAGTAGTTTGTTAATCCTAATAGTCTACCAAGGGTAGTAATAGATATCTTTAAAAGTTGATCTTTATGAATAAATGCTGATACTTTAACCGCCAATAAAGTATCAAAATTATAGACATAGAAACAATTTTAGACACAAGAAACATGAACGTTTTCTATTAATGAACAAGGTAACTAACATTTGGGATCAACCAGATCCAGAAATGGCTAAACTAGTCTGAAAGTTTGAGGTAAAATATATAATGGCTGTTTTGCTTTTTATGTTGCTTAGCACCCCTTCAAGCCTATAAGTTCATTTTGAAGTTTTAACTCACATTGGACTTGTTAGGTTGTCTTTGCCGGTGATCAGTAATAACTAACTAAACATACGTTTCAATTAACAAATATAAGTTATAACGCCTACATAACAAAAGTGATTTACATTTCAATATTTCTTGATAGGAATTTTTTTTAAATGTCAGTATATCGCATGAGTAACCGACCACTGCTTAAAGAAATTAAATGGAGAAACGGTATATTTGAATGTCCTAAGTTTATTTTCTATTAAGCCTATTTGATTCACATAATGGTTTACGAATGAATGAAATTTGTCAAAGAAATTGAAATATGATGAAATTGAAATCTGATTCAAAGAAATATGATTATGAATAAATTAAAGTATATCATATGCGTTTTAATGATACAAAGTAGAATTAAACTTCTACATATGATAGCATCATACAATAACAATAGTTTTATTATATTTATATAATGAGATTTAAACCGTGCGATGCATGACAATTTAAGTTAAAGTAATTTTTATATTTATAATCTTTATAGGTTTAATAGTTTAATATTATTTTTCAATTAGTGTTTGAGTAGAATTCATAGATTTATAATTAATTTTTATTATATTTTTATTTTTTAATTTATCTTTTAAATTTAAATAATTATTTATTTTTAAATTATGAGAAGTCGCGACGTGTCATTTTACCTATGTGGCAAAATATGAAATAACCTTTTATTCTTTAGTATATATAGATATAATTATAAAATAAATATTATATTATATAAACATAACATATAGTTTTATTATATCTATGTAATATAGATTGAGATCATATCACACAATATGAAATACTAAAATTTTGAAAATGAGATTATATTAACAAATAACATATAGTTTATTATATCTTTGTAATATAAGTTAGAAAATAAATATTATTTACAATATAATATAATATGTACTCCCTCCGTTTCACTTCAAATGTCCACATTACTATTTTGGTTTGTCTCAAATAATTGTCCACTTTAACGTTTCAACCAATCAAAATTGATTTTAGTGGGTTGAGATGTTATTTGATTGGTGAAAAGTATAGTTAGTAAAGATTCTTAAAACTGTGTGCATAATCAAAATGGACACTTTGACTGGGAAAGAGGGAGTATCAGGATTTCAAAAGAAGAAAATTTTGAGAGAGAAATAGAAAAAATATATATTTAGAACTATGATTCAGTAAAAAGGAAGTATGATTCAATAAAAAATAAAATAATTAATTTACTAAATCAAAGGATTAATTTGTTGAATCAAATGGTTAAAAAACTCTTCTCCTTCTTCTCCACCAATTTTTTCTTTCCCTTTAACCCACTCCATATAATATAGTATAGTATAGTATATAATATAACATAATATTAAAATAAAAAGACATAATATAATATTATACTATATAATATAATATAAAATTTAAATTTAAATTTAAATACAAATATAAATAATATTTGTATCTATAAATTATAAATATAAATACAAATATAAACATAAATATGCTATATTAATAAAATAAAAATATATAGCGTAACATAAATACTCCATAGAATTATATAACATAGTATAAAATCATATAATATAGTTGAACATAATGTCTTATTAGATGGAATTAGATTACATTCAAAATATCAATGATTGAATTCCTTAATTATATGAAATTTGATGAAATCAAACTCCATTTACAATCAAACAGAAAAATGAATGGAATTGAGTTCTATTCTCTCCTGTTTTGCAAACCAAACAGAATAATGAAATGAAATTTGATTCCAAGTCGATCAGATTTCATCAGAATTCGCCAATCAAATGCGCCCCGAGTTGTTGAAATACAATATGTGAAGTTGTAAATATCAAAACTTACGTATTTCCTTTTACTTCCTAGGTCCCACAATAATTGTACCTCAATAAAAATTTTATGATTTAAAATGGGTCCATGAGTTATCAGTTTTGCCTTTGTATTTAAAGCAAATTTGTCTGAAAGTTATTAAAAATTAAATTATTAGGAGTAAGTTTAATAAAAATAGTAAAGTAAATAATAAAAATGATACGAAGGGATTTAAAAAAGTCTCATTTTATCTTATTTATTGGATGATGTAATAACTCTGATAATTTAATATAATACAAATCATCGTTGATACGTAACACACAATTTTATTTAAGTAGACTACGTATTCAAACAAAGGAAGTCACCTAGTCGTGAATATTTAGTGTTTTATGGAATTATCTTGAAACTATGGGTTTTAAGACAACACTTAGAAAGATAGTAAATACTGTAATACGGAGTAACTTCTTATTCAGTATTTAAAAAATTACTGCAATTATAATTTAGTGAAGTCAAGGTGATTGGTTCGATATAATTATACGATTCTTATGTTAAAAATATTTATTATTAAATTATCTAATTAAGTTATTTTCTTATGTGATGAAAGAAGCTAATTTTTAGCCGACCAAACCTATGTGACTGATAATATCCTTTTGAAAGGCTTACGTGCCCATCATTATTACAAAGTCAAGTGCTTCCATAGACCAGATCTACATCAAAAAGTAAAAAAGTGGGTCCTGCGTTGAAATCAACGGTGAAGATCAAGGTCCAGTGCCTAAGAATCACGCGATCGTCTATCTTTGCTAATTGGATTTTATTTTGTCGTTTTCCAACAGTTGTACCGAATCAGACCATCAAACCTGTTTCCTTTTCTCGCTATCTCCGGATCATCCTCATTAAGTGCCACGTGTCTTCACATCATTGTCTCTCACCTGTTATCCAAATATGGTACCCTATCTTTAGAATATATACAATAGAGTCCCTCTATGGTTTATGCTAGTAATAGTTTAGAGAAAAATTACGTATCTACTATTACTTACGTGTCATCGCAAACCCTTATGTAACACGTATTAAGACAATGTCTTGTCACAATGTGAGATACATATTTCAAAACACAACTCAAATAATTCGTAATTTATATTAATATTGTGTATTAGTTTATTTAAACATTTTCTTTCTAGCTATTTTTCTTTATTAGCTCGATGATAAGCTGGCAAGATTTAGACGGGTAATGAAGGGACATAAGTAAAAGACCGTAAGCTTTGTCCTTTGTCATAACATCATCTATGTATATATGTATTCGTATTGAATGATGGCAAAACAAGGCATCTAGCTTCTATTAAGACTAAAAGTCAAATCTAAAAATAAAATTCAATTAAAAATAATAAAATTAATAATGAGCTAAAGTTGATCAATTCCAAGTTCTCTTTTGATAATATGACGAACCAAAGCATCAATAGTTATCTTTTAGCTTTTGTTCGTATCAAACATAAAAAATTGAATATATGTATTGGATATTACTAGTTAATTATCAATTATGTAAGTTACTAAGAAGATTGGAAAAGGATTATCAACGTTTTGTAATAAAAGATTGGAATAGGATTACTAATGACTGATGCGTGTGCTTGATGTATTAAACTAGAGACGATACCGTGAAAAACACGTCATACACAAGTGTAATGTATTTCTTTTTTTAATTTTTACAAACATTGTCTTTTAGCTCAACTAGTTTGACCGTAATTCGTGCTTATTTGTCTTATTAGATTATGTAATTTTGTTTTTTTTTTTCACCCATTTTCTAGTGACACTATCATTAAGAAAGAATTTTTAACTCTGTAAAACTTCTCATTTTAAAAAGTAGATATGTTACATGGATTTTGACCTTTAAATAAGGACAAGAACGTTCGTGCCGAATCAAACATCACAATCATGAAAAGTAACTGAACTGAAACCTAAAGTTGAACCACTAAAAGAACCTTTTTTCCGTTGTTAAAACATGATCGATCAACATAAAAAACAATAACCGCACATGGACATAATTATAATACAACTTTCATTGTTCCTTTGTTTTCTATGAACCTCCTAAAAAAATCTCTCCAAATGACTTCTACATATTTATAGACAAACTCATTCTTGTCCATCAAGTAACTTGTTATCTAAGATAACTTGATTTTTAAATCTCGCTATTTTAGATAAATTGAACAAAATCTTTAAAAAATAACAACATTTTATATTTACTATTAGATCAAGTTCATTTGCGATACACTCACATACAAAACTCTGTTGTAAAGCCGTGCATATTGTTTTTGTATGGACTTTTGATCCTTTGAAGTCTAGTAACCTTATATACGGTGACGCAAATACTAATAACAACTATTTTGGTAGTTTAATCATCGGTAATATGATATTAACATAAAGTTTTTTTTAATGATTCATTAAAAATATCACTATATCAATATTCAATACATATGGTATATCAGTTTTATTTCGATGCATGCAATAAAAAGAATTGATATAAAAAACATTCCTCTAAATATTATTTTTAACTTTTATTCTTATAAACAGGACGGTACTTAACAAAATCGAATTAATGTATTACTAGAACAACATAGTAGTAGCTTTTTCACAAAAGCCCCGTAACTAAACATACTATATCTCCTAGCCATGGTACTACTAAACTAGTAATATATAATTAGTTATAAGTGATACCTTTAAAGCAATCCTCGTATATTGTAACCTCTTCAAACTTAGAATATCACAGCACCATATAAATACCTTAAAATATCAATAATAATAAAAAACCTTATTAGCAAAGGTCCGAAAATTCAACTTTAGAGATTTTGAAGGTCTATATTGCTTATATTCTGTTTTAAAGGGGTACAAATCAAAACATTTGCTTAGATAAATACCAAACATCTCAGAAGCTGTCTTTTTCTCAAATTATGATGATTATAAATAAATTTCAAAATTTTCAAAATAATAAATAAATAAATAAAAAACCGTAAAACAACCGTTCTACAGCGGTTTTCACTAAGCACACACAAAGTTGAACTCTCTCTTCGCCGGACATCGCCATTTTATCCGGAAGATCGTAAATTTACCAGCTAATTTGTTACCAGATCGATTCGAATTCGAGATTATTATTGTTGATTTCAGAAATGTTTGTTAAAAAGCTAGTCGAGATAGCTTCGTTGAAGAAGGTAAGTTCTGATCTCCGATCCTTATAATTTATCCAAATTTGTTATCTATTTCTAATCCAAAAATATCATCTATTTATCATCAAAACTGCAGCAATTTTGTTAATTGTTGTAAGATGTTGTGGTTTATGAGCTCTTTAATTTAATTACACTGCTAATTCGCGTTACGATGTTCGTATTATTTGGAGTTAAGCTGTAATAAAATGGACGAGGTAAGAAGATGTAATCATCAAGCAACTGATTAGTAAACAGCCGATTTTTATTTTGGAGCATTTTTTTCTTTTTAATCTTCATGTTATATCCAACATTTTGCAGAAATATTGCGTTCCGATTGATTATCAAGTCCTTTGGGGATTAATATATAAAATTTCATAAAAAGTTTTTTAATTTCATATAATACGACCCATTTTAGGTTATATAGCAAGTCCTTGATATATAGTTACTGTAGTGTAATGTAATTGGTAAAAATCTGTTTATTGTCTTAAAGAGCAAGAGTTAGTTATTAGTTACTAGTTAGGTAAATAATTTTATTTACCTTCCTTTGAGGCTTCGTCCTGCCCTTAATGAAATAATTTTTTTTAACTTATTACCAAGACCGTCAAAGCATATGTTTTTATTTTATTTTTAGGTCTCTTTACCTGATCCACTTATATTCGTACGAGGAAAAGTGAATTTTTGCTTTTCTTTTTTGGATATAATATAATATAATATTATTATATCATTTTTATTGTCAATTATTGAGCTCCAGTGATTTCGGTCTTCTGATTAGCCCATCCGATCCAATCCAATTAGTCTTCTAGGTCCATTAAAATAATCCCATTTTAGTGATTAATCATCACCTTTAGAGTTTATTTATTTTATTATTATTAAAATATTGCAAAAAGGAGCAGAATTCAACCAATTTTGACAGTGATATCCTAATGAATTGCTAAGGAAAAATCTACATAAAGCCACCTTTCTTCTGCAACTTTTATAACAGAGAAACCTCAGGAAACCTTATTTTGTGTGTGTGTGTGTGTTGACTGTGTCAAGTCAAGTAAACCATGATTAATCAGGTTACTGTAAGGTCCATCCACCGAGTAATCGACTTAATCTGTGATGATGAAACGACATCAGCTTGTTTGTGGTTTTCATTTTTTACAGATAATAAATACTAAACTTTTGGATGATCATATATGATAAGATCACAAAACTGGCTTACAACTGAAAAGAAAGAAATATTAGGTCTAGCTTAGGTTAAAGTATAATGCACTATTACTTTGGCTTGACAAGTTTACTATGCAGTCTAGCTGTATGAAATGAAATCTATGAAAAACATGTTTACGCAACACCTAAGTATGTAAGCCAAGTCAAACATACGCCGCAATTCTTTTCTACCAAGTTCGTAAGGTGTCGCATTATTATTGCAAAACATGGATTAGTGTTTGAATCTTAGTTCATGAAAGATAACAAAAAGGTCATGATGTCGTTGATGGGGATATCAGTTTGTGGTTCTGGTAGATATTTAGTTCCAGCGGTTTGATTTAAGATGGATCTTATAAACTTGTATGGATCGATCCTTGCAATCTAGTACTTTTGAGTTTTGCCTGATGAGAAGATATCCAAGAGTTAACAATGGCTACAACTATTTTATTATGGCTGTTTGAAGGCCTCAATAGTGATGCTCTGACTCATAATCAATGCTATCATTACTTGTGCTGTAGCCTGGAGGAAATGCGGATGCTTTGAAGTCTGACGCAGTCAATCCACACCCTGTTTTCCATTATGGCCTCCCAGCTGGATGTAACTTGTTGGCTCAAGACCCTATTCAGAAGATTCTTGCTATGTCAACTATGTAAGCATTTGTTACTTATGTCTTATGTTCTTAATTGCTAACCTCGTCCGAGTCAAGTTTAATTAAACCTAAATCAAAGACACTCTGCACTCCTTATCCTGACTCGTGAATACTCATGACTCGTACATTGACTTGCGAGTTATAGATTGACTTGGACTGGGTCGTGTCAACTTGTAATTTGGTCGAGTTGGATAATCAGATAAATGTCTGGTTGTCATCTTCATATTCACTCCTCAAGGGGCTGAGTCTTCATATCCACTCCTTATTGGACAGAGTCATGTCACCATCATTTTGAATCCATGCTAAAACTCTTATATACCCGTGGTTTATTAATTTTCTTATTTGTAAACAAAAATCAACTTAACACAGGATACATGGTCTTACAGTAGTATTATTCAAGAAATAAACAATGTCACAGTACTAATGGACTCGTACATTGGATGTTCTTATCTGAATATCTATTTAAATATACTTCCCGTTTTCATTAGAGATGGCCAGATTAAGTTATTTGGACCAGATAACACTCAGGCTGTACTGGAATCTCCTGAGGCAGTACCAAGCAAATTTTTGCAGGTATGTCATCTTTAGATATCTCCTATAATGACCGTAACTTTGTGTGCCCTGTGATGAGGAATTATTTACTGACTTCTCATACACTAATTTTACTGTCCTTTTTCTTTTTTCCAGTTCATTCATAACCAACAGTTTCTTATAAACGTTAATGCAAATGATAATATCGAAGTAAGCCCTGCAATTCAACTCCCCTTTCATATTCGTCTCACAGTTTGCTGCAACAAAGGCATACTTCTTAATATGCTAAATCCACCAAGTTAATGCGTAACCACACATTCATATATACTATTGTATATACATAGGTCTGGGACATAGACATGAAGTCATTAGCTCATGTGCATGTATATAAGGAACAAATTACTTCTTTTGCAGTCCTTCAACATACCTTTTACATGTAAGTGTTTCTCAAAATTCATAAAGGTGTCTAGCAATAGTAAAGATACTACTTTTTCACGACACGGTGTTTATGCCCTCAACAGGTATGTTGGGGATTCATTTGGTAATGTTTCGGTTCTGAGGTTTGACAAAGAGTTCTGTAATATAGCACAAATGAACTACCGAATTCCTTTTTCGGCATCTCACGGTGAGACAAATTTTTGCTACACTTGAATGATATTGAGTGTTTTCAACCTCTCAAATTTCTATTTAAAAGCATCTTGACTTGCAGCATACTATATCAACTTTGGTCACAAACATTCATTTATTGATGGTAATAGCTACCCACTGTTATGTATGCATCCACATTTTTATTCTTTTTCACATAATATTGTGCATCAACCGATTATCGACATTATGATCACTTGTGAAAAATTTCACCAGAAACATCCTCTTATAGTGTAACCTATTAACTGTGAAAAAAATAATATAGATATCAACTGATATATCAGTATCCGAGTGCTGAATTTAGTCTTTGTTTTTTTTCTTTTCTTTTCTTTTGACATTCCATGTGCTTGAAATCATGCAGATGATGTGGAAGATGTTTTGATGTATGTGATTTGTGTGTGTTCTTTCACCTTCTGTAATATGTATCCCATTGCTTAACATGATTAGTCAACCTATTTAGGTAATTCTATAGAGGATCTCAATGATGCTGCGGTTATGTATATACTGCCTCAACCAGCAGCTGCAAGTAAAAGGTGACGTCCAATATCAGTTTCCCTTCTAAATACTAATGACTGTTACAAATCTCCAAATCTTACATTATACATCATTTATCAATTCAGGATTCTTATAATTTATAAAAATGGATTAATTACATTATGGTCGATTCAAGATAGCAAAACGATCTTTACAACTGGAGGAACCCTGATGCACTCACTAAACCATGACACTAAGAAAGTGTCAGCTGCATGCTGGGCTTGTCCCTTTGGAAGCAAAGTAGTTATTGGATACAGCAATGGAGAAATATTAATGTGGAGTGTACCTCATACCACAGAATCAAAAACTGAACCTTTAAGTGATATAGCTTTAGGCGGGACCCAAAGTGGTCCTTTATTTAAACTAAATCTTGGGTATAAGTTGGACAAAGTCCCAATAGCCAGATTAAAATGGGTTTATGCAGACGGGAAAGCAAGTCGATTATATGTTCTTGGTGCCTCTGAATTTTCATCAGCAAACTTGTTACAGGTACTCATTCACAATAGCTTCTACATTGATTGACATTTAAATTTGGTGATGAAATTGTTTGATTCTTTGTTGCAGGTTGTTATAATAAACGAACAGATTGAATCTCGCACTTCTAAACTGGGACTTGCTTCAACTGAGCCATGTGTTGACATGGAGATTATTTCATCATACAGTGAACATAACAAACATAAAGAGGACTGCTTTCTTGTGGTTGGCAAGTCAGGCCACGTTTATTTATACAATGACTCTTCGATTGAAAGATATTTAGTACAGTCACAATCTAGGTCACCACCAACACTACCAAAAGAGGTTAAAGTGAGAGTACCATATGCTGACCCATGCATCACTGTAGCAAAGTTCATCACTGACAATCCATGCATGTTATCTTCTTCTGATGAGGTAGTATGAGCTTGTCACTTTCATTGAATGCATTTCTTTTTATTTGAATATCATTTTTCTTATAGAAGAAAGAAATAGGAAATTATATTCACAGTGTTTGGTTTCACAGGAGTACATGTTGCTGTCAAAAAGGATTCCTTCACTTCTTTCATTTGAGGCTAACCAAAAAGATGGATATTCGTCAACTGGTTTTAGCAGTTTCTCAAATTTTAAAAATATATATATAACAGGACACAGCAATGGAGCCATTAACTTTTGGGATGCATCATCTCCACTTCTGATTCCTATCTTATCACTTAATCAACAGGTAACTTCATATATTTAGCAGTTGTTTTCAACGAAGAAGAGGGATGGAACCCTCATTGATGAATTAATACAGAATATAATACCACAGATGAACCGTAATTAAATCAACTGGCTGTAGAATCATCTTATCATCTTTTGCTTTTTCTTTTTCTTTTTTCTTTTTCCATTGTTCTTATCTCTCTTGCTTCGACCAATGCAGAGTGAGGATGATCAGTCTTTAAGTGGTGTACCCCTGACAGCATTGTGTTATGATATGGAAGCACGGCTCCTCATATCTGGAGATCAAAGTGGAACTGTAAGTGTATCCATTATCAGATTGTAAAAGTTTGTCAGATTTCAACTTGAACTATTATTTAGTATATAAATTTTTATGCTGCAGGTTAGAATTTTCAAATTCAAGCCCGAGCCATATGCCACAGAGAGCAGTTTCTTGTCGTTACAAGGTACTAACTTTCATATTGGTAGCTTATAAATACAGATATCATGCTATAGGCCACTAATAAGAACACAGTTGAAATACAGATATCATGCTGTATGTCACTTGTTCCTAACATGTTACTATCTCTATCAGGAAGTTCAAAGAAAGGAAGCAATATCATTCAAAATGTTAAACTTGTGAAGGTTAATGGAGCAGTGCTTTCAATAATTTCTAGCCATGACTCCAAACATATTGCTGTCGGTTCAGATCAAGGATATGTAAGATCTCATTTTCCCTTTTCCTCGTTCCCCGGTTCCCCCTATTCCGACAACCACTTAATGTTAATCAATTTTTGATGTAGGTTTCTGTAATTGATGTTGCGGGAGCCACATTATTATATGAGAAACGTATAACAAGTGAATTGTCTACAGCAGTCATCTCTCTGCAATTTGGGATGTGCAGCTTGCATGGCTTTGAGAAGAGTGTCTTAGTGGCGGCAACAAAGGATTCATCAGCTTGGGCACTTGAAAGTGAATCTGGGAGTATACTCACCACTGCAGCAGTCCATCCTAAAAAACCTTCTAAAGCTTTACTCATTCACATGTTGGGTACTAAATCATACTTTCTCACTGATGTTTTTTTTTGTATTCCTTCGTATTATTGACTTAGTTAGCGGCAAATAAAAACATAACCAGATGTATATCACTTTGCAGATGAGCAACGGACATCTGGTAGAGGATCTATCGGATCTAGGGGTGGCAATTCCTTTGATGATGGTATAGTAAAAGATTTAGTGCTACTATGTTCTGAGAAAGCTGCTTACGTCTATTCACTCCCGCATGTGGTTCAGGTAAAAGAAGTTAACCTTTTCAATATCTGTAGTAGTGCGCACTGTATATGTATACTCAGGACCACAAGTTTACTTTTATTTCAGGGTGTGAAGAAGGTTTGGTACAAAAAGAAGTTCAATTCCTCAATTTGTTGCTGGGCTTCAACATGTTGTTCTGATACTGGTCTTGTACTTGTTTTTACTAACGGGAAGATTGAAATTAGGTGAATTTTTCTTCAAATAGAGGTATATTAGTTATCATATATTATAATTTTTTGTTGGAACTTAGTTGCCTATCTGACTGGAATTTCAGATCCCTGCCCGAATTATCCCTTTTGAAGGCAACATCAATAAGAGGCCTTGAACTTTCAACTTCCAAACCGAATTCCTTACCTGATAACTCAATTTGTGCTTCACAAAATGGTGATATCATCATGGTATACATTTTTGACTCCAGAAATTGAGACAGTAGCATTAACTTTTGATTTAATAAATTTCCAAACTTATATGGTACAGGTGAATGGTGATCAGGAAGTTTTAATTGTTTCAGTTTTACTCCAAAGGGAAATCTTCAGGTAATGCACAAAAATCAATTTATCCTGATTTATTTGAACTATATGCATATCTCGTTCTTTCATGACAATGTTCCAATTTTTGTAGGCATTTAGACTCGGCCACCCAAGTTTATAATAAGGATCTGATAGTTCCACTAGGGATTCAGTCAGATCTTGTTATCCAAAAAGAAAAGAAAAAGGTTCTTAATTTAATAACTCTTAAGTTCCACTGGGATCTGATTGATATAGTATTGAATTACTGATGTTTCTACTTACTGTACGCAACAGGGACTATTTAGTTCTATGAAAAAAGGAAGCAAACCAAAGCATGAGCCTGAAATAGAACCCGAGTCTGTAATAGAAAGCTTTGAAGAACTGTCAACATTATTTTCAGTGGCCAACTTTCCATTGGAGAGTGAAACCCGAGAAAAACACCCTACAGATGAAGATGAAGTTGAAGTTGAACTGGATATAGGTTTGACCTCTGACTTTTGTAACCTAATTATCCCACTTCCATTAGACTTGTGGTTTTTGCTTTAATTTCAATTGGAACAGAAAAGAAAATAGTTTACATATTCACATATTTTCTTTTATTAGATGATATTGACATCGATGGTCCAGAAGAGAAACCAAAAGGAAATACCATAATAGCAGGTTTTAACAAACAGAAGCTTACGAGTAAATTTAATGCATTTAAAGGTTAGTTCAACTTATCTTGAATATCACCCATATGTATCCATGACCATTTCTCAAGTAGGGTTTTGAAGACATAGTTTCATGTTTACAGGTAAATTGAAAGAAATGAATGTCAAAAAGGAGAAAGTGCAAGTGAAGGAAGAACCTAAAGATGAGAAGACTGGTTCCGTAGATCAAATCAAGAAAAAATATGGATTTAGCTTGACTGGCGTAAGTATCCAGGATGCGGATAATCATATTCCATTTTAATAATTAAGTTATTTTGTAAGGTTTGACTTGTGAAGTTGTAAGCTGACTTGTTTTGGAGTTGCATATCGAAGCGTATATATTGATAATTTTTTTGGTGACATTGCAGGATACAAGTGCTGCTAAAATGGCACAAAACAAGCTGAGTGATAACGTACAAAAACTAAAGGTGCCGCTAAACTTTTGATTTAGATAATTCAAACTTTACATTAATGTTAATAGTTTTCTTAGCACAAGATTTTACAGTTTTGTACTTAAGTCTTAACAGATTGGTTTGATTGATTATTATCCTATATCACAAAACAACTTATTTGGCCAGGGGATCAACTTGAAAACAGCAGAAATGCAAGACAACGCACAGACATTCTCTTCGATGGCAAAACAGATGTTGCGAACTGCTGAAAATGATCGTCGGACATCATGATCCTTTTGATTGTGTTATTATATTTTCTATTTCTTACAGTTTTGTTTTTGTTTTTGAGTTAACCTGAATAGGCATTGGCTGAATCATATTGGGGGTGAAAGTGTACAGCGATTAGTGACGACATTATTTTGTATTTTTTTTATTGTCTCAGCTCGTGTGTACACGATGGCATAATCATACTCTATGTACAATGTATTTTTCTCACAAAAATTACAAGTTATATTGAAATAACATGTTAAATATATTTTATTGGGAATTCTGAGCCTTATCAATTACTTAAACCTTTAAGTATATTTTGTTATGAATTTTTACATAAAAATTTGTGGTTTCACAAAAAGCAGTTGCATAGGTGTCGCTATGATAGAAACAAACTGAATGCATATACCTACAAAATGTTTGGAACTCTTCTTTGCATAATGCATTACTTAAATAAGAAGGTTCTTTCTGTATCCTTTTTCGTTAGTTATCACATATTTCCAAGGTTGAGCCAATCACTTAGGATTTAGATCCTCTTACATTGAAACCTAATGTGTTCCTTCACACACAAAAAGAGCTTACCTTTAGTTTAAAGATATATGTGCGTCAAGTTAATTAGTAGAACTTTTGAATGTGAGAGAACATGACCTTCGAAGTTGAAGCTGCTTCAACATGAAAGTATACAAATCCATGATGCAATTCATACTTCTATTAACCGGACAAGAAACGGATATATATTAGTTAAGACTAATGGAAAACGATATACGTTCAATATATTACCACATAGATCATATAATTCTCACCAACGCCGTAAAAAACATATGAAAATGACAACCTTCTTCAGATTAATTTTTGATCAAATAGGATCTTGTTGATGCCCCCATGTTAATTTGATACATTCGAGTAACTGATGGATATCCATATTCACGACAAATGCTTTTGATTTCACGTAAACGACTATTCAAATTGTAAACAAATAACCGGAGGGTGTCATGCTTTAATACTTTGAGTGTCATTATATGTCCCCGTCTATGGTCCAATAACCTAAAACCTTCATCTCGACCATATTTAGAGGAGGAGGCGGTTTTTGATTGCACTGACAATGTAACATCCATTCTTTGTGCTTCAATAGTACCCACACCTCCAAGCTGTCATCGTAGGATAGACACACGTATCGATCAACCAACTGATCAGGACTAATCCAAAAACGGTTCATTGCTGTTGTGGGAGGATCAATCAACCTGAATTCCTCCTTCTTGACATCAAAGCATGTAATTTTTGGTCCATGCTCATACTCAGGCTCAACATTAGCCCTTTGAATATTGTGCATTTGATCATACTTGATTTTCCAGTAGTTGTCATAAAGACCGATTAACCAATGCAAACATCCATGAACATATATTCCTTCATTGTCAATATGATAAAATGGGACTTGAGGTATCTCCCGCCATAAATTTGTGCCCAAGACATGCACCATGGTGCATATATATTCTTCTCGCGTTTAACCACAACGCACACGATTTTGGATGTGTTGGTAAAATCATCAAAACAAAGCCAGCATGGGTCTTGTTTTCGGTAACAAGAGTGCTTGATGCGTGGCAACTCATAACATTCTTTTCTTAGAGGATTGATCACCAAGAAATTGGTGTGATCATTATAGTTCTTGTGTGATAATAAGAGTAACCCATTGCAAGAACCTAGAACGAGCTCTTGCAGGCATGATCATATCTTATACTGGAACTCAAAAATCGAGGTTTTTTCATCTCAAGGGCAGTAGTAGTACCTTGTTTAGATTCGATGATACGTATGAAACTGAGTCTGCATTGTTGGTTGGCATAATCCAAGTTGATGAATGTGGGCTCTTGTTTTACACGAATGGTTGCAAGGTAAGGATCATCGATGAAGTTGCACCATAGTTTGCATACAGTCCGAAAATGGGCCAATGATTTTATGGGCAACCTCGAGAAGATGTTGTATATGGCGTCTGAAGGTAACTCGTGAAACATGTCTCTGGATTTGAAGTTTAGATTTAGGGTTCAGGATTTGTTTGATTATTTATATAGTTGAAGGAAACATGTGTTTTACGTTGGAGACAAAAAAAACAGGAAAAAGTATTTGCCGCGTATAATATTACGATATGTATGGTAGTAACTATATTTAATATTTTATTTATGAAAGAGATATTATTTTGTATATCCTAATATTATAATTTAAATTTAAATTAATAATTGAATATGAAAAGTAGATAGAGAGACGTGGAGTATAAAATTGTTTATTTAGCTATCAAACAACAGTTTACATATGTATTTATTTACATGATTTTTTTTTAAATCTAACTTTTACTTTCTCAGCTGCAAAAATATAATTAGTTCTAAATTTCACTTACCAAACACACGCAGCTTGATTGAATAGTTGAGAAAGTTATGAACTTTCATCCAAAAAGGGCACCAAAATGAGAGACTAAAAAGAGACTTATATGCATACTGAACTGCATATGTTATGACATGTACACTAATACATAAGAAGACGAATCAAAGTTGAACTAATGGGGTGAGAGGTGCCAAAAAGGCTAATACATTTTATTTCATCTCTACACGGGGTTTAAACCAGATTTTCAGTCAACTGGTAATATATTTGATCTTTCATGGCATCCCTGTTGCTGGTTGTTAGAGTAAAAAGAGTCGCTCTTGGATCATTCTTCAACCTCGCAACTGCAGAAAAGCAAGCATTCAGATATGATTTCTCCATGTTTGACTTTTAATAGTAAAAAAACTGCAAGAGTCATGAGATATGAATTCTCCTTCCCATGAGAGCAATTAGTTTTGTCGTCAAACATTATGAAGATTGACTTCGACTTCTCATGGTCAACACTCAACACAGTACTTTTCACCCGAGGAAAATAAAGTTACCTATTTACACATTACTATTACTATTATTACAATAATATTGTTGACCTTAACTTGGATACCCAGGTTTCCTTCACATTTATTACATTGAGGTGTGTTTAAGCAATTAGACAGATAGGCTAACACTCTCTTACTCTTCACAACACGTCAAACCTTGCAAGATTCACAAAGCAGAGGGATCCTTTTGGACAGTCCCCTATGGAATGGCTAATTTATTATTTTTTGATTATATGTTCTTAGATTTAAAGATTATTTACTTATTTATTTACCTTTTCTTTTCATAAATTGGTCTTGAAATGATTGAGAAAAGACCACTTACGGACTGGTAGCTGGTCAGCTATCTAACACAATGCTGATCATTTGTTCTTTTTGCCTACATTAAAGAATATTTTATGCCTTATGCAAGTATTTAAACATTTCCAGTGAACTTTCTGTCAAGTCAAACATGTTAATTTTCATGGAGTAGAATGAATTCACAAGGTACTAGGTTTGACTTTTCACAATCCAAATGTTGACTATTTTATGCACCAATGGAAGTACAAGGGAGAAACAAAACCAGGATGCTCAAGACAGCAGGAATGTGGATATGCCATACCTGCAGGTATATCTCGACCAGCTTTTGGAACTGGGATGGTAGCTAGAATTGGTCTGTTAGACTCCAACACTCGCAACACTGCAGGGAAAAACGACAAACTAAACAACTCCATCTTACCAACCTCATCAATCACAAATAGATCGGTGTCTTCTTTGACCTGGATATGAAAGGAACAGAATGAATCTCCTATGTTTCCTAAAGAAAATAATGCTTTGGCTTTTGATGTCAAACATCTTCCTTTCCATATTCAACATTTAGTTTAATCATGCTGCAAGTTAATATAAACAGTTTACAATGTGGTAGTGACTAGTAACTAATAAGTTCGTGGTATAAGTTCTTTGTTCAGTTATTTGAAGAATTCAAATCAGTCTTAAAGTGGAAATCAAATCGGCCCATTTGACCATAAAAGTCAAAGTGCAATGACTAATCATATCTTCAACCACCTTGTTAACATCACAGATCCTCAAAAAAATAAAATCAGGTAAAAGTTATTGACCAACCTGTAATTCAGGCAAAGCCAAAGACTCAAATGATGCTACATCGACTCTGTATCTCCCGACAGTAGGCCATCTAATGGACTCTGCACTGCCATCCAGAAACCACCTCATAAACAAGAACGCTAATAAATACTTACATTCTTGATATATAATCATTACATGCTGACAAACTATAAATTCTACTGATTTCGGCGTACAAAATAATTTTGATCATAACATGACAATTGAGGTATTGCACATGATGCAAGTGTAAATACTAATTTATAAACCTCTCAAGGGGTGGTATCCTGTCAAAAACACTATTAGCAAAAAACACGTAGAATACATGTTTCTTCAAACTGATGAATACGCGCCAAACTTTATAAAATTTGTGTGCATTCGTTCGTCAGTTTGTAAAAACATATCTTTTATCTCTTTTATAATGCTAAGGGCGCTATTTATTTTATCGTGATGTAGATCGAAAAGTATGACAAATACAATTACTTGCCTAGAACAAGTATTAATCATAGAAGCTAAAGGAGCAGTACGACCATCTAACGTAACAACCTCAAACCCTACCCTCTCATTTCCTTGTCTGATCTCACCTGTATATATTCCAAATCACATCTCAGATTATAAATATTGACTTAATCAATAATTGCAGACAACTAAACATTTCAAACATAAATGCTAGCTAATACTAGTAGTATATATGATTGAATAATTAATTAAATATAAATAATTAAAGAGGTGGTGTTTACGAGTGAAGAAACCCTGGATCTTTAAATTGGGATATGAAGTTGTGAGTCTCTCCAAAACCCTAGCAACTAGAGTGGTTTTTCCCACACCCTGAGGAATTATACAAATTGATTAGCTTTTATTTGATTTAATCGAGAGATAATAAATAAGTGGAATAATAATAATAATTATAATTAAAAAACATATGATTGAATTAGAATTACAGGGGAGCCTGTGACGAGAAAACAACTTGCTGGAAGTGCCATAATATATTGTTTCGTCACGACCACCAAGTTTTATAGACTCTCAGACTATTTTCTTCTTTTCTCAATTAGTCAATTTTGTAATTGTTCAAATTTTACGTATTAGTAAATAGAAGAATTGCTAACCATAGGGTTACCGTTAAATCATTAATTTTTTAACTCAAATTAACTACAAATCTTCAAAAGGATATCATTTATCCAACGTGACATGCCTCTTCTGTTGACAAATCCGCAGAAATTCCACGTGTCACACTCAAATCCTCTCATAAATTTATGCTTCCACAGCAAATACATCTACATTGATCTAGCCTAATTACCTCTTCTCTTGGCAAATCAGCAGAAATCCAACGTGTCACTCTCAAATCCTCTCAAAAATTTATGCTTTCACGTCAAATACATCTACCTTGATCGAGCCTAACACAAAATCTGATTTTTAGGGATTTTAACCCCCCTCTCTCTCCCTCTCATTCAAAGAAATCATCCACCCCTCCGTTCCCGATCAACCCATTGATCTTCAGTTCATCATCACGAATCTCTCACCGGGTATTTTAGTTCTTCTTTGTGTTTGTTTTGAAACACCATTATTGATCGCTTTTCCTTTCGGAACTGGGAATATCCTCTCGGAATTCGGGAATGTACTGTGAGGTTTACAGATTCCAGCCTAAAATTATTAACATTGAGGTAATGAAGATCATATCTCAGTTTACCAAAATAAATAAGTGATAAATAATGAATGTTGGCAAATCACACTGATTCAATCAGTTCATGGGTTAAAATACATCTTCCATTTTTATTTTGAAATGATCAATAATAAGATTTGCATCTATAAAGTCATCATATCAAATTTTCGCAATTGTAAAAGTTGCAATATTTCAAAAACAAGATCGTTACGAGAATCTGCACACTATTGGGAAATAAACTAGATTTAAAATAAAAAGTATAGTAATTCCAAAGGCAACGCCTTTGATCAAACCATCAGTAGGTTTTCCATCTTTTTTAAGAATCATCATCACTTGCGCCATTGTTTGCATAGACACCGAGAATGGACCAACATTTTGACATGACAACCTTGAGAAGATGTGGTAGATGGTGTCTGAAGGTAACTCAACCATTTGTTGATTGATTTGAAGGTTGAATTAAAAATGCTTCCATTAATCATGAACTCGAATAACATTCACGAACGCCATGCTTGTGTAACTATTTCCATATGCTTACCTAGCAATGTTAAAAGAATCCGCAAAAAACTCAAGTTTTCTTTGGAACGTACAGCTAATAAAGTGGATGACGATTTTGGGTAAAAGCAAAATAGAACAGCATATTGTAATTTTAAATCGGATGGTGTAAATCATTTCCTACTTTTTCTGTTCTTAAGTCTCATAAGTTTCATTAACGGCAATGCTGACCAGAAAAATCTGAACTCAAATTGTAAATACAGACCTTACAAGAAACTAAATAACACAACTTTTTTCATATCTTTGTTCCATTTCACTTAATCTACTAGAATCTAATTTATCAACCAAACAATGCTAAAATTTGATCTTGTAAAACAATATTATCATCCATGTGTCAAACCTTAAAACCAGCACATGCTTTGAGATGGGTACCTCTTTCTCATCCCATAAGCGTTTGTAATGAATGTTTGAAGCCATTGATTGAACTCAAGCTACTCTGATACATACACGAATTTCTGATTTGCTTTGATCATTCAAACCAATAATCTTGGCTTCACGTAAAATTTCGTTGTTCGCATTGTAAACTAGCAATGGTTTTCGTTTCACTTCAATGGCTCTTATTAATATATCCCCGTCTTTGTTCCAACAACCTATAACCTTTATGAAAGTTTCAATATCCAACATGCAATACGTCACCCATTCTTTTCGCTTCAATACCGAGACCTCTGTATGCACATGCTTATCTCTATGATCGTAGACATTATACACAGCTTCACCATGTAGATCAACCGAACACTCCATAACCTAACCTGACCTTGTTCTTTTAGGAGGATGAATTAACCCAAATTCCTCTTTCTTCAAATCAAAATACACAACTTTGCTTCCATACTTAGTCTTCCGAATAGTCAACCAATGCACACATCCACGAGCAAATATGCCTTCATCAGTCTACGGTAAAATGGGACTTTATGTATCTCTCTCCATGAGTTTGTGCCCAAAACATGCACCATGGTGCTTAAGCCTTATCTTCTAGCAAAAACGCACGCAATTTTGTATCTGTTGGTAAAATCATCAAAACCAACCCCAAAAGAGTCTTGTGACCAAATGATCACAATGGGTGGCGACTTATAGCATCAATTACTTACAGGATTACTAACCACAAAACTTGTGTCATAAGAACGGTCTTGTGATGATGAGAGTAGCCCTTGGCAAGAACCTAAAACAAGATCCCTCAAATATCTATTCAACAATCTCTTACATGGAAACGTAATACGTCGGCCCATACACATGATACATGACGAATAGCGAACGTCAGGACTGTGGATGTAGTTGTACCATTGTTTGCAAACACACTGCAAACGAGCTAACGATTTGATAGACATCCTTGACAAGATGTCGTACATGGTGTCCAAAGGTAACTCAGTCATTGTAGATATTTGTTTCATTATAACTCCAAACCTGCTCGTAAGATGTTTGATTATAAATAAATTACTCAATACAACGTATAGTATTCGATCCAGTAATCAAAATAATGTTTGATTATAACTAAATTAAGTTTGAGACGAATACATGGTTACGATCACATATTCACATTGCCTTAAAGTTGATGGCATTCACGATCGCCGTACGTATACGTGTTTGACTGTTTGTTTTCCGACCACTCGTTCTTAATTCTCTTGAAAATTTGAGGGTTTCTGACTTTCTGCTAAATAACTTGACTCTTTATTTATATACTTTTAAAACGGTCCCCTCGAGTAAATTATTATTTTACAAAGTGCACAAAAGTGGGACTAAACTGTTAAACTAACTAGATTTCTTGATCATGACTGATCTGTTTCCATTTCCATGTATTTTCAAATTCTGTCCGTGAATACTGATATATATCAAAAGGATGATAATTTACGAGTATCTAACATTATCGTAGAAAATTTTATTAGCAAATCAATTACATTATCTATGCATGTTTAATTAAAACCAAAAACTAAGAAACAACAATATTAGATCAGCAACATAACATTGTGTTCAACAAGATTACAGGTGAGTACTATATACGAAAATGATAACAAGATCAATCATAAACATATCAATGTGTTTCAGTCCAAGAGTAGATACACATTTTTCTAACCGTAAATTAACACAGCCATTTAGACCACATTTTCCAAACATATCATCAAGTGAAGATGTCGACTTTGATACAATACAACACAAAATTTGATTACAGAAATAATAAAAAAATTGTGCCTTTTGCTACCTGAAGCACATCTACATTTTGTATCTACTTTTTGCCATCTCATCATCGGTTAAAACTGTTCACATTGAGAAAATCATCACTACGACTCTAACGCAACTTCAACATCATCTTCAAGCTTTTCAGACGAGTCTGTGTTGCCTGTTTCTGGGAAGAATTCATCATCAGGGTATAGCTTCTTAAAGAGCTGTCATAAGCCACGATTACAAAATACCAGTGAGAAAGCAAGTATCAGAGGTTGCAGATCAACGAAATAGGAGAGGAAGAACGAATGATTGAAGAAGTCAATCTTATCTCCAAAGAAACTATCGATTCTCTTATCAACAAATAATGCTGATACAAATAATGCTGATATTCGGTTGACAAGATCCTCACCAATCCATCTGTTTAGAGCTACCCTAAGACTTCGTCGTAGAGGTGGCAATTTGACTTATTTATGCTTATAAGGGGCTAATGGGAATCCTTGGAAAACTTAGCTTAAGTGAAAACGGGTCAAATACCAGTATCAGGGTATTGGATTTAAATTGCTATGTTTGTATTAGATATAGGAAGAACATAGTTCAAAGAAGTGGGTACATTCATGGGGGTTTTATAGCGACACAAAGATGGCTACTACGGTTTATCAATGTCTGTTAGTAGTTCTGGAAGGGTCAGGCATCTATTATGGGTCAAAAAATCTAATTAACTTTCAAAAACTATTTCGATATGGCAGTTAGCAGATGAACTGCTCCATTTAGTGCTCCCAGATAAAATTTATAATTGGAGTTTGGCGGTTCTATTGTGATGTGAGTTGAGGGTATGCACTTATGCCCATTGTTATTTGTAAATATTTTCCTGTTTCTTTATAAATAAAATTCCTGGGTACTGGTCAAAAAACTGCAAAGACCTCATAAATCTAAAAAATAAATAAATTAGTATTGTAATAAAATAGTTTTGTAATAATACTTAACACATTAAGTATCTATAAAATTAAGTGAATAAAAGCCAAACAACTGTTTGTAAGTCGGCCCATCCTGACCCGCTTCAACCTGTACTATAAGTTTACCCGTTTTGAGATTTTACCCAAACATTCCGACCCTCCCATTTTACCACTCATACCTAGACTAAATATTAGATCATCCCACTTCTCTAACCTTCCATGAAACAGCACGAGTCTAACTCAAGGTAGCATTTGCACAAATAAGCTAAAGTTTTCCAGGAAAATGAAGATACCTCTGAAGTTGTACCGAGAAGATTATTGTAATTCAGATTTCCATCTGGAGTTGCGGTAGTAACAACAGGTCCCATGGAACCCTAAAATGAAAGGTGGCAACCATCAAAAGATCAACCAACATAATTATATAATTTTGACAACCATTTAATGAACTGCATAACATAAATATGTAATGAACTGCATAGCATAAAGATGTAAGCTTTTAATTATGAAATAAGCATAGCGTAACTATGCAAGTTCTCTTTTAATATTCAAAAATGAAGAAGGAAGTGTCTTGCTATTCATCTATTGCCACAAGTTGGGAGGATTAACCAAAGAAAGCACCTCAATCGCATCCTGTATATACAATGCACTCCAAAGCAATGTGGGCTTTTCTTCTGTACTGACAGTTGGATCGGTTGAAATGCTATCAGCTGTACCTGAAGCATTTACTGAGAAAAGACTTTTGATTACCGCATGCAGAGATTTTTTTCCTTCAAGGACATCATCGCATACTACTGAAATGTAGAAAAGAAACCTGAAAAACAAGATATGTTAGCAGAGGCAACCAAACATATTATTCAAATCCATAAGAACAAAAATCGTAAAATGGGAAAGTTGGGTAACTGGTAAGATGCCTTTAACATGGGTCATTTTGTACGAACTGAAGTGGGTCAGGTAACCTTGAACCATAACACTTCTGTCTAAACTTTCATAAACAATTCACATTATGGAAACAATAATGCAAATTTCTTTAACAAAATGACTCAGGAGGTTTGATGCACTAAGTATACACTTAGGGTGACTTCAATGCTGATTGACCCGCTCAACCCATTTGATGGATTTCCATTGAAGCTCCCTTTTACCCATTTGACCAGTCAGATGTAAAGTATAACCCTATTTGACCCCATTAAAAGTAAATGGGTCCTATATGCCACATTAACTTGATGAGAGGAGCAGTCTTCCATAAGACAATTATAAGCACTAAGATCCGGTGACATTTCAAAAGAAAATATAGAGATATATATAACTTACATGCCAGAAGGAGAAACAGCTAAACTGCTCCCAAGCTGGAGAACTCGGATTGAGGTAGTCTGATCAGGGTACAGAGCTAGAGGGAACAACAGTGTTAGGTAGCATCTTCATATGTAACAAGTGACATAACGTTATTAAGCAATGATCTTACATTTAGGAGGATATATGACCAGACAATTAGATATATCGGGCTTCAGCGAACTCTTCGTGATGCATATTCCCCGGGCCAACTTGCCACTGACATCTCCGGCGTTAAAGACATTAGAAACGTCTTGGAGAGATTCTGATGAAGAATTAACCAGTGAAGATGTTACGGTAAATGATGGATCCATTACCACCTGAAGACAGGTTAATTCCTGCCCAGAAACCAATTTCACGCCTCCATAGTTCCCACTTTCCTGCAAATTTCATCAGCTAGTATATTTTAGACAAGTTAAATATAAATCAGCAACCAATTTTTGCATGATAATAAAATATAATAAACTCTTCAACAAACCTTATTCAGAAGTAAAGATAACACTGGCATCCTCAAAACCTGTAAAATAAACAAATTAATTAGTTTGATCAGCATAAAAATTATTTTTATACGATGAATTAGTCCAGCTTACATGACTTGAAAGTGAATAAAGTTACAAAGATAAAACGATACTAAGTCATCAGATGTCTAATGCTTCTTCAATGAACTTAAATATACAGAGTATTATAATTACTCGATACACAAGTATATCAATCAAGTCTTTTATAAAATGCATTACGTTGATTAACAACGCAAGTTCAATATAAAACTAAAGACACCACTGAGACAAAACTACATAACTTACATAAAGACACCCTTTGACAGCAGCACGACGACAAAAAGCTTGTGGCAGTTCTCCTTGGCCATAAATGGGGTAAAGTAAAGCACCAAGTGCATTAGGAAACCTAGATAGACATATCATACATCACATGTTCATGAAAATTTCCGTACAATCACCATATAAAGAAATACATTAGAACTGTCTCAGTTGGGGTCATGCATATAATGCCACAACAATGACGGGTATAAATAGAACACTTTTACAAGATATTCTGTTTTTCTTTTCCTTTTTTTAAATTCCTCTCATAAGTCATAGCTCACCACTATACCCATTTATGATTTATCTCAATGATAATGATGCAGCTCATGAGATCTTTACTCAAGAATGATAAGCATGGCACAAGTGAGGTAACTATGTTAGAATGAAATTACTAAACAAGCAGAGTAAAAAGTACCTTCCAACTGATGAGTGGTAAAGTGCTAAACGTTCTATCCCCTCTCTTGTCTTGAGAATATCTTTACAGGATTCTCCAGCATCTTGATCATAATCAACCATGGCTATGGCATATAGAATGATCCTACAACATATATATAATAAAGTGATATAATTATAGCATTTCACACCATTTAATAGAGAAGTCAAAGACATGGACAATAGAAAATTACTTTTTTGTATAACTAGAATATAGTATATGCAAGAAACTAATAATTACTACAGAGTCACATTCATATTCTCCATAATATCTAAAAGGTACAGTTTGCATAATTTAGGATCCTTTGGCAGCAAGGATGCCGATAAAGCTTCTCATAGAGTCTATTCAGAAGATCTGGAACTGGCATAATTCTATCGTTCACTTTTCTGCAGATCGTTTATCTGTCCTCAAGTCAGAAGATCCGTTTCCGTCCATTCAACGTTTATCAGCTCAGTGGATCAGTGCGAGGTGCGAATTTAGACTTGTTGATTTTTCCTGCTGGATCTTCAACCCTCATTATAGCATTATCGATCATACTTAGGTTGATAGGCTTTGATTTATTTTCTTTTGGTGCTGGTGTATTTTTACATTTGGTTATGTGGCTTCTTTTGTATCGTTTCTGGACTCTGAGTCTTCTTAAGCTTCATCTTGAAGCTTAGTTGGATTTGTTATTTTTTGTTGTTTCTATAAAGCTTTCCATTTCAAAAAAAAAAAAAAAAAAAAAAAAAAAAAAAAAAAAAAAAAAAGAAAAAAACATTCAGGGGTTCAACAACCATCAATCTTATCATCACAAATTTATTGATAGTCATCCATAAATGTCTTATGCAATCGAAATCTTAATCCCAAAAAACTATATTTGAACTTAAAATCCATATATACGATTCTTCACGATTAAACGTTGTTCATTGAAGTGTTATCTATGTATAAATTAACTACTACTCCTACTTCTAAACCTTCAACATTTAAAACAGCATATCAATAAAAACGAAATGCAAATAAAAATCTACATGTTCATCAAGAGGGAGGCCACGAAACATTACGATTTAATTTTCGTAGGCAACTTCATCTTATCCAAGAATACGACAAACGGACTATCCAAATCGTCATCCGAAATAATCTTCCCATCATCAACAACACCATCAACAGACTTAACAGCTTCAAGATGTCCCTGTACCAGCTTAAAAAAGCTATTCAACTGATTCTTCTCACTATACTTCAACGTTCTATCTTTAAAAACTGCGCTCTTCGAATCCGGCACGTTCATTAAATTACCATTTCCATCACTAACATAACTAGCATCAATATTCTTAAACTCAACATACTGATTAGCTGTTGACTTCAACAATAAGTTAACAGCAAGGTCAGCACAAAACAAAACCCTAGGTCCTGATAAATCCAAATTGAACTTTCTAGAATGTTCGTTGATAGATTCATCGTAAGATGAGATTTCGATATCGGAGTAGATAGATCGGGATGTGAGGTGGACAGCAGTGGTGGTATCCGACGTGCCGGTGTTGGATTGGTGGTTAAGGTTAGGGTTACGATTTGGAGGTTGGAGGAAGGAAGTGAGGTCCTGGAGAGTGAGAGATGAGTAGTGAGAACCGTAGAAGGGGTTAGGGTCGAGGTGGAGAACGGTTTTGCCGGCGGTGGAAGCTGCCGCGGCGATGATGGATTCCGGCAGGCCGGTGCCGATGACGATGAGGTCGAAGTGTGTTGGTTCGATCGGAGGGTAGGATTCTGGTTCCGCCATTAACGATTGTTTCTCGGCGAGTATGGCCGGATGCTTGATTCGGTTTTTGTTATTTTTCAGTCGGTCAAAATCTGGTCAAACTCTAAAACTCTTTTTTGTTGGCGTTTGGTTACTCGTTAGTTTAAGATGGAATAGCTTTGGGAATCAATGAAATTACTAGATACTTGGATATAGCGACATCAGGTGTCAGTCACTAAATAATTCATGTTGGGTTTAAGGATTTTCGAATGGATGAATACGACAGTGAAGTAGAGAAATTTCCAAACCTAATGTGAACAAATTGATACGTTTGATTTGCTCAAATAAATGACTTATATGTATATATGAAATTGACGATAAATTAAACGAAAAAAATTAATTATCATTTATAAACTCATCTCTCTAATTCAACTGAATTTGAAAAACAGATTAATATTTGAAAATGCATTTAACTTGCAAAAAATATGTTTTAATGTATTTGTTTACCTGTTTAACCCTTAACCGGTTACTCCTTACCATTTCAAAATTGAAGGCTACGTGGCATGTCATGTCAATTTTTTCTAGAAAAAAAAAAAAACGTTTGTTTGAAAAAATCTGACATATGACATGCCATGTGTGTATTAACGTGACATTCAGATCTTGCATGGCATAGCGCGTGTACAAACGTGATATGTGTCTAGACACGAAAAGTGGTAATCAGGTCCACATAGGATGGAATAAGGTAAACTGCATTAAATGTGATTTTTCACATGTTACATGCATTAAAAATAGCAAAGGTGAGTTAAGTATACACAATAAACATCGAGCACAAATTGAATACATTTTCACACACTAATAATTTAAAAAAACACATTTTAGAGGTTTATTTCTCAATTATTAAAACTCATACTTCTTAACCAAGCATCTTATACTATTCTCACTACCATTCTCATTCAAACAAATTGTTCTTTTCATACCTTCTGTTCTTTCAAAATTACAATTGTTTTCGATATCATTTTCAAATCAAATAAATACCACCTAAGTTGTAATCCGGTAGTTTGGTTTAATATTCAGGGTTAAGTGAACTACAGACATATATTCAATTGTCAAAGGAAGATGATAGTGCAATTTGTACGATAAATTTATTTTGTGCAACACTACAATATAATCAACATATTATGCAACCACAATATCTGAAATAACTTTAAAGATTACAAATCACCTCCCTTTATTAATGGACCCTTGATAGTTATTAAACATATTTTTTACAATTATTCTAGTCACTTAGATTTATTAAATTCAATGATTTTGTTAAACACTTTCTTAATAATGTTGGAGATGACAACGAAACGTTGTTTCATTCCAAAGTGAAGTATTTATCCGACTAACGAAGGTTCCTTGTCAAAAAATCACTATCTATGACGGAATTGTTTGATCTATAGTTTAGAAACACTTACAAGTTTTCTTAAATGATGGAGTTGCAAGACTTCATTTTATGGAAAACTTTTATGTCCGTCACGGTGCAAAGTTAATACTCTGCACATAAGTATAAGTACAAGTCCACAACTCCGGATATCCTCAAACAATGGCTGGTGGATCAACGCCTCGCAGACCATGTTTTTAGTTCATCATCAAATATAATCGATACACAATCCCTATTTAAGACACCAAAACAAAGTTTCGACCATGATCAAAGATGAAGATACTGAAAATGAGTTGAGTACACTACTAATATATCCCAAAACCTGTAGGGACATATTGATGCATGAAACACTAAACAAGCAAATTGCATAATGTTGCCTGAAAATAAAAGGAAGATGTCTATCGAGTAGCTCAATACACCCATGATATGTGATTCAGTCATCAATGTATAATTAACATAATCCAAGAAAACCAAGAAGAAAAAAAGTAGCACATAGGCAAAATCTAGAAGAAACACCAAATGTGTAGCTAACGTAGCCCCATACAAGAACCAGAAACTTGATTCTTATATTACTGCCTAGATCTAGACTCAGCTCGTCTGGCTTCATCTGGAGTCGAAGGGAACAACTCCACATATCGTGACCCAATCATCTTCTTATCTTTTGCCATGGCTCGCATAGCCTCCTCAGTTGATTGAAAGGTCACATACGCCTCTCCTGTCACCTTCCCATCTGGTCTGCAAGCAATATGCACTTTCTCATCTGCCACCCTATAATCTTTGAAAAACTCAAGAATGTCGGATTTCTTGACTGTAAATGGGAGCCCTCTTAACTTTAGTATCTGTGTGTACTCCATTAGATCCTTGTTTATGACTTTCTTTGAGCGTGAAGGTGCTGGCCTTTCATAGTAATCAGTATCAAAACCTTCAGATTTAACCTCATCAGCCACAGCATTGTAATACTCCTGTTTCTTGCACTTGAAAACCTCTACATACCTCCGACCCATATTTTGATGGTTCTTTTGAACAGCAAGATCAGCCTGCATGGGTCGGGTGAAGACTACAAAAGCCTCACCAGTAAACCGACCACTCTTGTTGACCAGCAGCATGTCAACTATCTCAAGCCCGGAAAAGAACTTAAAAATATCAACATCCGTGCAGTTGAATGGAAGGCCACGGAGACGGACCACAGGAAACGTTGAAGGAGGATATCCACCAGTGTGGTCGTATGGATTGTAGCCGCCACTTGAACCACTGCTCACTGCGAAGTAGGGATTGGATTCCATCATTCTTGGTCTCTTTGAGCCGATCTCGTACCCATCTGATAACCCCCCGCTCCCATACATAGCCCTTCAATTATTGATACCCAAGGAAAAAAGTCCCCACTCAACCTTGTTAATAAAACCAAACCCAACCCAGGTTTTCCAATAACTAGCTTTTTATTACCTTATTAATTGTGAAAGTATGTCGTCATAAGTTAAATCATTGCTAATAGTACATCATGCACATAGTAATTTGATTCTTCATGTTTAACATTTATCAAAACAAGAGCACATAAGCATGCATATGGCAAACATTTAAGCGCATAATATAAAAAATTCTAAGTTTCCTATATGAACTGGCACAACTTCTTAAGAAAGGTTAACCGACTATAGAAATTATTAATGATTGAAGTCACCCCAACTTAAATGGAAGACTGAGCTCCTATTCATATAACCAATCTACTCATAGTTTTAAGAGACACAGAAGTGGTTGTCTTTAAGAATTGTTTTACCCAAAAAAGGATCTCGGATCTTCTGATACATTTTTATAGTTGAACAATATTTTCAATGCCCTTTTAAGTTCAAAAGTGATAAGCAATATGCAAGTTAAACTTGGTAACAAGAATGAATAGCCTTCGTTGCAATCTTATAATTTTCATACTCATAATATTCTGTCTCTTTTAAGTTTTAACTGGATTTGTAGAGATAACACAGTGTAAGAATGATGGCACTCTTTTTTTGAACATATCCTCCTATATTCTTATACAGATAACATATATATCTCATTATTTTCAATGTAATGACCATCGACGTCTCAACTTTCAACTATCTATGTGAGAACCATAAGTTGTAATCCAGATAATACGACCTTATTGAATTAGCTAGCCAAATTGATACCCCTCATTTTAATAAAAATACCATGGTTATTCTAAATTTTGTCACTTCAGCCCAGGTTAAATTTTACTTATTTCCATATTTTGGTCATCACTAATCCTCAAAAGCATAAAACCAATTACCAGCTTAAATATCAAATATCTCCCCTTAATTTTTTTTTTCAATATTGGATACAGGGAAGGCAATAACTTCGAATACAATTCGATGCAGAAACATACGATATTCAATTAAACAAGCTTAACACATAATCGCAGCTAAATAATAATTCATTAAGGAAAAGATAAAAATATTGTTGAGCAAACTTACCCCCTCGATCCGTACATGTCTCTGCAAAGCTTTTGACACGGAAGTTGAATTGAAGAACGGAGAAACAGAAATTAAACCGAAAATAATGCAATCGGAGTTGATCGGTGGATGTTTGACGTGAACCCTAGCTAGGGTTACAAGGGAGGACTCACGGAGGTGTGAGTGCGGTGAGATATAAAATCTAATGACTTCTCTTTTCTTCGCTTTTGTTTTGTTGTATTTGGCACATGATTTATTTATTTTTGGATTTTTATTATAAAAAGTACCGGGTATTTTTTGTTAAAAATAATTAGTGTTTCTTTTTGGACTTGATATTGAAAAAACAAAATTTATACAATGCATTAAAAATCATACATTATACATTATTATTAAGATGTTATATAATATGCATCGGTATATAAAATAACAATAACAATTGTATTATTGATTCGAAAATTAAAGCTTATTGTATTATTGATTTGAAAATTAAAGCTTATTTTTATAGTAAACTGTATAAGTATTACGTGTAGTTAAATTTAAAGAAAATAAATTTGTATATATAATAATTAGATTAGATGAGTCATAATATAATTTTGTAAAGATTTCTTCTTTATGTGCATAATTGATATATACTATGTGTACCTAAAAATGTAATGAAAAACTGAAATATTAACACAAATTCAACTTTCTATAAGATATAATAAAAGTTTAAATAAAATTCATTAAATCTCAAAACCCAAAACGATTTTTCTTCCATTGTTGCTTGCCATTCATCATATGGTAGTTATACAAATAGATAAAAATAAATAGATGTGCTATGAATATTAGAGACAGAATAAAAAGAGAAACTTATATCACAATCGTTCATATAAAGTTATGTAGTTTTGATACTATATAGCAATAATCACCTATAACTAAAGAATGAACTCGTATTTCATTTAATTGCGAAAACGTCTCATTACTTATCTTAAAATTCTTCATGAATGATAATCAAGTGTTGATTATCGAACAAAAAGTTTGTATTAACAAATCATTACATATGAGAACGTAGAAGATAAGTGCTTACGAGTAATGTTCAATGGTGATTGACAAATTTCATGATAATTTGATAAACTTTAATTATGGTAGTGTGACAGTTTATAAGAATTTAAACGTAGACATCTCCAATATTACACCAAATATATATTTATCATTTTGGTGTAAAGGATAAAAATATTCACCAAATGCATTTTCTTATCTAATGCATACTCTGACTCTTTACATGGACCTCGTACCATCTTCTTTTTTCTACTAAACAATTTTAATTTGTCAACTAATATAGTTTTATCTTTACTCGCTTATAATTGGTGAAGGGTCTTGACTTAAAAAATTATCGAAAAACTACTTAATTTACCCCAATTCAAATCAACCCTAATCTGCTAACTCCTTCTTTCACCAAACCCCGAGATTTCCCAAATTCGTTCACTCCTTCTTTGGCCGCCCATCAACCCTTCAAAACCCTATTACTAATTTCTTCCATTTTCTCTTCATATTCAATCTGATTTAGCTATTTGAAATCAAGTTTTTCATCAATTTTAACCTAATTTGTTGTTTTTGTTTTAATTTTTAGGATTAAACCATGAAAGGGGGCAAATCAACCGCCATTGTGAAAAAATCTGATACGAAGTACGGTTTGATTTTACACTATATCTCACACATCTTAAATTAGGGTTTATAAATTTGTTTATGACATCCTTGATATCCAATTATCCTCCATCCACATGTTAACGTATGACTAAAAATCCTATATTTCTAATTGGTGATGAAATCAAAAGAACACTATATTTCATTGTGAAATTGCTTTTACACAGCCTATGTTAGACGTGTCAATATATGGTAAAATGCAACTCTAGAACTCTTCCGTCCTCATGTGAGTTAGTTATATTGTAGTTTTGATAAAAATATTTTATGATTTGTTTACTTGATTATTCATGTTGACATATTCTTGTTTGTTCCTGTTTTATTGAAGGGTGAGACACAAGACCTTCTATTTATTGCAACAGAAAGATACAAGTGTGTTCTTCAGTGGGATGTTGATGCGAATGAGGTTATTACAAGGTTTGATCCTATATATAACATCTATGTATCTTTTTCTTTTATAAGCAACATTTTCATATTTTCTTTTTGTTTACTATCTTTTTCATGATTTGTGTAGAGCTATGGGTGATGTCTCATATCGCATAGGCAGACCTCCAGACAATGGTCAGGTACATATCAAGTATTTTGAAAATTACTTATGTTGTATAGAAAAATTGAGCCACATTATGACTTTTTTAGAGTTCATTAAAGTATGAGTTTTTTTTTTTCAAATAATGAGAATACTAATAGGATTGCACCAATTGACAAAAATCCCACTTTCCTCAACTTTTTAAAAAATTTAAATATCTCAAAAACTGTAAGTCAAAAAATAATAAAAATTACATCATGAAAAACATCATTTTTTTTCTCTTCAATTAGACATCTCACAAAGTATACTTTCGACGATTTTTTTTCCAGTTTTTGTGGGTTAACACATGTGTTACGATTGACTAACAAAAGTGTTACCCGTGGCTATCACATGTGTTATCAAAGACTATCCCATGTGTTATAAGCGATAATTGGTATTAACACATGTGATAGTCGCCGGTAACACATGTGTTATTTGTTTATAACACATGTGTTACCAATTTTCAAAACCCACTAAAAAATAAAAAAAAAAATCGTCGAAGTATGTCATGCAAGATCTTAAATCAAAGAGGAAAAATCGCTAATTTTTATAGTGCAATTTTTATAATTTTTTGACTAACGGGTTTTGAGATATTTAATTTTTAAGAATATTGGAGTTTTGTTATTTTGATTGAGATGACATATGTTTCGTATATTTTGGTTTCGTGTCCACTTTTAATACGATTGTTATAGTTTTTGAAATAACTTTGGTTATTACAGAACTTCTCATATCATTCCGTGAAGCAACCGGGTAAAAACCACAGCGTATCATCTTCTACAAGTATTTCATGCTATCTTAAAATTGTTTATGCATTTTTACAAGTATTTGAATAACAAAGTCAATGTACATATCATAAGATTATATCAAATTATAACTACAATTATTTCGATATTGAACCAAATCTTACTTTAAGACGTCTTTGATTAATCAAACAATACCTAACTACGCAAAAGGAAAAAAAATATTATCCTGTGTCCCCTTCTCACATAGGAGATTTTATGTAAACATTTTGAATTTAGACCTTTATTCTTAATTTTAATATGTAATTAATCTATGACAAAATGAGACCATACAACATAAAATAAAAATATTTAAATAATTACCTCCAGGCCTCTCTCATTGACTTAACATTTGTAACGAGAATGCTTAAAAATCGATTAAAACTCTACTAGTTCACTTAACACTTGTAACAAGAATGCGTAAAAATCGATTAAATTTAAACTTCATCACCATCAAAACTACACTCTTTCATTTACATTACATTGTATAATAAAAATAAAATAAAATAAATAATAATAATAATAATAATAATAATAATAATAATAATGTCCAAATGAAATACCGTATTATAGTTGCAACAAGTATATCCAACATCCCACAAGAAGTAAAGAGGGGAGTTAAAGTGAAATAAATGTTAGTATTAGATTTATCAAAAGACGATACAAACAATTAAATCACACACTTGAAACAGTGTGAAAAAGCTTTCAACTTTCTCTTTCTCTGTAATTTGTCTTGGAAGTGACACAAAACGGACCTCATGCAAAACCAAAACCCCAAATATTATTCATAAAACCCTCAAATTCACCAGCTTCGCTTATTATGCCTTCTTCTGCTCATCTCTTCAATGGCATCCACCTCACATGACTCACTCAAATCTCTTGTTGCCTTCCGCAATCTCAGCTGTCCAGGTAATCAACCACATTCCCGCCGTTCAATCGCATTCCGCCGTTCAATAATTAATTAATTTCATTAAGTTTCAGTTTCTTGTTAAACCTTTTCGTTTGGTGCATTTTCATTCATAATTTCTGTATAATTTTTCGTAATTACAGTAATTATACAACGAGTCTCGTCAACCGATGCAAACTGCAGTTTCAATTTTTTCAATTAGGTTTTAATTAGTTAATTTGTTGTGTAATTTGTGTTTTTATTTTGTTGATTGCAGAGTTAATTAGGACGGTGTGTGTGTACGGAACGGAATCGGAGGAAGTGGAAGTGGAAAGAGAATATGTGTTTCATAAGGATAAGGAAACTGATTATGAGGAAATTAGTGTTTGTAATAAAGTGTTTACATTGAACAAATTTCAAGTTGATTCTCAATTTGAAGGGCTGGTGGATGGTGTATGGCTTTGCATTTTTGTTTTTGATGCTGCTTCTTGGTCTCCTGCTCATATCAATAGACTTCCTACTCTTCTTACTATGTCTAGGTATTTTTATAAATAAAATTCATATCTGTACCATTATTTATTATTATTATTATCATCGTTATTCCGTGGTATAATCGTCACTCGTATATGGGCAAACTGCACCATGCTGTATGTTTTTTAATTCTTAAATTACCTTTTAATGTAATTTGGTTAAATTAAATAGCAAAACATGATGTAAGTTGACTACATAAAAATGTTAATATAAGAAAAGGTTAAATGATTCCAAAAGGTAAGTTTTGGAAGTTTAGTACCCTTTAAAAGGTAAGACTTGAAGTACGATATATATAATATAATAGTGTAACATGTATACTTAGATACATTTTGGTATAGTTTGCTTCTTATATTTCACCAAAAACTTAGAAGTTTTATCGTTTACATTAAAATTGGTTATGGTTGTTAAAAGGAAAGAAGTGATTACTGAATTACAGTAAGTACATTGAGTGGATTTAGTCAGCATGTGTATTTGAATTTACATTTGTGAATTTAGAATGGGTTTGGTGTTAATAGAGAAACAGATATGTTGAATCTTAGATTTCAAGATTTAGCAATCTATGATGTTAATCTGTTTAGTACGGAGTAATATAGATAACAGTACTGTTGTAAGTGGTGTTAGTCACCAAAAAGTTTGGGACTTTAAGCATGTAACTACACTATTATAAACAGTTATAGGTGATTCGCCCATAGATCATAGATGGTCTTTTAAGCAGTTATATTAGGTGTAATAGGGGAACGTCTGTGTGCCCAGACATAATTTTGAAGTTATATTCCCGATGGTGTGAATGTAATGTTTAAGGAGATATGCTCAAGTTTATCTACCTTTAAGTTATAGATTTAACAACTTCAAACATGGTTTTGCTTGAAACTTGTATTCTTATGAAACTACATCTGTGAAGCTATGAAATTGCCCTTCGGTTGCAATTTTATTAAAGTGCAATAACAATAGTTTCTTAATCACAGAAAATGTCTAGGACCAAACATCAAACATGCAGTACTCTTGCTTCTTGCCTATATTTTATAGCTTGTTGCTAGAAAGAAGTGATGATAGAAGCAAACTATTAGCTTTCCAGTCAATTTATACTTTGTGATGCTTTTGAGGGTTATTCTCTCCTTCAAACTTATATTATATATTCAATATTATTTTAAAAGATGTCAAGTTTAGCTCACATCAGCAATTGGGAGATATATGTGTCATGTCTACTTGATTGACATTATATCTTTATTTGTGATTGTTAGGAATCACAAGTTGGAGACAATCCCGACATTGGCTAAGGACCTTCAAACAATAACTCGGTTGAGTTGTCAAATCGCAAAGTCTGAACATTATTGTAGTGAATCCGAGGAAGCAAGTAAAGGGAAAGAAGACAAAGACAATCAGTATAAGAATCATCACATGTGTGATGTGGATCTTAATTCTCTTCCTTTTGAATATTCAGAAAATGAAGAAAGTGATCAAAGTTTGACAGGTTTGATTTTGCAAAATATTTTTGTCTTGTGACTGACCAACTTATCTTTATGCATGTACCTGTAGATAAATTTTGTGTCCATTATTCTTCACTTCTTCTCAACATCTGTTTTTGGGAATTTACTTTGTAGCATGAGCTAAACAGTAATCATTAAACTGAATTTCTTTGAAATGGCAGAATAGTTGTTGAGTGATAAATAGAGAAGGCTCCAATGATACTTTATATCTTTGGCAATTTTACCCAGCTTACTGGATGGCAGATTACATATATAAAATAACAATCAGTTGATAAGGGTGCAACTTATCCTCCTCTTTTTCCATCAGTCGTATTGTTTGTGGCATAAGACTGTATTGACGTTTCAATGACTTAGTCTCTAATGTAGGCTCAATAACCCATCATACGAGTTTCATCGTGTGGCTCTAAATCTTTATTAAATTGATAAATTGCTTTCCTGTAGATTGGTTGACGCACATTCTTCAGTCAATGGACTTGCTCATTATCTAAAATGATAACATATTAACATGAATGAACCTAGTGAGCCACTTTACACCTCCCCAAAACATATCTATTGATGCTAGTGGACCCCTAAGCTTAACCTAGACTCACATTATTCATGGGCATTCTTCATTACGTACTCACCTTCCACCAGTGTCCACTTAAACAGTCTTCAAGTAATTCCTCTGAATCCCTAGCTAACTTTATTGACAACTTCTCAAACTAATCTCTGTATTGATCTCTAACCTCACCAGCTTTGACTTAAAAGTTTTCTATCATCACCCTTGAGAGAATCTGATGTGATTATGTCTCTCGTCTTCCTTCATCTTATCTTAGCCAGCTTGTACGTATCATTCTCTTTTCTTTAGTTTGTAGTTCTATGCTGAAAATTACTATTTGTTACTTCGTCATTGCATCACCAAGTGTCTCTTAGTCTCTACTCTTTAGTTTAATATATGTGTCGTCTACTTTCTCTAACCACCTCCTTTGTATGTACATGTCATCTTTCCCAAATCCATTTAGTTTCTCTCTCAAGGTCTATTTTACTTTAGATCAATACTAAAACTTATTAGGTGAGAGTCATGTCTTACAAAGAACTTGTCTACAACCTGCAAACCATAAGCTACTATGATATTGCCTTATAGTTCTCCTTGGCTCAAGATTTGAGTTGGTATGCAAATGATGCTTAAAACCCTAACTTTTTTGAGTTTTATAGTGTCCAGGGCTGTTGCACGTCACAGTATGTGACATACATGTCTTAGGCTGCAACATGTCAGCACACCTGCTGCTACGCAGGTTGCGACAATGGTTCTATCAGGGAGGAAAAATCAAAACTTTCTGCCACCTTTTGAGACTTCGTCAAAGGACTGTCATGGGTGCGAACATTGATGCAGGCTGAGACAAGGATGCAATCAGCTTCAGAATGTTGCCTTTCTTGCTCCGTTTTACTCCAATTTCTGCTCTCTTCTTCAGTTCTTCTCTGGTCTGGATATTTGGTCTGAATAGCAAATGCGAAACAATATAATACCAATAACATGGCTTTTGCTACTCAAACCAGCTTATATGAGACGAACGTTGCGATCTAAAATATGTGTATTTTAGGAGATCTCACTAACCATGGTTAATTCTGTTTCTAATCTAACACAGTGCACCACTGCAGATGGTTCAGGGAAGAAAAAAAGAAGGGCGGCAACTAAAGACATAGCTAGCCTCGGCTTAGAAGATCTTGCCAAGTACTTTGACGTTCCTATCATTGAAGCCTCAAAAAACTTAAAGGTTGGACTCACAGTTCTCAAGAAGAAGTGCCGAGAGTTTGGCATTCCCCGTTGGCCGCATAGAAAGATCAAGTCACTAGACGGTCTCATTTCTGATCTCCAGGTTGGTGCACTCTTCTCTTATTTAGAGTTGCCATGATTATCTCTAGAATTATTACATTCATAAATCTCATCATCATGAACACTTCTCATTTTTGGTTTTAAACAAGCCATTGATCTTACTAAAAAATGCCAAAACAGAGCTTTATATTTTAGATGAACAGGAAGTTTTAAGGGTTTGCAAGCTACAAAAAACCATGGCTTGAAAAGCTAATCAAATTGTGTATTGATATAGTCAAATTGTAGAAAGTGATTTCTTCGTGCCAGTTAATATCTCTGCGTCAAAGTGGTCACGTTTTGTTAGTCACACAACATGCATAACTTCCGTTGGTTTGCAAATCAGAGACCACGATGCTACGACGCTTTAATTATCTGATATGAAACACTCTATTCGGCCTAGATGAAACACATCTTCATTTTTTTATCTGTACGATTTTAGTACAAAACTTATGCAACAAACATTCAAAATGCTCTTAAAGCACATAAAATGTGGAGGGACCACTTGATTGAATGACAAGTGAAAAATGTAAAATAACAACACACTTATGTTCAGTTCTCATTATAGGCAGACAATTTGTTTACGGGAAATACAACTCCTCATTTCTCTCATACTGGGCTTCCAATTTCTGAAATAGCAACCTACTTTTGATCTTTCTACGAGGAAATATCAACCTATTTCTACTAATGGCCTAAAATAGAAGAAATTAGAAGTTGCTATTTTGCGTAAAAGTAAATTGCCTACAATGAGAACTGAACAAATGTGGAAAAAACTTATTTGTTTAGATTTACTGGTTTGCAAATTGCAATCATATACTATTTCCATGCTAGCGAAATCTGGTGCATAAATGTTGGCATGGACCTATGGTTTGCATGATAAAATGGACATGACATGCAGGAAGAGGTAAAACGGCAGCAAGAGGAGGATCAGGTTGCGGCTCTGGCTGTCGCAAAGAGGCAAAAAATGATAGAAAGTGAAAAAGAAACAATAGAGAAGAAGCCATTCATGGATATCCAAAGAGAGACTAAGAAATTCAGGCAAGATATATTTAAAAAAAGGCATAGAGCTAGAGTTCTTGAAAGCCAATGCCGAACCCTGCAATTGTTTTAAGGCATAGCTAGTCGTCATATTTATCGTCATCGTGAATCTAATCGTTACTTAGTGGAATCCAAATTTTCCCGAATCTGTGATTTTTTTCTTATTTTATTTATTTATTCATTTATTTTTTATCTGATTGTTTCCTGAAGATTGGATAGACCTCATCTGAATGCGAGTAAATCAAAGGGTTGGGTAACTGTTCTAAATGGGCAGGGTTGGTGGAGCATAAACCTTTTTTGTTTTATGATTCTATAACAACTAGTGTGTCAAAGATGATCTACTTTAACTTAAAATTACTGTAAATCTTTTAGAAGTTTTACGTGTTAAAAATACATTTTAGGAAACTATTGATGGGTTTTTGCCTATTCTTCCCGTTTTCTATTCTAGTCGTTTTGTGATACTTACATATTTGATCCGTTAGGGATAAAATGTAACACGGATCAACTTGTTTATAAAGTTTTTAACACTGATTTATCGTATAGATTAGTTTTTACTTGTTAATTAAAACTTAATATAAGCTGAGGAGCAAAATAAAACACTTGTATGCATTTTATTCTAACTTAATCAGCGTGTGACCACTGACCAATCGAATGACAATAGAATCATATATAATGGCTCAAAAAAGCTTAAAATCTACATAAACGACGACAAACACCATGTTTTATTTTAACCAAGTTTCCATACAATTAATCCGATACAACATAACACAAGGGTACTTTATTGACAAATATTGATAATGAAACTTTTGTTACCACTAGACGACTATGTTAAAGATGTGTTGCTTTCTTCTTATGTCTTGTACATATATCAATGTGACAACTTACAACTATGATGAGATGACAATCAAATGTTACAATCAAACCGAACCAATAAAGCAGTAGAAATTCAGGATTAATTTCTAAAGTTGTGACGAGTTTTAATACCATAAAAGTATCTTAATATCTTAATTAAATGTAAGTTCAACTTCAAAGTTTACAGAATTGTTTGGACCCATAAAATAAATGTTATAACTGTATAGACCTTTAACAAATTGTTTGGACCTATATATTTAGTTCGTTTTTCTAGTATAGTCCTAAATTATTAGGGTTATTTATTATTTATTTATTTATTTATTTATTTATTTTTAAATGGCCTATAGAATAACATACATTGTGAAATGTGATATATATACATCATCATGTACCGAATTAAAACGTGGGTTCAAGTGTTCAACTGAAAAATAAAATAACTTATAAATGATATATTTTAATTTTAATAATGAAATGATAAAAGAAGTGATGAAAAATGTGGAAGGAGACAAAAAAAAACATGGAACTCATTAACCCATTTATTTCGTTATTCATTCATCACTCATTTCATCATAATTATATAATATAATATTTGTTACTTTAAGAAAAATCGAGAACCATGGATTTTAATTCATATTTTAGAAACATGACCGCCAGATTTATATTAAAATTCACGATACATTCATTTTGAAATGTGAAATATATACATCATCACGTGTTATAAAATTAACACCGTGTTATAAAATAGGTTAAATTTATAATCATAATATACTTATAAATTATAAATTTGAAGTCGAAGGTATACCATAACTTATAAAATAAAATAGAATATAACTTATGTATGTATGTATGTATGTATGTTTGTATGTAGGTATGTATGTATGTATGTATGTATGTATGTATGTATGTATGTATGTATGTATGTATGTATGTATGTATGTATGTATGTATGTATGTATGTATGTATTTGAGACATTTATAATTTTTTTTATAAAGAAAATAAACTCATATTTATACTTAATTTCAAAACATACTTCTTAAAAAATAAAATAAAAAATAATATTGGAATAATTATGAATCGCTACATTTTTAGCTTCTCTGGGCTCCTCTACGGCTATAAATTAAATCAACGATGTTGAATAACACAACCCACAAAAATCAAATCTATCCACACAAAATCTCCTCCATAGAATTATCACTACCTTTACCACTCGCTCGATATTTCAATTGGCGAAGAGGGTGAGACTAGGAAACGTGATCAAGTAATATTAAGTACTCGATCTCTTTAAGTATGTTCGGTTCATTTTCATGCATGCATTTGTTACGTCAATTGTTTATATTTTGATCGATCTTATTGTTTTTATGAACAGATTAAACAGTCTGCTTTGTTGAATTGATTGAGATGGAAGTGAATCCAATTGTTGCGACGGATAAAGCTCTGTAAGTCTAAAGAATTTTTCAGAGTTTATCTTTTTTTTTTTTTGGTTTTGTATGTCATGCAGAGAGTGATCTTATGTGTGTTTAAGGATATTTTGTTCTTCTTCTGTATTTATATTTTGTAGGGTTTATTATTTGATTATGTATGGAACTTTATATTTTTTATTATTGTATGTAACTACTTTTCAAAAGTGTCATTGTATGTATCAAACTTTTAATTTTTGTATACAGTATGTAACCAACTTTCAAAAGTGTTATTGTATATATCAAACTTGTAATTTGCTTATATCGTATGTAATATTTCCTTTTTTGTCAAGGCTAAAAAAGGCAAGTTTCCTTTTTTGACCTTATAAAAAAGGAAAGTTTCTTTTTTTGTCAAAGTAAAAAAGGGTAAGTCAACATACAATATACGAAAATCAAAAGTTCGATACATACAATAGCACTTTTGAAAAATGGTTACATACAATATATGAAAATCACAAGTTCAATACATACAATATCACTTTTGAAAAGTGGTTAAATACAATATACGAAAATCACAAGTTCAATACATACAATATCATTTTTGAAAGGTTGGTACATACAATAGAAAAAAATATAAAGTTCAATACATAACCAAATAATAAACCCTATTTTTTATTTGTGAATTAATTTGCTTGCGAGAAAACTGAACTTTAGCAAGATTACATGCATAATATGATATTGTGACCCTGCTTTGAGTTGTAACTACTATCATAATTAGATTAATATTCCATTTAAACTCACCTCAAATATGAGGTGTGATTACTGAAATAAATAAAATTTTTAAGCTTTGGCCTTTTGTTCAAAAATTTTTTTTATCATTTTTCTTCTTCTTTAAGTACTAAGACTAGTGCCAACATGAGGTTCGTCCTCCCGTCCTTCACTTCTTCCACTGGCAGCACGCGTCTTTTGCTCGTCTTCCGTCTTTCGTCCTCCATTTCCATCATCCGGAAGAAGCCCAAAGACGGATGAGTTTGGGCCATCTTCTTTATTTTATTTTATTTTTTATTTTGCTTTGTGTGTATAGTAAAAATATTATTGGTAAATGGTGGGTCCAGTCTTTCTGAAGAAGCTTTCTTCTATTGGAACGGTTCAGTCTTTAGTCAGTCTTTCTGAAGAAGCGTTGACGTGACACTGATGTGGCATGGAAGAAGCTTAAAAGAAACTTCTTCTATTGGAAGAGGTCTAAGATTTTTACAAAATATTAATATGTGTAATTTTGATTTAAACTGATAAATGACAGGAAAGAAATGGAAAAAGAAAGATCAGAGAGCTTTATAAACAAGTTATTAGGAGGCTTAAATTGCACCATAAGAAAACTCCTTTTTCGTATCATTGCAGCCCGCCCGGTCCCACAACACATCGCGTTCATCATGGATGGAAACCGAAGGTTCGCCAAGAAATGGAAGCTCACAGAAGGTGGGGGCCACAAAGCCGGATTCTTAGCACTCATGTCGGTACTAAAATACTGCTATGAAATAGGAGTCAAGTATGTAACTGTATATGCATTCAGTCTAGACAATTTCAATAGACGCCCAGATGAAGTTCAGTACGTTATGGACTTGATGCAAGAAAAAATCGAAGGGCTTTTACAAGAATTAACAGTTGTGAACAGATATGGGGTTAGAATTTTGTTTATTGGTGATTTAAAGCGATTATACGAGCCAGTAAGAATTGCTGCTGAAAAAGTAATGGAAGCCACTGCTAATAACACAAACACATATCTTTTAGTATGTGTTGCGTATACTTCGTCCCATGAAATCCCACGGGCCATTTATGAAACTTGTCAAGAGAAAAGTGGTAGAACTCGAGTAATGAATGAAAACGGGCTTATTAAAGTTGTGGATCTTGAGAAGCATATGTATATGGGAGTGGCTCCTGATCCTGATATTTTGGTGAGGAGTTCCGGTGAGACGAGGTTGAGTAACTTTTTGTTGTGGCAAACGACGAATTGTTTGTTGTATTCGCCAAAAGCGTTGTGGCCGGAGATGGGGATGTGGGAAGTGGTCTATGGGATCTTGGAGTTTCAGAAGAATTATAAGTACTTGGAGAAAAAGAAGAAACAGGCTTAATGATGTGTTTTTGAGTAAGGTGATTTGGATATGTGATGTTATATGTCAATGTGAAAGTGAATTGACAGAAACAAATAATTAGTATCAGCATATGCTAAAATGTTTATTTTGGTTTAAAAAAATGTACACTAAAAACGTAGAGAACTCAGTAATGTGAATTTTAGTCGCACTTACTATCACTTATATGTGATTATGTAATTGATCGTGATGTGAGCCCATTTTAATGTGGACTTCCCCTCCCCTTCAACCTCTTTTGTTAAAGCCCATTAACAGTACTTATAGTCCAGCATTAATAGAGTCTATTAACATATTTAGCCCATGATACTTGCAAATTTAAAAATAATTCATGCAAGTATAGATTTATGAGCTTTTTCTCCAAGATTGAAAGATAAAGTGCACTGTGCACATATTCTAACAGTATTGATATGTACAGGCTGAGATACATGGATGAAAGATGACCATAAGATTGGATATGGTGGTGTAAGAGAAGTCAATAGTTATTTTACACAAAGTATTATAAATAAGGAATATAATCAAGTTGCTAAATAAGTGAAAACTACTTTCATAATTATATGATATCATCATATATAAATACTAAAGGTTTGAAATATGATAAGTGATTTTTTGATCCTAAATGTGAAAGGTATGAACAAGTTTGTACTTTGTAGCACAATTTATTGAAATCATATGTTTTTGTAACAGTAGAAAGAAGAGATTGATTGTGACACCCACCCACCAACCAATAATTACAATATCACCAGTTCAAATACCAATAGGAATTCCTCTCTAATCTTACTCAAGTATATCAATCATTTTATCATCATAAAACATTTTTATCAGAACATAAGTATCATGTAAAACATTGTAATCCCCTTTGAATAAACAACTACAACTTGTTTGAAAATTCACGAGTAATGTGATACGAGAAAGACACGCCAACAACTTAGTCTAATTTACCATTGACTTATAGTCCATTCAATACAAAGTCTTTCCTTTTCTTTTTCTATTTTCTTTTCCTTATAGTCTTACTCTTCCACTATTTATATATGATCCTAGCAAGGCCTAAACACTTACAAATTTCCATGGCATTCTCTATGCATTTCTACACAATTGTTTCCATTTTTCTCTTTGTTCTCGTTCCACTTGAGGCCACCACTCACCACCACCATGGACTCAAATCTCTCCACCTTTCACTCTACCAACATGAAACCATTAACAAAACCGGTTACATTATTGTAAACGGAGTAGCTGGCCCTCCTGTTGGCCAGACCACTACTCCATTTGGGACCCTGTTTGTTTTTCAAGATCCCCTAACTCTTAAACCAAACTATACTTCCAAAATTGTTGGAACAGCAGAAGGAACCTCTATCACATCCGGATTAGATGGGCTTCAAAGCATCTCTATTGCTAAAATCACTTTGAATGTGAAAAAACACAAAGGGTCCATATCGATTGTTGGTGGCACACATAATATTAAGCCTTCAAATCACCCCGTTGTGGGTGGGACCGATGATTTTTTGTTTGTTCAAGGTTATGTGACATCATCTCCGGTTAATCTAGTTGGAATGACTGTTACATACAAGATTGAGTTTCATCTATATTGGCCACCTTATGCATCTTTTAAACGTTAGAGCTTACTCAATAACAAGTTCTTGAACTTTTTGTTTGTAGAATTTATTTTGGTGGAAGGCTAGTTGAAGAATTATAATGATGTGTTATTTTTGTGGTTTGGATATGCTTTTATTTTATTATTGATAGGTGGAAATAAGACATATACTTATGATGCTTTATTTTTCTTTGATTTCATGTTTGTCATGCCGCCATTTACCGTTGAATGAAATGAAAATGTGATTATGAGCTATTTTTTTAACATGATATGAGTACAGCAAAGAGAGGCATTACAAAACATAAAGAAAGATAAAAAGGGCAACTATTGTAATTAACAGTAGAAATTTTGACAGAACTTCAATCGGGACCAAGAAATCAAAAGCCATCATCATTCCACGTTTTAGTTGACTATTCTAGTCAAACAAATCAGAATAAGATTAACACCCATCGGGTATCCGGGTCACACTTACAAGAATTGGATCCAAAGAAAAATACTTATCCATTGATCATGGTGTATTTGGAAAGGTATTAATTTTTATTTTATTTTTACATAAAATCAAGGTTTGTATGAATACCTGTATTTGGTCAAATCAAAATAAACTACTTTGACTTTTCAGATAAAAACAAATACACCCTCTCCAAAAGCTCCAATTTTGGATTGAATTTAAAGAGTTGAAAGGTTTGTTGTTGATAAGAAAGAAAGCAACAATCTGGAATAAGCCAACATGACTTCTAACATGGCCAATGCACAACATGAACTACAAATAAGGATTTAGAAGAATGAGAAAGAAATGAAAATAAAGTAAACCATACAATAAGGTTCACAATGAATCCACGTGGAGGTTTGTGCAAACGAGGTCAACAACAGAAAACTCGACCATGGGTTCTTACGAACGTTGCTACCGCTACACTCAGTCCTGTCCAGAAAAAAGAAAGCAATAATTGCCAAAAATCGTTTAGAAATGCATGAAAGGTAAACGATTCAATAAGTATCCCGACCAAATTTCAAATAACCAAATAACTACCAGGAGAACAGAAAAAGAGCCCAGATAATATAAGTTGTGACATTTCTTCTTATTTGTATTAAACCAAAACTACTTATCTGCACATTATCATCATCACAGAGAATTAATTACATTGACTTAGGACATTTGACTAATAGTCAAAATTTCACTTGAACTATGTGTTCAGTCAAATGTTAGAATTCCATGAGAGTAATATGAAGTATATTACTAGCCGAACACCAAATTCGACTGTCAAATGTTTGAGCATTATTAAACTAGATGGTTAGAGTTTAAAGAATAGGGCCAGCCATACAATGGAACCACATGGGCTGTGTAGGAGACCAATTTAAACAGACAATGCATTCATTCATGTAAGACAAATCACAAGTAAGCACGAACTCACTTTGCATGAGCGATAACACTGTGAAAATGAACCCCATTATGATCACCCAACACAAGAGGGAATGACTGTAAAAAAGTTAATAAAAATCAGTCTGGTAAAACAGAAATCCATAGAATTTTGAGAGATTCCATTTGTGCCTGTATTTCTTCTATGCTTTGTCGTAAGTAATGCAAAAGTTCTGGTCTTTCAATAGATTGTACTTCCTGCAATGGCTTCAATTCCTCCTTTTAGGGCCGTAGGACCCATATCACGGGAGACAGAAACAATGTAATGACCTTGCAGTAGATCAATTGAATTCTACATGCGTAAGAAACACAAACAGTAAACTAGTAAAATTAGGAATATATTGTCAATTTGAAACTTGATGATATTTAGCTCTTTCTTAAGGTAAAATTCTAAAAAACTTGTCAAGAAAAAATCTGTAACTACATCAAAAGCACAATTTTGTGGCCATTAAAAGATAAGCATGCTGACCTGTTTTGTACCATCAACAATATTGTTCAAGTAATAACGCATTAAGGCATTCCAACCATCTTTAAGAATCCCTTAAAAAGTCCTCTTACTGAATCTGAAGAGAAAAAAAAAATACTACAAAGAAACGAAGCCAAAAGTTGCAAACACATCCCTGATCATACTATCAACAAAGTTTCACTGATAAATGAAAGATGCAATATTTTGGACCTTGGAAAGATTATTAAAATGTCCAAAATACCCATACTATTAATAACATATGAAAAATAAGAAGATAATACGTACTTGACAGAAAAGCTGAATAATGTAATCAAAGGAATCATGGTAACGAAGTATTTACGTATTTTGAATCAGTCATCAAAATTAGGATGTGTGCTAATGGTTTCTTCAGCATCAAAAACACCAAGCACCTTTGAAGTTGGAATTCCAACATTTTTTGCCCAATCATGCGAGTTTGCGAATGTAATAGTTTACAAAATTACCTAATTCGGTAGATTTTTCATTTACTGAATACTGTTATCGTACGCCAGTTTGTTGATGTTTCTAGATGTCATTTTGATATAAAAATATAGTCTTTCTGATGTTTGAAACTAGCCAAACTGTTAACACTTTATTTGTATATCTGAAGAGGATATTGTGAACTTGACGCAAGAATCTTCCGACTTCCTAGCACTTGTGTACCATCTTCAAAGCCATAGTTGCCAAAAAAGTTAGTTACCTGCTCGAAGCCATTCAAACCATCACGAACCTCAAGCTCTCAGTTTCCAAGTTCTACGGTCCACTTTTAGACAAACTCTTATGGATCCCTAATATATGTATTTGTCTCCAGCTAAATAATGGTCTACAGATCAAAATCAAGAATAAGATCAAGTCAGAAAAGACAAATAAACGAGTTCAAACAAGCTATATTTCATGAGTTTGTGATTCGTTGATACTTGTGAGGATATGCAACTTAAAAGGGAAATCGTTGAATCTTTTTCAAATATTTTCTTACAAATCTCACATATCACTTAATTTCAATACTATTCATATGGAACTTCTTTCTTGATTTAAAATCATCTATCTTATGGGCTCTTTTCCTGATTATGATAATTGTTTGGGTTTAATTGTACAGCTCATGTTACGGTAGGAACACAACTGATAAAGATATATATGTTCTCCTTGCTGCAAATTGACGAGGTTATTGCAACGTTTGCTCAACCAACAGCGTAAGAAAGTACCAAATGGGTTATGCTTTGTTTTCCTATTGATGATTCTTACCCTTCTTCAATTTTGACTTTGAATCTTTTTATTTTATATTTGTTCATCGATTGGAGCATATAGACTTCAACATACTAGACTAGTGGGTGGAAGGTTGTTGATTATTAAGGTGGTGGTGGTAATACAATTTGCTTCAACAGTATATTCACATTTCAGACCAATCTTCTTCCTTCACATTCTAGCTACTTGAGGAGTGTGCCCTTTGGTACATCTAATATTTTGTCTGCAATTTCAGTCCATGATTGTAGATCGCAATTCTGATGCAGCTCTTGTCGGATCGATAATCTTACAAATATGGTATCACACTTAGGACAGTTCTCTTCTGCTTAAAGTTCACTTAGTTTGCATATTCAGGTGATTGTCCACGTTGTGTGTTAAAGTTTGATTGGATATCTATACGTTAACGATTATCAACTATGGAGTAATACTTAAAAACTCTGTTTAGTAAACTGCATATATAACTTTTCATGTGTTTGACCCGTTTACTTTATAGTCGTTAAGGTACAGCACAACACAAATTGGCTCAATGCCTCAATTACAGGTAAATGAGTTGAAATTGACGCATCTATATTTTGTGCCGTAACCTGGCAATGAATGTGATGAGTGAAAGTAGTTGGAGAGTCAGACGGACAAAATTGTACTAAACAATCAACTTACTCCATCTTTTCAAGTCAGATTCATTTCCATTTTAATTATTTATTTTATTTAAATCTAATATACAGTGCGTTCTTATTATATTGGTCCCTTTTTATTTTCCTTGTGATAGTCGTTTTACTTCTACTTTCTTTATATTTATGTGTAATAAAGTATATGATCAAATATTTTGTTTACTTATCAACAAAGACCATGTGACAAGAAACATGTAATAATTGCATAATTTTAAATACAATAAGTTTATGAACTAAAAAAAGTTGTCCCGGACACTACCGAGTATTACACTAGCTTTCACTGACCAAGATTTCCCAATAGCCGCTCAACCGCAGCATGAACATTACCTGCGGTGGCTGTCAGTGCTTGAATATTCTCACGAGTATCGAAAAATCCCATTTCTTGAAGTTGTGCAAGTTGGGTAGCATATAGTTCTTCTGGAGGCACTGTTATTTAATTCAAACACAACAGCTATGAGTTTAAGGGTAATAATTAATAAATGAATGAGCATGAGACGGCGATATGGTTGTTATATTACCGTTTGAATTGTTTGGTGCTGTAAAGCCGCCTGTTCCTAGGCCACCAAACATGTTCATAAGCATATCCAAATTCATGTTACCAGGGCCCCCTGCTGCAATTGCCACAAACACAAAAAATATTTAAGACCATCAATAGTATGGTTTAAACATCACAAACACATGCAACAATCTTTCCATTTATGGAGAATAAGCATGACAAGAAGTTATAGACATAAAGATACCTGTTGCTCCTCCAGTCTGACCTGCATCCCTGCAAACAGAAATGGCAAATTCATATCAGCATAAGTTAATCCCAAAGTACTTCAAACATACATAATTTCATTTATTACTTTGCTCATCTGTTTTGCATGTATAAAAGTTCTTATATCATCGAGCTTTTGTAATTTTTGCCAATTCAAGCCCAATCAAGTATTACGAACCAACCAAAAAAGGAATAATGATAAGGTGATTTACCCTGTGGTTTGTTGCCGACCGAGTCCGGAGAAAAGAGATTGTTGTAATGTCATCATTTGCTGTGATAGCAACAAACATGTTACGGTTAAGAAAATGAGTGAACTAAAATTGAAGATGGCAATGTAAAAGTTTGAATGATCCGTAGTCAATTTTTGAGATGCATGCCACTTTCATGGTACTATAAACATTAATAGAATCGAAAGGAAGTCTCGCCATAAATATCAAAACAGATAAATCAAGTAAGAGGTCAAAATCTTCACTTGCACATATATAGCATGGTTCAAGCAAACACAGATTTGGAGGTCTTGAAGACTTATTTAGCAAAAGAATCAGATAACCAAACTTCACAGTTTGTAACAAGACTAACTTTCAATATCCTTGTGCAAGTATGCAAAACCTGATTGACTTGGATCATCAACACATCTATAGAAGGGGCTAAAAAACCATATTCGTCCTATATGATATATCCATTGCCGGAGTGAGCAATGAGAACGTTGTATATCATTTAAGTGACAAAGTACAACTTCACTAGATGATTTTCCTTTTTGGCACTTCCCTTGCCATTAAACATAGAAACTACCCTTCAAAATTCATTTCACAATTATACTTCTGTAACACTTTATTGTTTATAACTGTTTTAAGACATGCTAATGGATGTACCTGCATGGTCTCTGGGGAAGTTAATTGACGAATGAAGTCAGGATTTTGCATCATCTCTCTCAATTGGGGATTTGATTCAAGCATGCCTTGCATCTGTGGATTGAGGCCAAGTATCTAAACAATCCAAAATTCTAGTAAGTACACATCATAATGAACGAGAAACAATTGAACTACACGACACGAATACCTGATTCATATATTGGGGGTTTGAAAGGAGACTTTGCATCATTTGTGAAATGGCTGGATTTTGCATAAGCTGGCTCATTGAATTGGGATCAGGCGTAGTGCCACCAAATATTCCCTCAAGACCTGGAACACCAAGTCCACCTAAACCACCAACTGGGGGGGACCTACCAATCCCAGAAGGGTTTGTTGCCGACACGTTTGTTTGGTTAGCTGCACCTGCAAACTCACATTAAGTTTATTAATATATATGGAGCCTATATCAGAATATACAGGAGTCAACAATGTTAATGAAGTTGAAGAACAGGTTTAACATATGAGTTGCAACTCTGAAATACAAAAAAGGGAAAAAAAAAAAAACTGTAGGACGAAATAAATATGGGTTAGGATAGCTCCTATGACAACCTGTCCCTTCATCAAAACAATTTTACCTAGAAAAATGTGTAGTAATATTGGGCAGAAGCCTATCATATCGAAAAAAGAGAGGGAATAATTGATGCTTACCACCACCACCAGCCCAAGGATTGGGAAGTGGATTGGTATTTGGAGCAGGAGAACCAGTAGTTGTCTCAGCACCAGTGGTTGTAGGGTTAGCCGCCTGATTTCGGGCTGGGCCCCCCAGAGCACCACCCATAAGAGCCGCAAATGGATTTGAGTTCAAATCATTCCCTGCATCACCACCGCCCATTGTAGTTGCATTCAGAAATGGCTCCTGGACATTTTCATACATTCGCCTAAGCATGTTAAAACCTTCAGGAGAAGATTCAATATTACTCATTGCTCTGTCTGTGTTACGCATCATTTCACGCATGAGTTCAGGGTTTCTTGCAGCCTCCATTGTTTGACGGAGGATCGCAGGATCATTGAGCATATGACCAAGCTCTGGATTCCGATCAATGATTTCACGCATTTGAGGGTTATTCATCATCATGTTGCGCATAACATCTGGGTTGTTCAATAAATTCTGAACAAGAGGCAGATCCATGATTTCCCGCATCATGTTAGGATTCTGAGTCAACTGTTGCTGCATTTGTTCCAATTCTGGAAGTCCAGCTCCAAACATGCCACCATTGCCTCCCAAACCACCCAAACCACTTAAACCAAGTCCAGGAAATGGTGAAGCACCAAGGCCAGTTCCACCTACAGGCCCCCCTTCAACCGAGCCAACTTGTCCTGCAACTGGTGGGGTAGTAGTTGCTCTGGTAGGTGCAACACCTGCTGGGGTAGATGTAGCAGGCACAAAACCACGAACAAGGTGAACAGTGTGCTCTGCCTCCAAGCCTGTAACCACATAAAAAGACATTTAAGTGATTAAACTATCAAGTTTATTAATACCATATGATAGATACGCCGTTACTTATCATTCTGGCGTTACTTGCCATAAAAAGAAATCAGAAAAATAAAACTTTCAAGTTTATTAATACCTTAAGGAAAGTAATGATGTAACACAATACTCATCATTCTGGAGTTTAAAAATTATATATTTGAACAGTGTTAAGAAAATAATTCTACCAAATAGATTAAATTGACGCAAGCAGGCGTTGAAGGTATCACATAAGTTTAGTATGAAAGAAACAAAAAAGCTTTGGTCATTAGATCAGAGAATCATTTACTCTCTCGTGCACAATTTCAATAATTTTCTTAATGTTCCCTAGGCAACTGATTAGACTTATACGTCAATGTAGTGAAAAACATGTCTGTTTAAGGAAAGTATCTTCAGGTTGATGAGGTCAACTCAAGTCACTAAAACTGCTGCCTCTGTATATGTAAAATTGACTACACTCCTGAGTTTGTTTCCTTTTAATTCTCTACCGAAACCAAGTTTTTCCAGTAATAAGTGATGATTGTCCTTACAAGGTACAGTTTCATTTAAGGCTACTTCTACCATCACGTTGCTTGGTGAGACTGATAACAGCATTGCAAGACGAAATTAGGTGTTTGTGTGTATGCATATGTATGTATGTATGAATATATATATATATATTGTTTTTCATTGTGCGATCTATTAAATGCTTTGAGATACTTACTAAAAACGGAAAGCAATTGTTGGTGTTGCAATATTTTAAAATGGATTCTTTAGCCATCAATCAAATCCACTAAAAGAACTCATGACGTGAAGAAAAGGGCATCGTGAGAATATGAGATATACAATCCGATATTCGCGAACCACATGTTCTTCAATTCTCACATCATGACATGTCCCATGTGACAGCTACTTGTGAAAACAATACTTTTCTACAACCATCCACAACCACCTTACAAAAGCCTGAAGACTTGGCTAGAGAAACTTAAAGTCGTTATAAGAAGGCAACACTCTTCATTGACCCCCTCCCTTTCATTTCAACTGAAGTCCTCCTATGCGTAGGAATTCTTTATCCTATTCCACAACCATATAGCCTCGAATTGATTGACTTAATCGGTTCTATTTAATTGGCTTAATCCTCCTACAGAACTTTGCCGTAAAACACCTCAACACAAAACACAAGCTCTGATATTTTGTTTTTCCCGAAAAAAAAATATCAACAAAAGCTAACATTTTGTCTTCATTTACAAAACTTTTAAACCAATTCAGCATGTACTACTTCCTCATGACTTTACAATCAACAGTATCTACTTGTAATAGTTTAAGTGACAATTCAGCATGTACTATAACCTTATGCATAATAAATAACTAAATACATGACAGCTGTATAACAGTATCAAGTATCACTATACAATCACATAAATGATATATGATTAACAAAACCTAACACTTCAATCACAATAAGTAAACACATAGGAGTAATAATCAACCAATCGGGTAATATAAGCAAAATACCGTAGCTCTTAAGAGTCTGATCATCTTTCAAAATACGTCCTTTATAAATCAATCGCTGTTGTCCTGCCGGAATATCACAGTTCTGTTCGAGAACAGACTTAAACGACTCAACAGACGCCTCGAGGCTAGCCTGAATGGCGAACTTCGTGCCGTTTGAACACCGTACGTTAACGTTAACGGCATCACCGCTTTCAGAGTTGCTGGAATCAACACCGTCGGTCACAGCACTATCACCGCCCATAGGGTTTATATAGCAATTGATTAAGAGGATTGATTGATTGATTGATGTGTGAGAATCGAATTGACTTGATTAATAGGTGGATGAAGTGGATTGAATTGAAAACCTAAAAAGAACAGAAATTAGAAGGAGATATAAATGGGAAGGAAGGGTTTGATGATAACTTGGGGAAGGAGCAAGTATATTTGTTGTGTGCAGTATTTTCCAAAACGTATACCTATTCAGACTGGACCCTTACCCCCATTTATATTTTTACTTGTTTATTTAATTATTAATTTATTAAAAATATTTTATATTTATTTATTGTTTATACTTGATCCGTAGTCCATAAACTTTTCTAGAACTTATAACATCATTATACAAAATTAATTAATTTAATCAATATTATAAATATAAATTTAATAATCAAAAATCTTTTTTTTGGTCCTCAAAAAAAAAAATCTTTTCTTTCTTATCATAAATCAGTCGCTCAACACAACAATACCTAAATAAAAAGTTAAAACGACTATTGATATTTAACATGTTTTTAAATTATTATTATCGTTACATTTCACTAATCAAAATTGTCTTTGAGGATATATAAGGTGGTTAATCGTTCAAAACTTTGTTTATGTAGAAGGTCCAAATGAATAAACATACATATATGTTTTAATAAATGATTTGATTCCTAGTTAAGAAATAAAAAAATATATATATAAAAAACATTATATGTTTTTTTAAATACAAAGGTGAAATGATTTATGGTAATCATTTATGATTCACAACTTGCTTCCATATATCATGTTGATGTTGATTTAGAAGCACGTTTTTATGTAAAGTTTTAATTTAGTTATGACTTTATAAATATATACTCAGCATAAAATAAACAACACAAAAATAATTATGTTTGCGAAATGTCAATTTAGGAACGCATTCATTTAAATATAGTTAATGTCACTGTGGTTAAATGAAAATGGTGACTTGTGCATTGTTAAATGTATAAAATTTATTTATTGATAACTGATACTATTTAGAAGAAAAATATATTTTAATTTTGGGGTTGAGTTTAAATAAGAATGGAAGTTTTGATGAAAATGAAGGGATGAATCCTAGCTATCCATTTTGTAAAACTCAATTTTTCCCTAAAGTTAAATATCTCACAAACGGCTAATCAAAAAATTATAAAAATTGCACCATAGAAATCAGCGTTCTTTCTCTACGATTAGACATCCCTCATGACATATTTTCGGTAATTTTTTTTTTTTTTTTGGGTTGAAAACCAGTAATGCATGTGTTACCAGTTTTCGAAACCCACCAAAAAATGAAAAAAAAAAAAGTTCATCGAGAGTATACCTTGTGAGATGTTTAATCGAAGATTAAAAAATGCTGATTTTTATGGTGCAATTTTTATATTTTTTTGACTAACTGTTTGTGAGATATTCAATTTTTAAAAATATTAGAGGTATTATTATTTTGATGAAATGCATGGTTGTGATTAATTTCTACATTCTCACAAAAAATATTATTATCATTTGAACTTAATTCTTTAACGTTGATATTTTCTATAATATGTAAAAGTATTAAAGAGTCATTGAGTTAACAGTATCGAAGTAATCTTTCAACAATGAAATTAAAGATTCAAATACTGAGAATAGGACAAATGTAAATATATATGAGTAATGTATATAGTTAATATCAGAAATGATAGTTAACTCCACATATAATTTCCCTTTAACGGAAAGATATATATTTTGGAAATTAAACAAGGTTGTTAATTTATTAGTTATATTTGTTTTTTGAGTTTGTAGGTACCATAGGGGTAAAACTTTTAAGTACGAATACGAAAAGTAATTCTAGAAACCTCTTACACGTATATATAGCTGATTTGATTTAATTTTTCTCAACTTAATGACACTCGTTGACTATTTAAAACGGGAGATATACGTAAAAGTTAAACACTTGTTTTCCCACCATGGAATATTTCAAACTTTTTGTAACAGTTTGACAACTTGTTGTTATGGCAATTTTATGTCTAAATGAGGTTATAACGGGCGATGCATATGTTATGATTCTAGATCATTATGTGGAAACACGTCTAAGTATACACAACTTTGTAATGAGAAAACATTAAACCAATTAGTATATTCTCACTTTGGTCGTTACGTTCAAAATTTGTGGGCTCATTATCATCAACATGTGGTACTTGATTAAATAAGCTCTCTCAACTACCAAGTTCTAAATTGTACGAAAAGGACAAACTTTTTGTATAAGGTTGATTAACAGTGATATATATATATATATATATTTCCGTAATAAAGTGTTCATTTCATTTTATAAGTATATAACGTACTTCTAAATAGTATCTATGCATAAAGTGTTATGTTTTATGCAACGTACTTTTTTGTTACTCACATTTATACAAAGTATTCGTAGATAGTTGCATAAATGGAAATAATCTAAAATTAATACGGTATTAAGTTGTATTTAAGGTGCATACTCAATCAAGTGCCTTAAGGTTCCAAGTTTCATTTGGAGCAAAGTTTGAGTGTAGTTTTCTGTTAATAAAAGACGTTGCATTAATCGAAAACCAGAATAATATAACTAGTTCTGGTTCTAGTTGATCAAAATAATCGAAACCTACCATTTGGTTCTTTCCAAATCGTACAGTTACACGATTAGGTCGAAATAGTAAACATCCTTGATGACACAATATACTTTGTCCTTGAATAGATGTGGAAGTAGCACTTTTGCATTTCAGAAACGATTAATAATCCAGATACAAAGTTATAATAACTAGAGTATACTATTTAGTCACTAAATGCCGGTACACGTCATTCTCTCAGTCCCATGACGGCTGCAAGATTTTCATACAGCTGCCGCATAATTCTTCTTGTCTAGAAACTGATTTGATAATTATAAGGCACCTGCATAATGATAGGTTAAGCAAGGAAAACATCTGTATACGTCAATTAACTTTTATACAGCTCCAATCTATGACCACTTCCCTGGTGTATGCTACTTGTTCTTTTTAAATCAGCACACATCGAAAAACAAACATAAATAAACTAACACGGTAAGAATAGACGCAGTAAGTGCTCAAAACTATTTCAAAGAATATTTCATCATCCTAATACACTACTTGTTATGCTTAATACACTACATGATGGTTTTTGTTAATGAAATTGTGCACCTCCATTTGATGGCACTGTCTTTTAGTTGTCAGACCATCCTCAAATTTCAAGTATTTTGGTTTACCAAATAAGATCACAAAAGAAATACCACATAATAAACATAAACATAAACATAAAGATAAACTCGGAGACTTTGTACATTCAAAGAAACAACACACAGAAACCCGAATACTTTTGTAAAATGTGTATAATAATCTTTTGATTATTGTCAACATAAACAAAGAAATAATGACATCAAACAATAAGAAAAATATGTTCAACATTCAACATAAACAAAGAAATAATGACATCAAACAATAAGAAAAATATGTTCAACATGAACATTCATATGTTCATAGTTAAAACTCAAGAAGAATTAGTAGTCAAACTAACTAGACACTCCTCTCCTCCCACACCCACAACCCCCCAAAGGGCAACAAGGGAAGTTGCTAAATCAACATTAGAAGGTAAAATTTGATGTTTCTTCTAAAGTGTAGTCTCCTCTAGAAGATACTTTGCTGGCTCACAGTTTGCAACATAACCAAACTTTGATGTCTTGTACTTTCTGTAAACACCAGTCAATCTTCCTATTCCTGCCTTTTGATGGTACCCCACAATCAATCTTGAACATTCCCTGATAGAAGGTCAAATAAAACAAAATTAGAAAGTCCACTATTAAACACAGACCCACCGATTTATTAGTAAATCAAAACTTTAACACTTACAGTAGCTGGTCTTCAGAGTAGTTGGAATGCCATTCACAAGTCTTTGACCACTGATTCACGCCATAAAGACTACACTGAGCCGTGTAGACTGAGGCAGCCGCCAAGAATGATGGTGAGAATTTAAGCATCTCATACTCCACAAGGCAAAGCTCGATCAGATAAAACGACATTTGGTCAAGTTTTGAATCTGATTGAGCTGCTTTAAGGAATCTTTTCATGAAGACATATGGGGTTGGAAGTGACATGTTAAATTCTAATGTATTCAACATTAGTTTTTCCTGAAAAGGGTTAAGTTAATCAATTAAATCAACTTGATATGTGTATAAATTAGATTGTGAGAATTCAAGATCATTAAAAGTTGTTGACTTTTTAGTACCATTTCAAGAATTTGACTTCTGGAGTAAGCTTTGTCTGAGATGAAAATCAAATCATCGACAACGGGAACTGAAACTTCTTCATATTTACAAGCTAAGAGGAGGGCAACCAAACCAACTAATTGTAAACTCTTTCTGATCACGGATTGCTTAGCCAAAAATCTGTCAATGATGTTGACTGTCAAAAACAGTGTCTCCTGTCGAAGGTCAAACTTGTGGTGTACCTATTGAGTTGTCACTTGTTAGTTAAAGATTCAGAAATAGTTCACGGGTATGATACTAAATCGAATCTGAACTTTTAGATTAGAACTTTGAGAATCCGATTGGGCCAAAAAGTCACCTCAATGAGCCAGTCTATTAGTATAGATCTCATCTTCTCATTGATGTCAAATTGTTGTTTCATATAGTCCGGTGCGACCAAGCTACCTTGCTGCAAAGAGCTCAAGCATTAGATGCATTTCATTTTAATTTGGAACTCGCATAGAAAGTAAAGGTTTCATTTTTAGCATCAAGAAAGTCAAAAGTAACACAACGTAAATTTTCACAAACAGAGCGAAGAAGATACTATTGTTTTTATTTGACTTGATTTTTACATGAAAGAAATAAAAAAATTCCATTTAATAGCATCAAGAAATTTAAGTAATGTGCATGGCTTGACTTTTTGAGTTAAAAATTACCGGCGTAGCTAAATTAAGCTACTATTCCATGAAAAATCCAATTCAGAAATCCTACATTTCAATGCTAATGAAATTACTATTACTATATTAAAGATAGCAAAACATGTTTAGCTTCAAGAAAGTCAGGTAATGCACATTCATTGTCCTTGTGAGATAAAGAGGATCAAAATATTCAATCTTGTTGTACCATAACACTGTAATGAAAAGCAGGCTACAGTTCAATGAGAAAGCATAATCAAATAGACAAATACTCCACATTTAACGCAAAAATAAATTAAAGAAAGTAAAGCATTCCATTTGTAGCATCAAGAAAGTCAAGATTAAAGGAGCCACATACCTCCATACTTCTATAATGAGCATAAAGATCTTCAACATACTCAACCACAGCAAGCTGATTTCCATTATCGTTAGCATCAATATCGATAATCGATTCCTCAAAAATGTCCTCCATCTCAACCTCCTCCTATCAAGAGTTCATAAAAAGTCAAACTTATGATCTCAAAATGGTTTTCAATCAAACACATTAATAGAGAATCAAAAACAATTACCATGTGCATATCCCTTTGATCTAACATTGTCTCTGATGCTTCCAAAAACATTGGCACAGGTTCATCTTGATCTTCCCATACCCCAAAACCTTCATATGATTGTGACCTCTCAATCTCCTAGTAAATAAATCATAAGTCAAAATCAATACCCAATGAAAGAAAAATCAATATGGTTGGGAGAGTGAGATGAATAGTACCTCAGGGAAACACTGTTTCTTGGCAAATTCTGCTGCAAGTTTCCTTTTTTCATAAACAGCACCAGATCACAATGTTAGTGAATCAAATATAAATATTGCTTAAACATTGCTCCAAAAATTGAAGTGGTGTTTGGATCAGATTATTTATAAGTGCTTATTACTTACTTTTGAAATCACCAGTTCCATTGCTTATTTCCAACACACTTTTTAGCTTAAAAAAGAAAATAAGCCCTTAAACAAGCTAATAAGCTCCTCAAATCAGTCCAACTGATTGGTTTTTCATATTAATTAAAATCCGGAATAAACATCTTCTTTTAGTTATCTTAAAAATATAGTTTAAGTGCATAAAATTAGTCCCTAAATCTAAACACCGGACTTGAATAAAAAACCAACCTTTATGCCTTATTAATTTATTAACAAAAAGTAATTATTAAAAAATAAACATACTGTGATGAAGCTCTCTTGTTAGCAACACAAGGGTGAGGTTGAGCTTGTCTACCTAAATTCTGATCAATCACACTCAAAGCTCTTCGGTTATGCCCGATTTCGGCACCAAATTTCCGGGTACCCATAACATCAGCTCCTTTACCTACCCACACACACAAAAACTTTATTAAAATCAAAATCAAACAATGACCCAGATCATAAACAAGCTCAGATTTCAAACATACAGATTTAAAAAAAAGATACCTTGTTTGTTTGTGGGTTTCATCAAAGCATGATTGTTTTCGATCGAATCCTCCATTGATGAATTAAAAATCCAAACTCTGATGATATTTTTGATAAAGATGTAAACTTTCAAGAAACCCACTAATCAATGAATCCTATAATGCAAACCAGTAGTCTTAAATTTGTAGAACTCCCAGAAGAAGTGTGTATGAAGTGGTAATTATATTTAAAATCAACGGCTACAAAAAAATATGTCCGTTGGATATTAATCAATCTTATTACAATATTCGTCTACGTAATAAAGTATGTATAATACTACTTTTTTCCAGAGCAAGAATTGCCAAGTACAAAGTTGTAATCCATTAGTTTCCTGTATTTTACGCATTGAAAGTTGTACCTAGTTCTGAAGGTATTGGCTTTTGGTGTGGAAAAAGGGCAGGCGCTATTTAACGGTGTTTATACAGCAACGGTCACCTATGAGGTTTTGGTCACGTGTCGTGTAGAAGTTTACTCACAATTAAAAATTGAGTAATCAATGATCGTGATTTTAGATAAACAAGAAAGAAATATTCCTTTCCTCCCAAATAGTATTTGTTTAAATTGATTATTGTCTTGAAACATAATATTTTTTAGGAAATATTAAAACAAAATCAGAGTGTTATAATTACACTTAAAATTTTCTTAATAGTTTAAAATATCATTTAATTGAAAGGAAAGTTTGAACAAATTTATATTTAAGTTTCTGCTTTGTAAAACATGGATAATGCACAATTTTGTTATATAAAACTTAATTTGCATTTAATCATTTTGTGTTTTTAGTTTGTTGATATACATATATATAAATAATATATGTTTACTTATATCTTATACAAATTGATTTTACATTGAAGATAACTTGAACATGTAAAAAAAAATAGTATAGTGCATTAATTAAATGCAGTTATTATATTTAATTTGAAATATAGAGTAATTTAATTTAATATTAAAATGGATGGGATTTGCACTTTTTGCCTTTCTGGATGAGGAATGAATAACAGAAACGCTCTTGCCCACTTTGAGCTTTTGACAAGAACCAGCTCCCCTGCCTTGAAGTTTGGGCGCATGTTACGCTCGTTAACAATATACTGTATTAAACAAAGACAAATTTAGATTACGTGTGAGTTACAGTAATACATGAATTAATTAATGAATACTTAATCTACCTATGTACGTACATAACTTATAGATGTTCAATATACTTATATATTCTGAGAAAAATAATCTTGAAAATGAATTATAGCACATTGCTAATACGGAGTGCAATATGTATAGGTAAGTAAGTACTTAGGAAGTGAGTGTTATCTGCGGATGTAGAAAGAAAGCATAAATACTCCAAGACCCTATTATAGCTCATTGGTTGATCTACAATAAAGTTGACATAACTACTGTCAGATCGTATGCTCGATATTACCTTTTCCATATTGTAGCCGAAGTGAAGCATGTAGCACGGTCTCATTACTGTCTGGGGCGTATGCTCAATATTACCTTTCATCTATTGTTACCGAAGAGAAGCGTTTAAAATAATTAATGTTATCAGTCTATTTTTTCAAGTAGTTACACCGCCGGTTCCAATTCCACATTGTAGATACATCTACTAGATCGATTGAATTCAATCAAACAAAAAAAAAAGAAATCAGCGTGTATATTAAGAAAGTTAATAGTTACAAGTTTATGACTTTTTTAACCTTACCAATGTAAAACTCATAGACTATATTATTAAAAAAAAAAAAAAAAAAACCTTTTATTATGGTATTTGTGTTAGAAGTCGGCAGAATCTTGTTGTATGCAAATTCTTCCTAAATATTGAGTATATTAATAACGTATAAAGAAGTGTTAATAAAATAAAATATAGCATGGTTGTTTTTGAAAATAATTTGACTGACAACTGACAGTACGAAGGCAGTGTCGATCTTTTGCCTCAATTGAATATTATTGTCAGAACCCCACCCAATTTCCAGTGGGCTTCTTGTGCTGTCTTTTTACAACTCATTGTGCATCACCAACTTGTACCGTAAGAATCAACCTTATTTTAACGAGAACCAATTAATGATATTCAAGTACGTTATGAGTTTAGACTAACCAAAAGAAACATCCAAATTTACGACTTCCAAACTAAAAACTGGACATTTCATTTAGGATTAGGCCCTGTAAGCATACCACAACGAACAATTCAGGAATTGTTCGATAGGAAGTTCATTTAGATTAATTTATGTTTGTTTAAGTTCGTTAACATATTAACATACAAATGCATTAATTTTGTATATCCATCCATTTGCATTTGTTTTTGTTCGGATATTTTCTTAGTGAACAAACATGAATAATAAAATCAATTTGTTATCCGTTTGTGTTCGTTCTTTTGTTCAATAAAACCTTAATGAACAAGAACATGCTCCATTCATGTTCGTTCGGTTCGATTAAGATCCTATTTGGTATGTGTCTCATACTCTAATGTAAAATGACTTTAGATGATCCTACTATAAGTTCCAGGGTCATTGAATAAAGAAGAAGCAGTTCACTTGTACATAGATAAAAATGGTGAATTTGAATGAACTTATCCGTTGTGATCATGAATAGTTATATATTATGACTAAAAGATTCTCTTATTTAATATATTAAAATATCTTACAAATGGTAAAAGAATTCTTGAAGACTATGCTTGGTCCATTATTATATAAACTCATGAAATAAAAAAGGTACCACAGTTTGAAAAAGCCTTCGATATAAAAATGCCTACCAATACAAAATCTTTCCTAAGGGAAAAAATACAGGGAAATGATACAAACTTTTGCTATATTACTGACTGCTGACTCTGCTATATTTTGTGAACACTAAGAACCTAAAATGATATATCATAGTCTCACATCTCAAAATGCATTGTTGCAAACTGGCTATAGAATAACTAAACTTGATTAATTTAAAGCAGGAGGAAGTAACCTGTACCCGTTACAAACTCAAGGTGTCTTTCACTTAAAAAGTGATGATAGTGGCAACACTTGTTTCCTTGTCTTCTTTTGTTTGCGTTTTGTTCTCTGGTTGTTGACTGAGCTACTTGAACTTCTGCATCTACATTGAGTCTTTCCTTGGATTGTTGAGCTTCTAATTGAGGATGTAGATTTTCAGTTTCTGTTATGGTTTCCATTGTGCTAATAAGTTCCTGCATTGGCGACCGAGACTCACTCGTCTCTTTTGTTTTCTCCATATCGCAATCCTGCAAGTCATAATAATGAGCATTAACTCCTCATTTGAGAAATACCAACAAAACGGAAGATTTTTCCTCTCCATGTAGACAAAGAATTTCTTCTTTTGGCAAGTTCCAAATATAAAATCAGTCGTTAAACTTTTAAGAGCTCGATTGACTGAATGTAAATAAACTTATCAAGAAAATTGTAACAATTCACTTCCCGATATGTCCTCAATTCTAACTACCTAGTTTTAGTAATTCATTACAACTATAATAATGGCATCGGCATGGCCCACCGAAGATCCCTTTATTTTGTTCATCTTGAACGGCATTTTGAATATTTGACATGTCATCTAACATTTTTATCACATTATGAACTGAACTATACATTGCAATCTTTATGAGTATAGGTGGCAATTTCTAACTGATTTACTTATAGTCGATTAGATTTGTTTTATTTTTAACGGTTAAACGGGTGAAGAGAAAAAGGTTAGCTAAAAAGAAAACCAATCCAACGGATTAAAAATCACCCGAAGTGCATTTTTATGCACAAAACCTTCATGATATTCAAAACTTAGATCGTCTTAAAAAATTTCAATTTTATAATCATATTTGACATATTTGTAAGAAGTTTCAAAATTTGGACAAAAGGTGATCATGTCAACCCGACCTCTCTTCACCCATACAAAATTTTCCACCACTATTTGGGAGACAAAGGGAGCACCTATTTTGAATTTGACAACCAATAAGGTGGATGTTGAAACTTAAATCGTACCTCAATCTTCGGACGGGAAGAAGTATCAAGCACTTCAACATTCTGCTTATAAACAACTTCATTATCTTCAATCTTTTTCTCTCTGGCCGTGTTTTGCTTCTTACTGCTGCTTGCTTTTTTATTCAATTTTTGCCTCTTGGGGCTATGGGCATTGGGTTATTGTAACTTAGAAACAGATAGCATTATAGGTATAGAATCAGATGGTATTAAAGGTAAGTTTTCAGCAAGAATAGGTGGTGCAGGGAGGCTGTCTTCAATCTTTTTCTCAGTATCTGTAATTTGCTTGTTAATGTTGCTTGATTTAGGATATAGTTTTTTCTTTCCTGGGTTCAAGAGAATTAGGGTGGCATAATTGTAAGTCAGAAGGCATAACATGTGTGTTTTTTGGGTGGTTGTCATCGTCATGACCGGTACCACAGCCCATAGTGTTGAGGATGATCTTTCCTAGGGCAAATCTAGTCTCTGAAGCCTCCCCCTTTCCAAGTAAATCGTAGTTCATCTCAAACGAACTTCTTCCTTTCTTCCTTTATTGTTTCCACTTTATGTGTAAGAACATGAAAGAGTTGTGCAGCACCGTTAGCGGTGTTCTTGAGTATGTATACCTGAAAAAGGAATAAAATAGATAACTTACATTGGAAGTAATCTTACACTTCAAACTGGAGTGGTATTTTCAGATAAAAGAGGAACATGAGCTATGCTAAAAAAATACCAATAAAAGAAAAAAAGAGGTGATTGGATTGCCATTTGACACAAAGGCAATTAACCATGATTCTTATCACTCGAGATACAGCCTTCATCCCGCGAAAACTGTAATGATTCCTTTTCAAGGAGGTCACATAAGAATTGCAACAATTTCCGTATTTCAAGAAAGTCTAGGTGTATAAATTGCATATTCGCATAATAGCGTTGTTGCAGATAAAGTTGTGGCAATTATGACTCAATTATATACAAATTGGTTGATTTGGTGTATCTTCTAACTCTAATTGGTCAAACGAGTTAAGGTAAACGATTTAAATAGAGGAAAGGTCAAGTGAGTGCAAACTCATCTCAAATGTATTCAAATAAATCAAACCTTCTAAATTGCTTTAGTTAAAATTTAGTTTGGTTTATTATTGTAATAATATAGTTTCTTTATCATAATTACCACATTATTTTTTTGGAAGAAACTAAACAACGTACCCGTTTTGACATGTTATCCAACACATCCATTTTGTCTTACTGAAAGATATTTATATTCGAGAGAAAGTTATACATTTTCCATAAACTATGTGCAAGTAAACGATGCAGGACCTAAGAAATAATGAAGAGTTCAAACTAATCACTTACCAAACCAGAGCATGGGAAACCAGGGAATTTTGACATTGTTTTATGCAGACTATCTGTATCCACCAAAACATCAATAGAATCTAACAACAGCATTGCTAACTTATTTACCTTTTCAGCAACCTCCTCATCAGAAATGAACTCATATGGATCTGAAGTTTCAGGCTCAAAACTGACTAGTCCTCCACCATGTTTTATTGCATAGTTGAGCCCATCATTCCAATTCTGATGATATAGAACAGAACCCAAAGTCAAGACTACAAAAGGATGTTGGGGTTTATTTACTAGTACCTGATGGAAAGCCAAAACTCCGATCCTGCGATAAGCAACAAATGCTAAGTAATGGGATGGATTAGAGAATAAATTACTATTATGATAATCTGGAGGAATATACAGTTCGACTAACAATGACTAATGATTGAGACTAACTTGCCATAAGGTACAGGCAGATGGCTGACCACAACTAACAAGCTTATCCATATGGGAGAACAACTTCTGAAATTACAAAATGAATCTGTCAATAAAAATACATGGCAAAACAGACAAAGAAAAAGATTCCATACATTTAACTAATGATCCACATTTCTCATCTCCTACTTTTTGGGTTCCATATTTACATATCCTCTTAACATGGGAATGAGACCCACAAAAAGATATGAAACGCAAAATAGGAAAAAGAAGTAACCATGAATTTTTTTTTAATTATTTTAGTAGAAAGGAAATCATTATAACAAAACATTTATGTAATGTCACCAATCATCAAATATATATAAGGCTAACAAGCATACCATCAACATCATAGGACATTCCCCAGATCCACTGTTCTGTCTAGAAATGTATGCAGCCTACAATCCAACGTTTCAAAACTTTGCTTAGCTTAAATATATCCTTTCAAAACAATAACGCACAAAAAACTTTTTGAGGATTACCTGAAAAGGTAGCAAAATCTCGAGAATGTTAAATCTGTGAAGTAGACTGAGTGAAGATTCCGCAGCCCCATATGAAAGCATATAGTCAATCTCCATCATTATCCTGACCTGCATATACAAGCTTATAAGAAGCAAGAACAATCAGACTTATTTACTGCAAGCACACATTACAACATTAGCTTATGTATCACAGTTGTCGTTAGGAATCAGTACTCATAATGCAAAATTTAAAAAGTACCATGCTTAGTTTCAAAATAGATGAAGCCTGTTTATGAATTGAGGTCTCAATATCCTTTGAATAGGATAAGCCAAGACGACCAGCAATTCTCAATCCCCGAAGAAGTCTTGCTGGATAGAAGAGCACAATCAAAATCTACAGTTAGCTCATCAAGATAAGTACTCCAATTGCCACCATACAGCTTCATGTTATTCAAATAGATGTTGAAATGATGATGAACCAAGTCAACTAACCAGAGTCTTCAGTGAAAGACAAATGGGCAGGTACCAGCGTTTGTAGCTGAAACCACATCAAAACAGAATAACAAACTGGAATTGAGCTTTTTCAAACAATTATGATTCAAGTTGGGCAAATGCAGATGATTATGTCTAACCTTTAGGTCCAATAAATCTTTGATTTCACTGTTGTAATCATAGATCTTGTAATTAAGAGGGTCAAAGAACAAGCTGCTTCCACAAATCATAGAAAAATCAAGAACAATAGATGTACAAACTGAAACTAATAGATGAAAAACATAAAACTTTTCACCACGACCGCCTTTTTAAAAATAAATCATCATCATCATAACCAGAAACAATAGGGATCATCCAGAAGCATGCAGAATCGTATACACAAAAGCAGAAGAAGTACCTGTTAACCGTAAAGTCACGATGCATGGAGTTCTTCCAGATATTAAGGTCTGATTTGTCACAGCCTCTAGGCATTTGAGAGACACGAAACTTTTCTTTACCTTCAGAATTTTTTGCTGAAGTCTTGAAACTTGATACCTGATATAGTTGTAGAGAACATAGAAATGGATAATTTTAACTAAGATGATATATTGTATCACAAACATTATACAGAAAGTTTAAACAAACAACACACCTCAATAACTGATCCCTTTATATGCACCCTACATATAGGAAATCTACGTCCAACAATAAAACAGCGATGAAACTGTTTCTTAATCTGCAAAAACGGCACGTATAACTATTTCCACAGCAGCACATACAACTACTTGGGACGGGATATACATTAATAGCCAGGTAAAATAGCACAACAATGAAGGAACTTCAAGGAATGAAAACCTGGTTGAGATCAGCTGTGGTGATTACATCAAAATCTTTCGGTGTTCTATTTAGAAGTAGATCTCTCACACAACCACCAACCAAATAGGCTTCAAATCCTGTTAATAATGAAGTTAAATGTGAGAATTCAGCAATCAAAAGTTAAATAGTGGAGGGAAAACCTACTGCAGGATTGTTTTGGTGATGCACACTAACTCCAAATATACAACAGTATAAAAAGCTTATAAGAACTCGCAGGAGTTCACGGTACATATAGTTAGTACCACACAATTCATGTGAGGTAATTCACCGTCAAGATACCATTGTCCATAGTATGAATAACAACATACTTTTAATGCAAGTGAATTGAATATATAATATCTTGCAGCTCAATAATGCAATACATAATAGCATTTTATGTGTGCTATGCACTCTACTGTATGTGCCCTACTGTAAATTCCAGCATGAAAAACTTTTCCCTATTATACTGGAATTTATGGTGTGGCGTGTCTTCCTGTGTAGATCTATGAATTTTGTTTTATAATTTGAGGTACCGGATTATATAGAGTTGTACAGGATTTCAATTCTTATGGATGATTGATAGTAATCAAAGGTTGAATGGAACAATCAGGTATCAATTTGCAACAAATAAAAGGTGGCAAAATCCTTAACCATATAACTATATGTAATAAGAACAAAAATCATCTCTGCTTCGAAGAATCTTTAGAAGAGTATAGGGAGACGAAGGGACCATCATCCGGGTTATCCCTAATGATCTGGAATCCATCTTTTTCCATTTCGATATATTGATTTCACCTGTCAATTATCATTGAGTATTAATAATTCATGAACTCATATTCACCAATAACAAACCCAGGAATATAATAACAAGCTTAAAAAACTATTCTTCTTTACTCTTTCAGTTACAATAAAAAGCTACAGTTTGGCTTCAGATATCCTTTTCAACATACATTTAATCAACTGAACTACATTCTAGAAAAAAACATACATGCAGCACATATTGCTTCACAATTCTGAGTAAAATAGTATTAAATTCAAGATACCTGGTTTAGAAACTGATTCTTTGTCGCTACGAGGTTGAGGTTTATTTCCAACTTCAACGAATTTACAGTAAAAATACTGCAATTGATATTTATATGTCAGCTGCTCACCAAGTGTTAGATGAAATGCCACAATAAAACACAAAAGATAATGAAAGATACGGAAAGAACCTGAGATGAGAGAAGAGGTTTGAAGCGATAAAGAAAGAAATTGCGTATAACGGATATCGCCGCCATGGAAACGTCAAGGTGCGGCCAGTTGCCACGGCGGCTTAATTACTCCGGTAGTTTGATGTGGCTATTTGGCGCGGTTTGTAAGCCTCGAACGCTTGGTAGTAGTTTAGTTGTATTGGATAGCTTAACCCCAAAATTAATATGCCTTCTTTCTTTCGTACCTTTTTGTGACACATGCACGCACTTTTGTGTCGGGTTACATATAGCGACATAATATTATATGTAAAAAAATAATATGTGAAACAAACTATATTCAAAGATTGTATCGGTTAATATAATAAAATAATAGGTGAGAATTTTAAATTAGCTATGGTTCTATAATTTTAGTTTTATATTTTCAGTTCTATTTAACATCACTTTGTCGAATCATTAGATTATTAGGAGGGATTAACTTTTAGTTATTCAAATGTAAAATTATAGAAAAAAACATAAGTTAAAATTTCCTATTTAAATTTTGCAAGATTGTTAAAGTTCTATCTTAAAAATCTTATAATGTTACAATATTCATTAATGAAAACTATTTACAAGGAATGTATAAAAGCATAGTGCTTATTTAGAATTTCGATCCTAACATTTACTAGGTATAATATTAATCTGAATCCCTATCTTGGTGTTACTAACATAAAAATTAATAATATTTTCTTTTGTTATTTCCTTTATTTTTATTTTTATTTGAGTAAATTGCACATATCATTCATTTGTTATGTCAATATTACATATATCTTTCTTTTCAAATTTTCGTTTCACATGACATCCCTATATTTGACATTTCTTTCATGGGACATCCTTTTTACTAACGTCTTTACTTTTTATCCGTTAAATCAGTCACATACCTAACATGTGACGGGGTGTTTGTTATTTCATTTAATCCATTATTTTAATACATTTTTCATTTAATTTACTTTTAATTTTCTTTCATTGTTAATACCAAATCCTTATTCCCAGTATCCACTCTCCGGTCTCCAACATGCACCAATTCCTAACCTTCATCCTACTAACCCCCATCCTACTGAGAACACAATAACATAAGGTGAGAGCCATAAGGTTCATACTCGACCAGAAAAAAAGTAGAAAAAGGATAAATAATACAATAAATACAAAGAACAATTTCTCATATGTTGATTGCCCTAATTGAAACCCTAGATTGAAAGAATGATATGAGATGTGTTCGTAGTTCTAGATCTAAAATTGGAAGTTGCATATTTAGAGTGGTTGTCGAAATCATCACTGTGATTAGTGAGATATTCGGTGGCCGAATGTTGTATGATTTTTAAAGGTCTCGCTCAACAAAAAATAGATAACCACAAGATACAAGACCTTGAAGCCGTGCTCATAGTGGAAATGTAAATGGCGAAGATGCGAGACAGGATGGGGTGGAACTTCAGCTCGTGATTGAGATCGAGAGACACTTGATTATCTATTAAATTACTTGTATTTGTAAAAAAAATTTAAAATCCGAAAAACTCTGAAAATTTATTGTCATTCACTGCCCAATTTAACAATCAGAATGTTAGGCTCTAATAACTAACTAGAATAGTAATTATAGAAGTGCATTCTACGATCCTCCATAACAATTAAGGAACGCTTCAGATGTCCAGAACAATTGATATTGACTAAAGCTTGTGAAGAAAATCGGAAGCTTAAGTAGTCCAACAACAAATTCCATATATCACATGATATTTAGTGTGATGAACTTGAACCGCGTATCCTAATAATCTTATCACAACTGACCTCAAATCATGTTTTTGAAAACCTCGATTATTTGAATTGGAGCTGTGTTTGCGGTTGAGAATCGAATATAGAGTTGCAAATAACAAAGTCACATTGCCAACTGTATAATAATACTCAAAATAAATGTAGTCCAACAAAACGTTTCATTACACACTTAATGCTTGTAACCATGCAAGTCCATTCGATTTTTAGGTCAAAATCCACCATTAATTAGTTTAAAGCCATTACATTATGAGTAATGCTATATCCGTCTAATTAGGCATATGACTAATTTTGCCCAATCATACAGTTTTTGACACGTGTACTCCACTTATTCTCTCTCCTAATCTCATCCAATTATTTTATCATCTACCAATCACATTTTTTGACATATATGCCTAATTAGGCACATATATCATTTTTCTTACATTATACTATAAATGCACTTGAAATACTAGAAAAGGCCAACCACTAACAAAATATACCATGCGTAAGTATTTAGACCACATATATATAGAGTACACATCAACACTTCATATGTAATATTCATCAAGATGACGCAAAAAAACGACATCAAAATTAATCGTTACCTCTACTATGTGTGTTTTCATGCTTAACTCACCAAGTCTCTTCCCGAAAGTTACTCATCTCAACGCGTTATACAACTTAAATTTAGAACCTGAAGTTTTATTACATTACATACTTCAAATATCCATCTTTGAGAGCACGTTTTGTTTAGGCACGTGGTTCATACGTATAGCTCTACGGTTGATCGAGGATTTTTAAGAATAAATGAGAAGTGAGAAGCGAAGGGAAATAATATATGTTTCATAAAAGACCATTTCTACTAATGTTGATCTCATACATGCACTGTTTATGTATATTTATATTTAATGTATAATAAACGTGTGTATATATCAAACCATAGTCCATCGAGTCAATGACATCTATGAATCCATTAGGGTTTCATATATTCTTTGAAATTTAATTATTGTATTTGCGTTTTTTTGTAGTCAACACAAACAACCAAACCGTAATGACTTGTAGTGAGGGTTTTTGATTGCTATAAACAAATCCTAATTAGGTGAACGTTGGAGATATGGAGATCGAGAACAACATATAATAAGTATGATCGATATAACAACAACTGAAGATCGAATTTCACAACTTCCAGAACCTATTGTTCATCACATACTCTCGTTTTTGGTAGATTCTCATCCGGTATAGGGCTTGTTCGAATGAGTGTATTGTATAAGAATTGGTTTGCTTTAACCGCTTCTTTCCCGATATTGAAATTCGATGACTATTGGTTTATTAGAGCCATACATGTATCTTGAAATATCACTTATATATTGATCAATGATTCCATGTTTAGGGACAAATTTTCCGAGTAAGTTGGTTATACCATATCCAGATTTTGCCAGCAAAACGTTAGTGTGCACAAGTTCGACCTCAATGTTACATTCTTGCATCCTACAGATGTGATTTTAATAACACTAAAGTATTTCGTATGCCTAATACACTCTTATCTATCTGTTCATTAACATCATTGAAGATGAACAAGTGTGAGTTGCCTTCGTCCTTGATGGTTGACGATTTCAAGTTCAAGTCTTTGAAACTGTTGCAACTTACTTCGGTCAGACTAGATGATGAAGGTTTTGAGAGTCTGATCAATATCTGCCCTCTTCTTGAAGGGCTAAATGTTCATCATTGCCTTGGTTTAAAGAGGTTTTGTGTTTATGGGTATCAAAATCTTTAAAAAGTTGAGATTTTTTTTAAGCAAGTACTTGAGAGAATAGATATTGATGCTCCAAATCTATCTAAACTTTTCTTAGAGGATATGGAAGGAAAAAGGGTGCCATGTATGAACTTTGCTTTATGCAAAAAGCTAACAACATTGTGTTACCGTGATTATTTCTCCCTTTATCTACCTTCCCTATTATGCTCTTTTGATGGATTATATACGTTTGTCGGATGCTTGTGAATTTTGATGACGTTGTGTTGATGTATAATTACCGACTTCTTAGATAATCAGTAAGAAAGCTAAAACCAATCACGTTCAGTGAATTCATGCTGTTTAAACTTATTACTCTTTATGCTTATGGGGATTTTTGACCAATCGAATCTGAATGAAGCCCCTGTTTCTGAATGTTTGACATTTAAAATTGTTTCAGTAACTTCGTTGTTGACAGCATTACCTCATGACAGACTAACACAAACAATCTCCTTTGTTATGGAAACATGTACACTAGCATTTTTTGCTTATTAGCTATTTATCTAGACACATGTATAGCACATACTTTCTCCCTATTTGTCAATATACAAACAGTTGTTGGAGAAGCAGGATAATGAAATAGCCAAATGCATGTGAATCTATGAGTGAGGATTATATTATAAAAAGTTCATACTAATAGTTAAGATTTGGGTTTTGTGTTTTGGACGAATCAATTGTAGAAACAAGTGAAACTGAAAGTTTTGGACAAGTTGCAGCAAAGCTATTATAAATATGCTGCGATTTTATATATTTACAAATGTACTGATGGTTTTTAATTATAACCAATGATGCATTTTCCTTTTGTGTTATACTTTACATGCTAAATGCATTTTTTCGACTACAAACTATACATGATAAGTAATATTTACTTTTTCTTGTTAAGGTATGCTATGTAACCGGAGTTTATGTTTAGATCTTGAGAAATTTAATTCCGACCGTTTGAGTTTGTCAAAAGTGACAAAGCAACCACACGCCATGTAAATATTTTTTGTCACGTTGTTTGATACTTGTAATCCATGTCATATTTGTACTCCTTTACAAAGCATTTGAACTTCACATTTACCCTTCTTTTAAATGGATAAAGAAAATCTTGAATGATTTGATCAATAAATAAAAACAATTCAAACAACCAACAAATAAATAAAAATAGTTTAAAAAGAAATTAATAACGCTGATCCCATGTGGGATTAACAATAAATGCTCTGAGGGTGTTCGACCTGACTTTTAAAAGGAGGTTTTTAGCTTTTTAGAGTTTAGATATAATTAAAAAGTCATTTGATTAATTTGTTTTATTCAAACATCTTTTACTTTTTAGCTTCTCAAATTTTAAAAAGCTCATTTTTATAAATCATTAAAAACATGACTTTCTAACTTAGAGCAATGCCAATGGTTCGTCAGTCGGGGGGTTGGTTTGAACCGACGAGACCGACGCCATTGGCACGGTCCCGTCGGATGGCCCGTCGGTCTGGATGAGTCGGTTTATCGACGATGGTTCAGTTTGAAACCTTTATTTTATTTTAATTTATTTTCTTTAAAAGTAACCATTATAAAAAAAAATTTGAAAACTGTGAAAGCGAATGGCTATTATAGTTAATTAGTTTTTTTTTTCAACTAAATCAATACACACAATTACTCCTATATATATACATACTCCAAAAAACTATAATTCACACCAAAAACAACCAATTCACTCTATAACTTATACAATTATACACCCATTTTATTCACAAAAATACATATTATGGCTAATTCCGATTCCGATATTGAAGAGTTTCAAGAGCCTACAAGTATTTTTGATCCGACCGCCGCAATCAATATGATTAATTCTATAGACTCCGATTCCGACGAAGATGTAGAAAAAGCTCATTCCATCTGCCAAGAAGACAGGACGATTTTTACGGAGAAATCGCGACGAAGCGGGCGAACGTTTATTCGTAAACTACTTTGCCGAAAACTCAACATTTTCGGCGGTTTACTTTCGATGACGTTATCGAATGAGCCGGCCTTTATTTATCCGTATATGTCAAGGTATATTATCGTACTCCCAACTTCCGCTACCTCCATATTTTGCATTATTTCACCAAAGTCGAGACGCTACCAGTGCACTTGGTTTTAACGTTTACCAAAAGTGCATTTCCGTCGTACGCCAATTGGCATACAGTTGTGCTGCCAATGCGTTTGATGAATACTTACACATGGCTCAACAAACGTCATACGGTTGTTTAGAAAACTTTTGTAAATGTGTATTTCATCTATATTCAACCGAGTACTTAAGATGTACAACGTTTACAACAACGTCATGCCGAGTTGCATGGTTTTTCGAGTATGCTACTCGGCATCGATTGTATGAACTGGCTTTGGAAAAATTGTCCAATGGCACTGGCCTTAGGAAATGTAATGTTTTATTTTAATTATTGTAATGTTTTTATTTTAATGAAATGTGTTTTGTTCTAATTATTGTGTTTTAAATATGTTAATTAAATAGTAATATAAAACTGACCGTCACCATTGACACTGTTTAGTCAATTATTGATTAGTTTCGATCAGTTTAAAAAAAAACTTACATAACACTGAATTGACAGTAAATAATCAATTGATTTCAGTCATAATTAAAAGTGATCTTAGCGTATCACTTTTCAAAAAATTAATTTAAATTTAAAAAACCTCATTTTCAGAAACCACCGAAACTTACTTTTTCACTTGGCATACGACTTCCCCAATAAGCTAATCCAAACACTGTATCTAAAATTATATTATATTACGGCCTAAGGCTTAAGCCCCAAGGTTAGCCATACACCCTCTTCTTCTGTATATATCACCAAAGAGAAGGAAAAACAAAATGTGAACGATTCAAATCTCCATTACCCTTTTGTTTTTGTTTTTTTGTCATTCACAAAGATGGTGCTAAATTTTAGGGTTTAATTGACCGATCAATAAATCAATCATCCATTTCGTATTCGGTTGAATTTTTATGTCGTCTGTGTATCCAAGAGAAATCAAGGTGAGATTTAGTATAATCCGTTTAATTATATGCAAAATTGATTGCCCAAAATCATTTCAGTAGTTGCAGGTTTAATTTCATTTTGGTGTGATTTTTTCTGCATTATGTACTAAGTTTCATGTTATTGTGAATCGATTCTATTTCGAGAGAATTAGTTTAATCAGTCACTCATTGATGTTAACTAGCTTTTTGCACATAATTACTACTACAAAAAAACATGATGAACATTGAATCTGAATTCTGAATTTCAACTATAGAAAAAGGCAAATTGAGCAAAAAGGTACCAACTTTACCAAATTCTTAATGCCAGGAACTTGACCTTTTTATCATTTTTAATTTAAGGTATGTAAAATTCCTTTACCTCCAAAAAAGGGCTCTCTTTTTTCATCATTGAGAATTTAAGGTGTTTTAATTAAAAATATTGTTATGTAGAAAGGGGGGAAAAACTCCAGGTCGTGATGCTTCAAAAGCTGAAAAAATTGCTTTATGATGGTATATGAACAGAAAAATGTAGTCCCACAACCGTTTAAAAGGCATTTATCATATGTTCAAAATGTATAAAAATCACTTTTAGGTGGTAAAAAAAACATAGATACCAATGTTTAATCAAAAACAATCAGGAGAAATTGTGTAAAGTTAAAAAACTTTTTTATGTCATTAACCAAAAAAAAAACAGATATCATAAAACGCCTATTATCCCTTTTATGGGCCTCATGGTGTGTGCACTGTACATTCGAAGCGTCACGTTTGATTGGATGGCACCATGTGGAGGGGTTAAATTAAGAATTGATTTTCAAATTGAGAATCAAAGAGGAATGGTTGTTTCACTAGACTTGTACCCGCACAATGTTGTGGCGACGGTGGTGGTTGTAGAGAGTTAGAGAAAATGTGGAGTGTTTGTTTATTTAGGTGTATAAGTGTATTGTATGTGTTTTGTCTAGAGTGTTTTAGTTTATGTAAGGTATAAAAAATAAGACGGTGTTTGGTTACAAGGATATAAATTAGAAGGTTGCAATTAGATGTTTGGTGACAAGTTGAGAACTTATCTGAAAATAATATATGACCCTGTAATTAGATAACCCCACGTATCACATATCAACATGATCATAATTGACTCACATATGCTACACAATTTTATGCAAGGTTAATGGCAACATGGGTAATGTTTTTGAAATTGAACAACATCCCCCTGCTACTTCATTGCCAAACAACCAACATGCCCTGTTTTTGCATTAATAACTTATATAATATATATATATATATTATATATATATTTAGGGGAATGATCCAGAGGGAAGCTCCAAATTTTGGGAAAGGAGAGAAGCAAATCTCAGCCCCTGATTTCATATGACCTTGTAATCAGATAACCCCACATATCACATATCAACATGATCATAATTGACTCACATATGCTACACATTTTTATGCAAGGTTAATGGCAACATGGGTAATGTTTTTGAAATTGAACATCCCCCTGCTACTTCAGTGCCAAACAACCAACTTGCCCTGTTTCTACATTAATAATATATATATTATATATGTATATATATATAGGGTAATGATCCAGAGGGAAGCTCCAAATCTTGGAGAAGGAGGGAAACAAATCTCAGCCCTTGATTTCATCATAAATGAATGTTAAGTTGTAATTTTTAGTAAGATTCATCCCATATGAATGTTAACGTTCTGGAAATGGAGGGTTGAGATTAACTTCATTACTTCCTTCATTTTTTTGCTTCCCTCTTGATCCCCACCCTATATATACACACATATGGATATTTACTATTATCAGTTGATGCATATGATATATGATATATTAGGAATGCATGACTTCTAATATAGTCTTGATTGCATTATCTGAAAATACTTTCAGGGTAGTTATGTTATCCTATATAAGCTGGAATATGTTATCAAAGATCAATCTGTGCAAAGTGGATCAAGATTATTATGTTGATTAGTCGGTTATTATGGTTGATCAGTTGGATAAATGATGAATATTTTGAACTTGAACATATTTATAAGATGGTAAATGGGTTAATATTTCTTAAAGGTTGATTTTTTTTTCTGCTGTAGCCCATACGGACACCAGCTTGCAAGTTTCTGATTGGTACAGACACTAGTGAAATTGGGAAGATGGAGGAGAACATAATTGAAACAACAGACCGAATTTCACAGCTTCCTGAATTCATAGTCCATCACATACTCTCATTTTTGGATTCTCCATTACACCTTGTTCGAATGAGCGTATTGTCTAAGAATTGGTTAGCTCTAACAGCTTCTTTTCCGATTTTGGATTTCAATATCACTAAATTCAGCGCAGCCTTAAGTGAATCCAAGTGCCCATTTCACAAAGATAGTGGCTATATCATGGACAAGTTTATGAAATATGTTGACTATACAACATCTAGATTTTGCAAGCAAAACGTCTGTGCGTGCACGTTAACCCTCAATACCGTGCTGCAGGAGCGTGCACAAATAGATGTTATACATAGATGCCTTGAACTAATTCTTAAGCAAGGTGCGCAGGTGTTTGCGATCAATATACTTGGCTCTCCTAAACATTTGCCGATTTATCGTTTGCCAAACACACTCTCATCTGTCTCTTCGTTAACATTAACAACTTTGAAAATACGTAGTTGTGCATTGCCTTCTTTTTGCATGGTTGCTGATGTGAAGTTTAAGTCTTTAAAGGTGTTATGTCTTCATAAAGTTCGTTTAGATGAGGAAGTGATTAAGTATCTAACTACTAATTGCCCTCTTCTCAATGAACTTAATGTTAAAGATTGCTATGGTTTCAAAAGATTTTGTGTTCATGGGCATCAAAATCTTGAAAAAGTTCGAATTTGCTATCACCGTGGAGTTGAGAGAATAGATATTGATGCTCCGAAACTATTTTATCTTCTTTTAATGGATTGGGAAGGAAAAGGGACACCATCTATGAACTTCGGTTTATGCAAAAAACTAACAACATTGTCGTACTACGAGTATCCCTCTCCGCAATCGAATGGGCTAGCTAACTTCTCATCGAACTTCCCCTTTGTTGAAAATTTGTTTCTTAAACTTGCCAATAGTTGCAACAATCTGAAGTTGTCTAGCCCTTCCCTGAAGATACTCGTGTTACATTCTCGGTGTGATTTGGAAGAAATTGATATCAATACCCCTAATTTGATTCTATTTGACTACAAAGGCTATCCACATATCCCCAATCCTTCAGTAAGGGATTTAACCCAGTTGAAAGCACGTATGGAATGTTGCCCCACGGATGATGTCGACGCTGTTTGGTTCCAGAAATTGAGGCGATTTTTGAACAAGAAAAATGGTTTCCAAGATTTGAAATTGCAACTTGGCACGGTAATTTATATATGTATCTGTACTTAGTCCCTACTCCCTAGCAATGATATAAAATAATCCCAACATAAAGTTTTATTTACCAATTGTCATTACAGGACTTCATAGATATTGAGGAGCTAAAGGCGATTCAGTCACCACCTTATGAACTTGAGCATGTTGAGCTAGAACTGCGCTCCATCAAAGATTTATCGGTTTATATGGCTGTTGTGGATGCTGTTTTTTGGTGTTGCTGTCCTCGATCTCTAACATTAAATTCAGACTTTTCCTTGTTTGATCTTGAAGAACGGAGGCTTGTTGTTAAGGTACGAGTTATTTGTGTTCTTTTTATGAATTGTTCATTACGTTTTATATGATGTATCGTTTCACTTGCATTGCATTGTAGCATGGTTTCTCTAGGGTTGATGATTCGTACACCACCAAACGTTCTTTAGGGTGTTGTATTGTTGTACAACTAAAAAATGGTGGTGTATGAATCACTTCCCTTTCTCTAGACCCTAATTAAGTAGAGATATGAATTTTAATAATTTTATCCTCTTGTTATCTATATTTTCAGTTTATTTATGATAAGCTACTTCAACAAGAAGGTCGAGGCCATACTAATATTCAGATTGTGCTGTCTTTCTCTTCAAAAGCCGAAAAGCACTTCAGTAGTTTGAATTCATTTTTGACAGCATTAGTGCGTGTCCGACCAGGACAAATAATCACCTTCACAGAGGAAGAAGGTGCCCTATATTTTTATTTTTTGTTAATTATTATCAGCTACTTTTATATACATGTGTGTAACACATTTTTTTCTTCTTTTATTGTTAATATCCGAATAGTTATCCAAGAAGCAGGGGAATGAGACAATCAAATGTATGCAAATGTGGAGGTTGCATGATGCATTGGATTAAGAAATATATGATATACGATGGAAGTGCGAAATGTGTAGAGTGATAGTAAAGGTTGGATGATGTGTTGGGGTGAATCAGTTGCAGAAACAAGTTGCAGTAGACCTCTTCTGAATCTACTTATTTTCGATATTCTCATATGCACCTATGATTCTGAATTTTAACAATTATGGCATGTATATATATGTAGTAAGTTTTTGCTTCAATCACTGAACGATTGAAGATAATTTTAGATTTGATGTTGAACTTTGTTTTGTTGGATTTCTTTTGGGTTGCGTTGTGTGGAAATTTTTGTGCTAGTATGTAGCAGGCAACAAGAAAGTGAAAAACTTTTGGCAGCACAACAGTTGGTTACCAGGTATGGCAAATAGCTTATGTGAATGAGCTGTTTACTTGCTGGTTTAATGCTTTTGCAAATAAAAATTCAATGTTAACTAGGGTTTTTTGTAGGGGAAAAACAATACTGTGGCATGTTAATGTTAAAAGAGAAGTTTAAATAGGATTGTTAATGATGAAGAATAAAATAATAAAATTGAAGTAAATAAGTTGATCAATATAACATCTTAAAGTTTGGGGTTTGATGTGTTTAGGTCTAAATAAATGAAAATATTATTACTTAGGTGAAATATGTCAAAACATTAAAGTTGAAGGGTAAATGATGCAAAGGGGGTAAACCTCAATTAAATTAGAGTTTCATGAGGAAAGTTCAGGCGGTTGTGATCCTCAAATTATAGTGACCGAATATTTTGTATGTTTAAATTATTAACATTAGTTAACTACTGTAATACTCTCAAGTTAACCAACAGTCATATATGTTATGATTAAATTTGTATTGTTATACAATGTACATGTTATATTTTTATTTTATATGTGAGTGAAGTTATATAAAAGTTAACTTTTTTGGAGTAGTGGTAAGCGTTTTAAATTCCGTATTGTTATTTTGTTTGTTGTAAGTATTACAATCCATCAGCATATTTTTTGCATGGTTGTTTATAGTCCCATAAACATGTATAAATTAAACGATTTTTTTAAAGAAAAACGGATAATATTTACCTAAAAAATCAATGTAGACTATGTTTGGTTATGAGGACATACGCATAATTGTTACAATATGTTAATAGTCTTGTGTGCTTACATGTTATCTTTTCATCATTAGTTTATAGAAGGTGCTTATAAAAGGTCCATATAAAAATATAAAATCAATACTGGGAATTTAGTACAATGCAGTGGCAATGTATAAAGTTTTCGTACTCTAAATAACGTTCGATTTCGTATACAATGACAAACTAACGAGTCGTTTAGCGTGTTAGTTAAATTAAAATCGAAGCAGAATATCCTATTTATTTAGTTGTATGATTTATTTTTCCATGTAAACTTTAAAAAGTTACGTAGATGTTGAGGACACAAATTTTAATTCTCCACTCCTAAAGCGTGTCACCATTTCTCCGATCGATAATCTAAAAAGATGATTTAGTAAAATACAAAAATAGTCACGTTAATGTGGCAATTATGCAGGAGAATATGGAAAACGTGGGAAACTGATATTAACCTCCACATAACCGTTTACAAATAACCTATCAAAAATTTCCCACAACTTAAATAATACTTATTTCTATCAAAAATTTCACACAACTTAAATAATACTTATTTCGTCTTAAAATAAGTGTCAATCTTCCATTTTAGTTTGTCACAAAATTGGTGTCAACTTCCAAAAGAAATATATACTAACTTTACAAATTTACTCATACTTTACTTTTTTACAATACTGAAAAAGGGAAGGATCCTTTATTTTCCTGACATACTTTCATCTTCACTTCCTTCGTTGAATTCATTCCCTACATGACTTGATTCTTTCCTTCCCTGCTTCCCATCATGCCATTTTTCCTTCCTGTATTCATGTTATTCTCTTCCGGCCTGGCTTTCGTCCCTTCTTCCTTGCCATCATTTAGTTGTTCCTTCCTCCCATGCGATCCTACTTTTAAAACATTATTTGTTTGTAATACACTTAACTTTAAAGTTGGCCATTTTCTAAAGTAACATCCACTTTACGACGAAAACAAAGGTTAAAAGACATTAAACACACCATGGTTAACACAATATTCTGCCCAATTTATGACAATCACTACTCATCAGCATATGAGTTCACTCATCCCACGAGAACTTGAAATCTTTAAACCTATGAAAAATTCAAGAATACAAAACTTTCTTAAGTTTCCTATGCATCAAGATCATCACACGATTTTTCACCTGGACATCAATATTCAATTTGTTATATTTGATATTAAAAGCAAAAAGCAAAATGCAAAATGCAAAAAAGTGAAAAAAGAGAAAGAAAACAGCTACTAAACGTTCATCTTCTAAATAAGCTTTTATCACAGTTGTTAACTTCAACCATAACTCTCCCCTATAAGGTGGAATCACAATTTCTGTTTCAAAGTCAACCACTTTAGCACATAAAGATGGTAGCAGGGAGTGCATACATTAGTGGTCTTTTACGATTAGCAAGTAAAATAATCAGTTATACTTAGTATTGGATAAAGAAAGCCTGATAACGCATTTTCTCACAAATATATCAAGCCTGATTTTGTTTCTTAACGGGTCAAGTTGATTCAGCTGAGGTTGACCAATCAACACTTGTTTAGTTTTACAGCTAATCTGTTATATACTATCAAATTACATAGAGATCATAACAAGTTGTGCCTTTTGTGGCTAGCAATGACTCCCCAACCATTACCATTCCTTAGCCTTTAAAACCCCTAACCAAGTACTCCCTCAATGATGTAAGGGAAACAATTATGAAGCATATAAATTGCTTTAATCCCAAAAAAATGAGAGCCTCAGTAAGTAGTCTTTGAACACCTCTTAAGGTTAATTAATATCACACCAGTTTATGGGTCGATCTCTCTAAATTCACGGGATTCCTTAAAGAATAGCTCAATAGTATTTACCGTTACAATACTTACAAAATGGTTTGAATAAAAGAAGACCTCATCATGCTTCATTAGGAAACGACACAATAGCCCAACCCCAATAGTCGTCCAGCAGCCCCATGCTCTCTTTTCGATCCGTAGGAAGTTCTTATGTGATGGGAAAACATAAAGTTAAAAAATAAATCTCAAAAAATAATAATGAAAATGATTAATTCAGTTTACGACTTGATTAGCATGAGTGCCCTGCTAAGTTTCAGCAGTTGACAGTAAGCCTCGATTTGTATATTTGTCAATGATAGTATGAACTCGACATTCAATATCTGATTTTTTGTGTAAAAATGGTAGACCAAAAGGCAATGTTTTCTATCAACTCAAATGTCACGTTACCTGCTCGGATGCACTTTCCATGAATATATGCATTTAGCCTCGTTGTCCAAGTAAGCCAATGCAGTTCTTGAATACGCTCACGAGCCAAGAACCACAAAAGGAGACAAATAAGAGGATGGTAACAATAATAATAAGAGGTGTGAAAATGGGCAGGATGGACGAAATGTTGTAAGTTAAAAAGGGAGGGGTACCAGTGCACTACTTAATAGCTGGAGATCATTGGAGGTTCTCGGGTCATATGTTCTCGTTAGTTCTTTAGCATATGCCAGTATTCAGAAACATGCAGATTGGTTGTATACTCTATGTATTGCGATAGTGGTGCTCCATATTTATCTAATAACTATTTGGTGCTTCTTGTATAAAAAAAGGGGTCATCTAGAGCATGGAGCAAAACTGATTGGTTTAACCCTTACATACGTTTTGTAGAAATATATGTACATTACAATGTTGATGACAAATCACAAGAAAAATACTTTTATACATTAAATATACTTTCGGGACACCTTTCATCCCATTTGACCGGTTCAACCCAATTCCCTAAAACCCAAAGTTTTTATTTGAACGGTTTGAAATAAAAGACAAATCCCAATAAATCGATGAAATACTGACACGTCTAACAATGAAGAAAGACATATTGTTCTAAATACATGGTGGTTGACAATATTACAAAGTACCTCTTTTAGAAGAAAGCGGATCAAATATAACAACGTCTAACAATGAAGAAAGACATATTGTTCTAAATACATGGTGGTTGACAATATTACAAAGTACCTCTTTTAGAAGAAAGCGGATCAAATATAACAACTTCATAGGCATCTTGGTTATGTTATGGAGGCTCAAGCTGACATGAAACTGGAAAATACATTATTAGTCACTTAATGTATTAAGAAGACGAATTTTAAGACATCAATGGAGCAAGAGCAACGAAAAAGTTAAACTTGTATATAATGACATTCACATATATGATAATGACATTAACTAAATATCTACTCGTATTATCTAGGTTGGGTTACCGATTGTTCAGATGATGTTACTGTTTTGAGTTTATGTTTTGACTTTGTTCTGTTGGACTGCTTGTTTGGACCACTTTTTTTTTTTTTTTTATCCGTGTTGCAGTTTTATACAAGTACACATCTGGCCATCTCTTTTGGGTCCAGATTGAGCTGATTTTTATGTTGTTTTAAGTTACAAGAACTCTGATTGAGATTGACCAATAAACTCGTTAATTGATAGAGTTAAGTACGGGTGATGACTGTTCGGAAGCACCTATGTGGACCTACAAGTGAATAGTCAACAGGTATTTTAATACGCTACCGTATTCAGGTGCCTTTTTTGTTATTTTATGTGTATAATAAAGTTAAATGAATTGAAGTTGTCAAATAATTTATATATTTATAAAAAAGTCAAATACATGACAAAGTATTTATGAGTTGCATACATTTGTATACTTCTATAATTATGCTCATTTGAACAAACATTACTCATTTTAGAGTTCCATGTTTTAAACATGTTACACTGACGTTATATTGGTAAAATCGAATTGCTCCGATAGTTGGGGTGATCAAAAGGGGAGTTTACCAAAATATTAAAGAAATCTCAATTTGGACCAAGAAATGACAAGTATACTAAAGTTGAGGGATAAAAAGTGTCAAATATCAATTTGTACTTGCCGTTTTTACTACTTCCAAGTCCAACTCAACTCGTGACTCGGGGAACATACGTAAAACGAAAATCTGTTGCCCCTCCGAAGTTTCCATTTTTATATATTTATTTTTTTACAGAAATACGATTAATAGAGTTTATGCCATCCTCTGAATCTCCACCCCTTTTATTCAATCACAATTTATGTTGATATGTGTTAGGGTTTGATTGATTCATATAGGGGGTGGTGTTTAGATCCGTTAGTTTTTTGAAATAAAGAACACGAAATATATACATAGATCTCGATTCATCAATCAATCAATTCGAGTTACCTACTATCGGTTGATTATCTATCTGAAGGTTAGATTACCACCTCAAATGCTCTTCAGTAGAATCTATTGTATCATGCAATTTTGTTTTTAAGTGTTATTACTCACTGATATGCTGTATCTATTGTAATGCTGTTAATTGTACATTGTTAGGTTTCGGGTTGCTTTGTTTGTTTTTATTGAGTTAAGCTACGGTTTTACAATTATAATTGAAGTTAGTTTCATATCAGTATATGTTTGTAAATCTCAATTCTGTGGTTTAAAATTGGTCGAAAACGATTTTACTGCCGACTGTGATCCGGCGTTAGGCATTCTTGTTCGTTGGAAGCACTTGGCACTTATAGCACTATTATTTTCTATTATTACACTTAAGATCTTATGCATTCTACTTCATTGTATGTTTGCGATAGATTTCTGTTTAAATAAAATGAGGAACTATTTGTTTAGTACACCATATTAATAATATCCATAGTCAGCGACTGGTTTTGCTGTACCTAGTATTTACCATTTTTATTTCTTTTGTTTTGGTGAGGTTGTTTGCAGACGAGGAGAACTGGACTTTCACAAAGGAAGACGTTGTTCGACATAGGAATCATATGTCAGTCTAGTGTTAATATTAATCAAGTTGGTAGACAGGTAGAGTAGAAACAGAGATCAGCGACTTTAAATTAGATAGCAGTGGTTAGAAATTACTCGACAATGTCGGAAGCGGGAGGTGACATTGATGGGAGATTAGAAAATGATGTTGGAAATGATGATCCCCAACAAGAAGCAAAATTGAACGACACGAGTCCTCGAAATAGTGGAGATTTTAACAAGGATTATCTTTCATCCAAGGATAACGTCAATTCTGATGATACCCAAGATCACCTGATGCAAATGGTGGTAGATCTCAAGTTTCAAAATGATTACTTGAAGTCTCATTTCCAGGACTTGAGAAATGTACACATGGAGTCAAAAGCAAAAGCTTTTGAGCGAAATGGGACATGTGAAGATTCAAAAGAGTTCCATGAAAAAGTAGAAGCTTTGAATAGAGAACTTGTAATAGAAAGACAAACACGAGGTGCTGCAGAGGCGGCTCTGGAGCATCTTCGAGCAGAACACTCAGAAGCAGATTCCAAGACTCAAGACCTCACTGCTAAACTGGCCGAAGGTTGTATGAAGTTCCTGTTTATCCTTTGACTATTGTTTCTCTCGCTTTCCATTTTATAAACACACTCTATGTTATTGGTTCTGAATACTGTATTGATCTTGCTAAAATATATACTATTGTTTATGGGCACAGCTCAGAAGAGTCTGGAACAACAAGTAAAAGAGCGTGATGAGAAAAATTCTGAGCTTGATTCCAAGTTGAACAGGCTTCACAAGCGAGCAAAACAACGAATCCAAGAAGTTCAGAAGGTAATTCTGTTTGTGGGCCCTCTAAAACCATGCAGTATCCAATATATTCCATTCCTGTTCAGATTTTTTATACTCACAGATACCATAGGTTAAAGCATAATATTGATCCTGTACTTTAGCTGCTTATTAAAAAAAAAAACAGAATATTTTTTTCTCATACTGATACCACTGGTTAAAACAATGCATCCTCTAGTTAGTTACCATGTTGGTTACGTATTCAGAAGAGTCAGTACGCCATATGTCACACCCACTTTTCCAGGTTGTGACTTCTTCTATTACCATTACATAGTATCATTTGAAGCTGAAATCTTACAGTAAATTACAGCAGAAGTCTTTAAAATCTTCTAGCTATTCGATCAAACTTTCTAAGTTCGCATTACGGTCGAGTATTCCGGATGTCCATCTCCTATTGACGTTCTCATTGGTTCTATTTGTTCTTGAATGTGCCTGTCTATGATGATCCTGAGACAAATGTTTATATATACTAATAAGCAAAAGGCTTAGTGAGTTCAGGAATTCTTAGATCATACAATTAAAAGAGACAGTAAAAGATATTCTATTAAACTATACTGTAAAATGCATGCGCACATAAAAACCTATCTCATATGATTAACCCATCATAAACATAATAGTGTTCATGAAATACTCTAATATCTTTGTATAAAACTGTAACTGTACTATAATGAGATCTCCTTTGGTAAGTGAATACATCGGGTGGAACTGTGCTTTACTATTCTTTGTATCATACCAAGTATTCAGGGTGCGTTTGTTTTGCATAATCTTTTTGTAGGAATTGGAATCTGTCAAAGGAATTGGAATTTGGATGAATTTTAATTTAACAATATTGAGTCTTGTTTGGTTACCAAAGGAATTGGAATGATGATAATAGAAAATGACATGATTGCCCTTTTAATACTTTAGACATCCTTTTTTAAACGTTCGATTTTAAGAACTTTTTATTCATACTCTTGAATCTTTATCACCGTCCATACTTATAAATCTTCCAATTTAAGAAAATAATTTATAAATCTTCTCGTGTAACTTTTCCAACTTTATATATATCAATAATAAAATACTTTTAAACATTGAATCACTACCATAAAAGCTTAAAAATTACAAAATCATTGTTGGTAATTATCCGAACTCTACAAGTCTTGTATATAACTCTTTATATGAACTAACATTAACCTATGTGACCACTGACCACCATAAACATTAAACCCAAAACAATTCAAACACCATAGATAAGATGACAGAAGAATTCTAGAAACGAATCAAATAACCCTAGAATAAATCTTAAATAAATCAAAGCTTTAAAGTGGTACACAACAATTAGACTTTGCACTAAACTAATGAATATAAACAAACATAAAACATACTGAAGCAGATCTTCAAGAACTCGAAGAACCAGAAAAGATCTTGAATAAATCATACTCGAAATCGAACAATTTTTTTTCAGAATCCATAGATCGCAAGAAAGGTCACAGTTGAGTGAGGGTGACTAAATCGAGCAAGAATGAAAAGTTGTTGACGAAATAGAAGATAATTGTGGTGCGATGTTGATAAATCATTGATGACGATAAAGAAATGAAGAAAAAGTTGTTAATTAATCACTAGAAAGAAACGTTAAAAGAAATAGATATTAGGAAAGAGGGTAACGGGTTAGGAAAAGAACAAAAAAGATAAGGTTTATTGAGGGTGTTATGGTCAAATTGTTGAATTCCCTTCGTGTTTAAAAGTTTCCTTCATAAAGTGGAAGGAATCTTGAGTTCCTGCAGATAGTGGAATTTGACGGAATTTTTAAAATTCCAATTCCGTTTAATTTCCAACCAAACACATTCAGGAAGGAATTTCAATTCCAACTCCAGTGAATTCTAGAGAATTCCGCGAAACAAACAAACCCTTGGAGTTTGAACCCTTATACGTGTAATTGCATGACTGGTTGGTGCCCCGACATAACCAGGTGTCTATATCAGTGTCTAAACACTTACACCGGTGTCTATAACTCCGTAATCGGTAGTCGGCATCCGGACGTATCCACCGATGTATCACAATAACATTTCATATGTATATCCAAATCATCATTAGCAATTAATAACCGTAATAAAATTAAAATACTTGCATGAAAAAGAACTCTAAATTAACAGTTATCTCAGTTCTATAAGTAACCGTGAACTCACCTGAATGCGTTGCTGAGCTATTCTTTCTATCTTGTCGATTTACCATGTATCAAGCTTGAAGAATAACTCGTGAATCGTCACTATCTACACATACTTCTCTATTTTCACTCATGTATTTCATATAGCAGATGGATTGACATGCTGACTGACTTCTCAATTGAGGAAGATTATTGAAATTATTGTACTCTTTTGGATCCATTTTATTGAACCGATTATACATATAAAGATGAAAGAGGGACTTTTTTGCCTAAATACTTGTGCATATCACCTAATTAAGCCACGTACAATATATGTTTTGCACCTACTAATCTTCCACCATATTTATAAGATAAGTCCTTTATGTTTTGGACTTGATTAATCAGCCCCTAAAATTATGAGTGTCATATTATACTTTTGACCCTTTATATGAATTCTTTTTGTAATTTTTGAGTATTTCTCTATATATTTTTTAATACTTTCTCTAAAATAGCAGGCTAGATGTTGGGGTGTTACACCATAGTTATTGCTTACTTTCATGACAATAATTATTCTTTGGCTTAGAGAAAGTAAGAGCGTTGTATTATTTTATTTAACGAGTTTGCGGTTCTTGTTATATATATAAAGCAAAAATAAATAAATAGATCTTGAGCAATATATCAGGATGCTGTAGGGAAAAAAGTTTTCTTTTCAATAGCTATTATAGTCTCAACCAGCTATCGCTTGAAGTAATAAGATGAAAAATGTATGTGGTTAATGTTTATTTGTATTTTGTAAGGTAGTTAGAGTATGCTACTATTTCAATTTGTGTATTAACTCTGCTTGGTTTTTGGAGATCATTTTCAGGAGAAAGATGACCTTGAGGCTAAGTATCGTGAAGTCAATGAAAAGTCAGAGCAGGCTTCATTGCAGTTGTCAGGATTGCAGCAGGAGCTTGATCGCACACGTCAACATGCTAATGAGGCACTGAAAGCAATCGATACTGAGAGACAACAACTGCGAAGTGCAAACAATCGGTACTTGAAGTTCCTTATTTCTGATTCCATATCTTCAAGCATCCAAAAGTTCCTATCTCTTCATCCATGCACGAATCAGTGTCTGTATTTTGTAAAATTACATATAAAATTTCTATTATTGACCATTACAAGCATTTGTAGAAGAATGCCAGACGCAGTAACCTGTTAGTCTGTTACCTCGAAAGGGTATAACATAATTTGTATTTATCTTATAAGTTCAATCTTTTGCATGCATCATATATTGTCTTTTTTTTCTTGACTGTTAATTATCTCACTCTCATATAGACTTCGGGACAATATCGAAGAGCTGCGTCTTTCTATGGAGCCTAAAGAGAATGCTATTGAGACATTGCAACAGTCACTTCTAGAAAAAGAACAGGTATTGAAATGTTTAAACTATTTTTATTTTAATACTACAGTATTACTTTATTTTCCTTTTGATATCTTAGGCATGATAATTTTTTAGAGATCCCATTGATTCTGGTGATATGCTCAATGACTCTGGCTATTTTATTTCTCCCAATCTATAATCTTTTCTCCATACTGCTAGCTGCCAACAAACTAATTAATCATCCTAGTTGAATTATTGACTGTGATGCTAAGAGCAAAAAAGAGGAAAGTATGTTAGAGTAATATAATTATATTAACTGGCCTAGTACAGATGCTAGACAACATGCGAGGGCTACTACAAGCTGCAGAAGAAAAGAGACAAGCCTCATTGACTGAACTTTCTTCAAAACATCAACAGGTAAAATTTATGTTTTTGTTTGAAGGTGAATATTATTTTTTAACTTTGGATCCACTATACCTTGATGACAAACTTTTCCCGAAGTAACATATCTGGTTTACTTCTCACTTTCTCAGCAAATAGCAAATCTGGAAACTCAACTTGCTGAGGCAGCAGCAGATAGAACCAAAGCAACAGAAACAATCTCTTCTCTGCAGGTAATAAGCCATACATGGATATCTAGAAAATATTAAGATTGTAATGATCTGTAGGTCTGATGTTTCATCATTTTCTTATCTTAGAGACTTGTTGCAGAAAAAGAGTCAAAACTGGCAGAGATGGATGCGGCCTCAACTGGGGAAGCAGCAAGGCTTAAAGCTGCCATGGAAACTATTAAAGGAGAAATTACTCACCTGAAACATGAGCATGTATGAACTGAATATTTTACAAATTAGTTATTGGTAGCATATTCAGCTGATGAAATGCATTTTCCAAATATTTAGGAAAATGAAAAGGACAAATGGGAAGCCGCATCTCAGGCACTGAGCAGAAAGCTAGAGATTGCTGAGGGAAACTGTATACGTGCTGAAGTTATAGCTGCCCAAATGAAAAGTATATACACCTCTTTGTCGGACTTTCTATTTCATTACTTAATATTGTAAGTTACCTAATAATGGCAACCCACAGGTCAGATGGATCTAGAAATTTCTTTGCAAAGTCAACGGTCAAACAAAAAAGACGCTGAATTGGTGGCTGCCACAGAGGAGGTATCACATCTTGTTGTTTACATAATTACATTACAAATGCCTTGCACTCATTTCCTCGATATCATTCTGAAATATTCTTGACTATCCAGATTAAGCGTCTAGAAAGTGAATTTGCTTCCTATAAGTCTCGTGCTCATGCACTTCTTCAGAGAAAGGATGCCGAGCTGGCCTCTGCTAAAGATAATGAACAACTCAAAGCACTTGAAGAAGCACTAAAGGTGTGTTTGTTTTTTAGTATCTATTTTACTATTTTGCATGATGGTGAGGTGCTGAGGCACACATATTACTCACATAAAACATCCTGTTCTCTTAGGAAGCTGAAAATGAAATACTGGTAGCATCTTCTGAAAGGGACAAAGCCCTACTAGATCTTGAGCACGCTCTAACTTCCCATGACAAAGAACTCACTGCTAGGTAGCATGCTACTTTACTTTTGAAGATATATATTACATTGTTTTCATGTTTATTTCTATTTATATTCTCTTTTAACGATATGTTATGCCTAAGATGATTATTATATTTACATGTGACATCCATTTCCATATTCAGAGATGAAGCTCTTAGCCTGGTTGAGCAACAAGTGAAGAACTTGGAAGTGAAGCTCACTTCTACACTTTCTAGTCATCAAACAGAGAAAGAATCTTGGGAAAAGAACCTTCAAAATGTGGAAGAAACTTGGCAGTGTAACTAATATTATTCTAGTTCAACAATTCTTTTCACCTGAAAATGTTGGATTGGGGGGTAAATTTTTGCCCTTAAGTTTATGTTGATGATGACATTAACTTTTCCACAGTGAGATTTCAGGCACTAAAGTCTGAACTTGAACAACAAAAGTCATCACCTAGTGAAGCTCTGCAAAAAGAAGTACAGGATCTCCAAACACGATATAAAAAATTGAAGGTGCTACTCGATACAGTAGTATGCTGAAACCAACATTAACTTGTACTCTTGTTTACAGATGATTTGTATTTTAATATAGGAGGAACATGATTCATTTCGTGATCTTGCTGATAAGTTGATTGAAGAGAAGGACACTGAGAATGCAAGGCTTACAGACAACAATAAAAATCTTCTTCGTTCATTACAATCAAAATCATTGGTATCTCCCTTAAACTTCTCTTACAATCATGTGTTGGGACTTTCATGATTATATTTGTTATCTTCTCCTTGCTCTAATCTAACTTCTTATTTTTATTTTTTCAGGCCAATAACAATGAAAATGGCCACATGGGTACATCAAACTCAAACACCTCAGTTGCAGAACAGCAGATATTGGTATGCGTACTTTTGTTCTGTGAACTGTTGAGAGTTGTCCGTTCTTAAAATGCTTTGTTGTCTTTGCCTCTGCTTATAAACAAAATAAAGTTAGTGATTATATTTGTCTATCTCTCATACGCCATTACTCACAATAAAATACAAATTAATGCTTGGGAACACAGATTTTGGCGAGGCAACAAGCTCAAAGGGAGGAAGAGCTAGCTCAATCACAACGACACATTCTTGCACTTCAAGTAAGTGCTAAGGGCTCTAAGCTTGAGTTGCTTCCTCAAAAAATTCTATGCCAGTTTCTTATGTACTTCTTTCCAGGAGGAACTTGAAGAGCTTGAACATGAAAATCGTCTTCACAGCCAACAGGTTTTTATTTTTTCCCTCTACATGCGATAATGTTTGCTAACCGAGACAATGTCTTGGACATTTTATATTTAACTTAAATGAACTTGAGACTTCATTCACAATTGAGGTGGCAAGATGGGCGGACCAGACAGGTTGGGTAATGGGTCAAAAAGGGTTCAAATTGAAACGAGTCTTTTTTAATATGGGTTGAAACGGGACAGGACGGGACAGGTCGACCAACAAACACTTTTTGTACAACTCATATAAATAATAAATGTGGATGATCATTAAACACAATAAAGTATTACAATAACATTATGAATCTTTGAATAAAGCAATTTAGGAAGTTGTATGCATTAAAAATTTACTTTGGACTACATTTAACATGTTTGACCCGTTTGACCCATTTGACTCATTCCCTTTTTAGTTTATAATTTGTAACTGACCAGTTTTGAGATATAACACAACCCTACTTGACTCATTCTTAAGTAAATGTGTCAAAACTGCCACATCAATTTCACATGGTCATTCATAATATGGTGTGAACTATACTTCCAACTTGACTATTATTTATTCTCATAACAATCCACAGCAAACTTTGTTGAAGGAAGAGCTCCGAAATATGGAAAGATCAAAAAGAAGGGAAGGAGTGGATATGACATATCTAAAAAATGTCATAGTAAAGCTTCTTGAAACAGGTATTTTACATTTTTACATGGTGATAAGTTGTGGAACCTCCCTAAAAGTTAAATTTCAGTTACACTGACAAGATTCTATCAATTTACCTGGACACTGTAAATTATCTATTGTGTGTAACCTTTTGATAGGTGAAGTGGGGGCTCTACTTCCTGTTATTGCAATGCTCCTTCAATTTAGCCCAGATGAGGTGAGCAAACCATCTACTCACAACTCACTTGAACAATGGACGATGTGTCCCGATAATGTATAAAGCCATTTAAGTTAAGGTTTTCATTCTGTCTCATGTTGAAGAGAATGAAGGTTTGTCCATAGGTTCTAATTGATTTAGAGCATCCCCAATGACAATTTCGTATTGCCACCTCATATTTCCTTCATTTAGTGCAAAAAGTTATTTTAGATCTAGCCAAAAGAACCAACACCCTTCATGACTTCATGTCTAATTAGCTGCGTGTCATACAAATGCAGTTGCAAAAGTGTCAGAACGCTTATCGGACTTTCACTGAAGTTCCACCAGGCCCAGGAGGCGAGTCACCAGGAGCCGGGGTCTCTCTCCTTTCGCGGTTCTCCTTCTCATAGGAAGTAGGAGGACGAACCGCATAATTGGAGAAGATGACATCAGCAACGATTCTTGTAATTCTTTTTGTACAATTTAACTTTTTGATGAGCAGCAATATGATCAGAGAGGAAATTATATACAGACACATTATAAGATGAACAGATAGTGTGATAGAAGCCTTGAATTTTTGTATCATGAATTTATCATAGGCAGTGGTGTATAAAGTTTGATGCATTTAGCCTTTCTTTTCTTCCATTTTCATGACGATTTGTATTACTACTCACCAATTTGTTCTATTGTCCCCTAATTTTGGGGCCTCACTTTGTATTTCGATAATCACATACTGGTTCTATTATATTACCATTGTCATTATATATTCTTAAGCCATAATTTGACAGCTAACAAAATAAATAATACTGCACAAAATAAAGGTCTTCTAGCTCAAACAATATATATTAAATTTGTCCGCTCACTGGTATTATTTTTGGTCAATAGTTGGTTGACATGTCTTTTGATATTTAACGTTGATGAGCAATAGGAATGAACTAGAGTGTCCTCTGATGCAGATTGGACCAGTGGGCTGGGTCATTGGCCCCTGCCCAACGAAATAGTGAACTAGAGTACTTTTCGAGCCGAGAATGGTCAGTAGAGTGTTAGCTCTCACCTCTAATGACTGAGCAATTCACGTATCACTTGATACGGACAACTTCTGTTTTTCCGCAGGACCACAGTCTTGACCTCCGATCAACCTGCGAACATGAGTAGGTAGGCAACTAGGCCAATCCCTCTTTCAAAATGATAAAGAGCACAGAGATTAGTATCAAAGAATCGATCCTATATTTGTTATTCAAACAAATCTCGTTACTCGCTAAGGCTGCAAATAGGCTGACATAAGCTCGAGCTCGACTTAACAGTGCTAGGCTAATCTCGAACTGGCTAATCTCGAACTAGATTCTATTGGTCTTACTTGGACAGAGGAAGCTTCAAGCTCAATTACAGAGCTCAAATGGCCAAAAGTAACCCATAAAGCAACCTTGTAAAGTTCGAATTATCTATACGACTACGATTTAAAAAGGAAGCTCAGTTCGAGCTCCACCCTAAAATATTTAGCATACATTTAGGGCTCATAAATATCATTAACATGACCCGTTAAGGTATTTGAACTCAAATTATAGAGCTCGCTGAATCAACCGTTCAAGCTTTAATCACCCGATAATAACTAGAGTTTTTTGCAGCCTTAGTGGTCACTCTTTAACCCCTTTCTATTAACGACGGGTTGTTTCAACTAAACATAAGTTTATTTTAATTTTATTGGTACAGATATAACAATTATGGAAGCCAAACAACTTCATGTGTAGCCGGCTTTAGCTATAAAAGAAAAGATTAATAGGAAGTTTCAAATATCGGAAAAAGAGGGAAACAAATCATAGCCCTTGATTTTTTCATAAATAAATGTTGTTAACATTTATTTGTGATGAATGTTAAATTTTAAAATTATATGTGATTTTTAAAATTCATTTATGATGAAATCAAGTGTTGAGATTTGCTTCCCTTCTTCTCTAATTTTTTTGTTATCCTCACCTTATATATATATATAGATACTACTTCATAAAGTATTTGATACATTAGTATGTCTTACAAAAAAGTAATAATAAAAGACTATTTTACCTTTCTAACCATCTTTATTAGTTTTTTAATAATTAAATTTAATGCAATTAAATACCATTCTAACCATCTTTATTATTTTTTTAATAATTGAAGTTAATACAATTAAATACCCTTCTAACCATCTTTATTAGTTTTTTTAATTATTAAAGTTAATTCAATTAATAATTATTTAATTTTTATAACTACATGTTAAATTTTAACCCATTTAGACCCGAAATAAACAGGCTAACTTGAAATCAACCCAAACCTGTCAACTTGTTTATATAAGTGGGTTACATGGGTTGTGTTCAGATTGATTATTTTATGTCTACCAACTCATTTATAAGAATTGAAAATTAACTTTTAAACCGCTATCCAGAACTTCTCATTAACTTTCATAATGAAACTTATTTTTTTTATAACTTAACGGGTCGACCCATTAACCTGAACCTTGACCCGATCTTAACTTGAAATTGAAAGCATTTAGGGCTTCAACTTAAAAGTTGATGGGTAAAAAAATCTAACCTTAAGCATACCCATTTTTAGGGATGGCAATTCGGGTTGGGTCGAGTCGATAGGTTTAGGTTGGCGGGATAGTGGGTTAGAAATGGTCAACCTAAACCCAACATGATTATTTAATCGGGTTGAGAATTTCAACCCAACTCAAAATCCATTAATCGGACTCGGCCCAAGTAAGCCAAGTTTTATTCTAATCAAAAAGTTTTCGAGTCATTTTCGGGTTAATAGGTCAATTTTCGATCAGATGGATCACAAGGATCAAATGGGTCACGTAGGTCAATATTTTCAAAAATAATTGGTAATAAATAATAAGCATAAAAATGATTTTTAAATTCTAAATATAACCATAAAAATTTTATTTATTAAATTGAATGTAAATTTTTTAAAACTTAGCTTACTTTTTGTTTTATTATTAGGGTCATTGGGTCAACTCGATGACCCAATATGTGATCCGAACTTGACCTAAAAAAAATATTAGGTTGTTGAGTTTCGGGTTGGCGGGTCAAAAACGTCTACCCAAACATGCTAATTTTCGAGTCGTTTCGGATCGGGTCGAAAATTGCCAACCCTGTCCACCTTCTTTCCGTGTAAGTTTAGGATCAAGGTTCGAATCATATTGAGAATTGTCACTCCTAATTATATTGATTTAAAACATGACGTACCGCCATTTTTTTCATTTTCCCTAAACATGCAATAGGTTATTGACCGAACAAATTAACGCATATAAAGCTTTTAGTGACCGCTGCATCACGCAGGTAAAATGCTAGTATATATATACACACACAACTACTCATCTTTAAATATCAATAGGTTATTAACCATCCATGTGTTTCACCAACTGTAAATTATACCATAAAAGGATTAGCTAACACATTTAGTAATATTGCAAAATAAATTTCATTTATTTTAACAGAGCTCTATAGTTTGAAGAGTACATGATTATATGGAGTATATACAGAGTACTTGCCCAAGGATCTTCCTTTGCAACCTATGGTTTACATGTTCAAAGAAGACTAGATGGTTATACGGAGTACTCGCCGTTGCATCTTACCTCCTGACGTATTGCTACATGTGCAAAAAAGTCTTTGCTTGCATCTGCCATAAACAACACCACATACTATTAACAATGTGATCTTGAAAATATTTTTAAAAAAAAATATATATATATATATATATGTTTAGTAGTTGACATCACATACCATGTTTCATTGTTAGAGAAGGAACTTGCTCTTCTACATAACCAATTACCTTGGCTGGTATTCCAGCAACCATGCTTCAAAAGAAAAACAGAAAATATTTGATCACGTTAGTTTTGTATTCTTGTCTAATTAAGCAACATAATTACTCCATTGCAAGTAAATTGTGCCTCACCTATGTTGAGGAACATCCTTTAGAACAAGAGAACCAGAAGCTATCATTGCACCTTCACCAATTTTGATATTCCCAAGTACAGTCACACTAGCTCCAATTAGCACACCTTGACCAACTTTTGGATGTCGATCCCCTGTTTCTTTCCCACTTCCTCCCAAGGTAACACCCTGTTCAAAACAATATGTAAACTTCTTTTATGCTTGTAGATGGTTTACTGTACAGTAGAGGTGAGAATTTCAACCCAATTACTTCTAAATGGATCAAAATTGTGTTTTATATAATAAGGGAATGGGTCAAACCGATCGCATGGGTCAAACCGTCTGAAAGTTAACCAAGTCTAATTTAGTTGCACAAATCGCCATTATTCAAAGATTTAGATTGTTATGGACTTATGGTAGTAATAATCTTTTTAAATAAAATGAAAAAAAAAAGTGATTGCAGGTTAACCCAACCCCGACCCACCCTGTATTAACCTGTACTAAACTAACCTGCCCATACTGCAAGAAACAGTTGTAGTTCATGTTGATAAATTAGAAGCTCAGAATTCAATTTGCAATATATCAGTGACTATAGATTAAGCCCTTAGTTATATACATAAGTTTCAAAACATAACACAAAGTACAATAAGTTGAAGGTCGCTAAGATCAGAGTGTAGGCATATAAACCATTTAATTAGCTATAGATATGGACAAACTAACATACCTGCATTAGTGAAACTCTATCTCCAATAACAGCAGTTTCACCAATAACCAAACCCGTCCCATGATCCAATAATATTCCTTCTCCAATTTTGGCAGCTGTGTAGCCACGAGAAAAACATCATATTTGGATTTTAAACATTTATATTTTATCATTCAAATATGCTTTAATCTACTATTAGTGTTCATATCATTTTTGAAACAATACCTGGATGTATGTCAACTCCAAACACCTAGGAAAAGTAAAATTTTGTAAGTACTCCAACTTGAATGATTCAACTAAAACATACCACAAATAAGAGCAACCACAAAGCCAATTGTTACCTCACTAACTCGACTTTGTAGTGCAAGAGCCAACACTTTGCGTCCTTGATTCCACAAGGCATGTGCTACTCGATGTGTTTGTAAAGAATGGTAGCCCTACAAAAGTATATTGAGCACAATAAATGACAGTTAATTTGTGACTTCACGATAAAGAAGATTCTGGAAGCCAAGGAAGGGGAAAAAATAAAAAATTTGGTAATAATTTTGATGATGGTACAAAATTGCTAGAGCGATATATAAAGAAGTCTAATTAATACCTTTAAGTATAAAAGAGCAGAACAATAAGATAAACATGAAGGATCTCTCTCTTTAAATGCCTGTGGGAGGAAATTAGTTGAACAATATAATCAGTTCCATGTTAAACTAACACCAACAGAGAGAAAAAAATATTCCTTGCAACATATACAAAAGGACGATAATTTCATGCTAGTGAGATCACCTGTAAATCCAGGCGTATCGCCCGTTTGATGCCTCGGTTTTGAACCAATACATCACAAAATATATCCATTAATTGAGTTTCTAATAAAGTATTATTTTGGAGCCTGTTGGCAATAATAAATCCCAGTGCTCTCTCTAAACAATCATGTGACAATATGCTGGCATATAAGAAGCTGCTTAATATCGGCTCGTTCTCTGCCTGAAATTTTGCATTCAAGAACAAACTTATAAATTCTTTTTCCAACGTATCAAGTTTCAAAAGCATTCACAAAAAGTGCATCCAATTAACATATATAGCAAAATGAATTTCCGTTTAATAGGCAACTTCCACCAATCTTATCACTCCATTAACCAGATCTCATAATCACTACATTAAACCTTATTACAACTTAAATAAAAAAGAATGAAAAAAAAAGTAATATCTTATGGTAAGAAAGATATTTCTTCTTCAATCCAAAGAAAGTTCACATCACAATCTTTACATGTGTTATGAAATAGTACAATTTGAAGACCAAACGTAATAATGTTCCTCAATTACACGTCATTTATACTAAAGTTTGGATAAAGTATCAACCTTTTTTATAATTTAGTTCAATAATTGATCTCATATTAAACTATTCAAAATAAGGTTTTTAAACTCATTATTGTAAACTAAAGTGGGGACTTCTATGGGCCAAGAGTTGTAGCAAATGAATAGACTAATTCAAGAAGTTGACTTTCACCTAAATTTCCTTTTAAGCAAATCTTTCTACACCAATTACGTGCATGAAATAACTAAACTACACAAACCATAATTCATCCAAAAACATAATAAAGGTACAATCTTTGTTCCAAAACATAAAAACCACCCTCATATTATAACCCCAATTCAGCATGTTGACTTTGGCAGATTTCATTTTTTTCACACTAAACTCTCATCATCCACTATCATATCAAATAAAGTAACAAACTTTATATCATAATTATATCAATAACATAAAAAATCATAATTATTTAAATCATAAACTCGAAAAAAGTACCTCAAGCTTAGCTTCTAATCTAACAGCATCCCAAATGGAATCACCCACAACAGAACCCGAATTAAGAACCGGGTCGGATCTTGGAGACAACCCACCTCTTGCATAAACCGGAAAGATTCTTTCAACCTTATGCCGCATCACCATAATAGAGCTCGAGGTTGATGCAGGTGAATTAGGGTTTGAATCGGTTTTTTCTGGTCGGACCATAATTGTGTTCTGTTCATCAAGCTCACCGAGAACCTTACGTATGGAACGCATTTCTGATACAGAACCCAAACAGGCCGCCATTGATATAGCTAATAACTAGGGTTTCAATTAGATTTGATTGTAATGAAAAAGGTGTGAGTAAGAATTAGAGACTGATTCGTATGTGTGTGTAGACTACGGTTGATGCAGTGGTTGTATCTAAAGTGAACATCAATCATATATCATCATTGGAGACATGTGAAGTGCATATAATTTGTCTAAAATGGATTTTAGCGGTTTATTTGAAGGGACAGTGGGACACACACTCCACTTTTCTAAATATATATATGCAAAAATAAGATGAGAAACGTAGCCGTCGTTACATAAATACAAAAGTTTCCATTATTTTATGTTTTAAAGTTTATATTTAATATTTAATTATATTATATTTAAATGATTGGGATATATTGGTCTAATCCATCCTAGTTTCTTTGTTTTGGTGGATTAGCCTTTAGCGTTTAAGGCTTCTTAATGAAAATTCATTTGAATGCAGGTATTATTTAGAGAGTTTCATATTATTTGTTTTAAAGTGTTTATATACTTAAAAATAAATATGTAACAATATACTTATTTGCAAGTGCTTATATCAACAATTTTTTATAGTGTGTGAATTTGTTTATCTAATGTAAAAATTAACAAATAAGCGCTTACATAAGTATTTTCAAACGCCTTTACATATGAAAGAGTCGGGGTATATGACTTTTCATTTTTATAATATTTTTTAAAATGGATGATATAGATTTGATTTGAGATTCGGGTCAGGTGAAAAAAGCACATTAAATCAAAAGTAGTATCAAAGGTAGTTCGTTGTAGCTTACATTGATTATGAATTAGTTAAGGTTTTTGAATTTGAAATTTGCATATATTTTATCAGTAATGTGTCTTGATATTTTACGAACTGGACTTAATAAGTTAATGAACTTTGTTGAAAAGTTGCTTGAATCGGATAATTAGTAGAGTTAGGGCTTGAACTATGTAATTTTGATATATAGGAAACACATCAAAAATTTAGACAAAAATCTTATTCTTGTTAGTATTTGATTGTAAACAAAATGGTTAGTCATACACGATATCAACTGTTTTTAGTTGACTTGTTATTATGTAAATTAGAACTCGTTGAATTTGCTAGCTAGATTTCAATAATAATGTAACATGCCACATCAGCTACCAACCATATTATTTGTATGATGCAACACACATAGTTGATCGTTCGCTTTTCGATAGCTCCATCTCTGCCACGAGTCGGCCATTCCTTTGCTCACTTTTTGACACTTCCCATTCTCATCCCCGTCCAAACAAACGATCACAAACACAAAAATCCAATCATTATAATTAATAAGTAGTTTCCTATAGGGTTAATAGACATATTGAGTATCAAACTTTACTCAAATGTTTACTTTCATGAATCATCTTCATTTCAATTCGATTGTATAAACAAACTTTTAAAATTATTCAACAAGATAATCAATCTAATGAAATTTATTCATCAAGATAAACTATCTTAATGAAATTCATTCATCTAAGTGAACATTTTAGAAGTTTGTTCATTCAATCGAATCGAAATGAAGATGGTTTATGAAACTGAACATTTGAGTAATTTTGATACACAATCTGTCTATTAACCCTTTCCTATATGACCATGTAAAAACGAGTTAATAGAAAACATAGATGATAGAGTTTGTTTATGGGCTAACTCATTTAACTAGAAGTACCAACCATTCCTAATCGAAAGTTTTAATTAAAATCTAAAAATTTAACTTTAATTATTATATCTAGGGAGCATTTAAAAGAAGTACAACTAAACTACTAAAATAAAAAGTACATTACATTAATAATAAAACAATACAATTAAACTACTAAAATTTAAGACAAGCAAACAACTAAAATTAATAGTAGTATAAGCCTCATTCATGTATTTGTTAGACCTAACATATTTGTGGTTCACTTCTTCCCGAAAGTCGTAGAGTAATGCTTGTTTCTTGGGTGGCAAGTTTGGGTTGATCGAGTTGTTGAAAATCTTGAACGCATTGACCATTAATTTCCTTTTAGACGTCTCAACTAAAGTTTCCATTGTTTTTGTTGACTTTATGCAGTTCTAAAAAGTTGGACTCGGACGTCGTCAGGCGAACATTGTGAGGAAGAAGCATCTGATGAACCCGAACTCTTTTAGCTTTTGCGACTTAGTACATCCGATAAACACTTTTTACCTTTTCCTTTCTTTGTATTTTTTGTTGCCTCGGATTTGCTCATGGATTCGACATTGGGTAGTGGTGTTCAGAGGTTTTCGAATTGATTTTGGTTTAGTGGTGTTTGTGGGTAATATGTTTGTAGGATTGAAAACCGATTGGCAAATGGTACAAAATTCGCGTGACTTGGGAAATGATTGCTCGATTGAGGTGCATAATTCTTCGGTGAATAATACGTATTTGGAATAGGATTGTTGAGTAAGTTATTGAAATTTGATTGTGATCGAAAATTGTTGTAGTGATATCTAGGCATTTTTTATCTTCGTTTTGATTCGTTTTTCTTCGTTTTGCTTCGTTTTATAGTACCATGATGCACTATATCTTAAAATGAAAAAAACGAAAACGTTAAAAAGAGCCAAAAAAGAGAAAAAATGGGAAAAAAACATAAATAAACGAAAAATTGTAGAAACGGTAATAAAAACGTAAAACGAAGAAAAACGTAAAAAATGAAGAAAGACAATGAAAAACATAATAAAACGAAGAAAAAGAAAAAAAAAACATAAAAAGAACGTAAAAAGAAAAAAAGAAAAACGTAAAAAAAACCCGAAGAAAAACGTAAAAAATCGAAAAAAGACGTAAAAAGGAAGAAAAATGAAGAAAAACGTAAAAAACAAATAATTGCAAAAAATGGTATTTTCGTCAATTCGCATAATCACATTCCAATTCCTTTGACAAATTGACGAACCAAACAGAAAACAGCAAAGGAATTGAATCTGATTTCATTCCATTTTCTGACAACCAAACAAGATACATAATCTAATTCCTCATAATCTAATTCTCTCATAATTCAATTCCTTTGACATATTCCATTCCTTCCAAAAACATTCTGCTAGTCAAACGAGACCTTTAGTTTATTCACATATGTCCATATTACCCCTTCAATTGAAACCCCTATGACTCTATATGAGATCTGTTATTTCAACCTATAATATCCCCCAACATTAAGACGCTATCTAAAACCCTACAAAACCCCCAATTCTTTAAATCAAATTCAACTAAATGGGAAAGCTACCACCTTCAGTCAAAACAAACAACAAATTAAGGTTACCAATTCAATCAATTATTCAATCCGTTCAATCATCCCCTCAACAATCCCAATCCCAATCCCCATCCACACATCACAGCCGTCAGACCCCCAATTTAATCACCAAAAGACCACCGATTACCACCAACCACCGTCCACCACCACCACCACCACCGCCAATAATCTTCACTTCCCCTGACATCACCGCCGCCAAAACCCAATTCACTTCATTCACTACCACCACAAAACATTCATCAATACTAAACAATAGATTTTGCAATGCTGTCTTACAATCATTTTCCTCTGTTTCTTCCAGCATTCAAGATTCAATTTTGTTTCTTAATCACATGAAAAAAATCCATCCTTTATTCACCCCTGATAAATCTTCTTACCATATTATTTTATGCCAATCTTGCAAAAAACCCGATTCGAGTCTTTCTAATGTCAATCAAGCCCTAACCCTAATGGCATCAAATGGGTTTGAACCGGATAAAGTGAGTACTGATATTGCGATTCGAACTCTTTGTAGCACCGGGCATGAAGATCACGCGATTGAGCTGATTAAGAAGCTATCACAGTTTGAATTGACGAAACCTGATACGTATACTTACAATTTTATGGTGAAAAGTTTGGTGAAGACTCGAACTTTAAGTAGTGTTAGCTTATTTATTAATGAAATGAAAAAGGATTTTCATGTGAAACCTGATTTAATAACTTATACTATATTGATTGATAATGTTTGTAATGGGAAGAATCTACGTGAGGCAATGCGGTTGTTAGATGTTTTGAAGGAGGAAGGGTTTAAGCCTGATTGTTATCTTTATAATACTATTATGAAAGGGTATTGTATGTTGACTCATGGAGGTGAGGTTTTGAGGGTTTACAAGAAGATGATTGAGGAAAAAATAGAGCCTGATTTAGTTACTTATAACACTTTGATTTATGGGTTATCGAAATCAGGAAAGGTTAAAGAAGCTATAAAGTTTCTTAACGAGATGGCAAAAATGGGCCATTTTCCTGATGTAGTTACCTACACTTCGTTGATGAATGGGTTGTGTAGAGAGGGGAATGCACTTGGCGCTTTGGAGTTATTGCACGAAATGGAAAATAAAGGATGTGATCCAAATGAGTGTACTTATAATACTTTGCTTCATGGGTTGTGTAAGGCGAGACAGTTGGATAAAGGGGTTGAATTATATGGTATAATGAAGGAAAATGACATGAAGCTTGAGTCAGGGTCGTATGGGACGTTTTTGAGGACGCTCTGTAGGCATGGTAAAGTTGCAGAGGCTTATGAAGTTTTTGATTATGTTATAGAGAGCAAAAGTTTGACAGATGTTGCTGCTTATACGACATTAGAGAGTACACTTAAGTGGCTGAAGAAAGCTAAAGAGCAAGGGCTTGCTGTTTGATAAATGGACCAGTATGCCTCTATATCTTCGCCAGGTCTTCTTACTTAGATTTATTCACTATTAAGATTAGTTTGTCACTTTATATAAAGTTTCTAAAAAGATGCCCCTCATTCGTTCATGTATTAATAAATTATTACTTAAATTATATAAAAAAGAAAGCAAATTGACTCATATGTTGGCTGCAAGTAGTCCTCCAATAGGTTCTTGGTGTAACTTTTATTTGGGTTTTTTTAACACTTTAACTTGGTAAATTACTAAGGTTTGCTTGATTAGTACTGGTCAACCATTGATAGTCATACACAAGTACCACGTGTAAATAAACGGCTTAACCTGCAATGTATCGAAGGAAATGTCCTCTTAGTATGACTTAGGTTGGGTTGGGTTGACCCACAAACACCTTTGTCCGTTTTTAGAAGTTATAAGTAATTAATGTGATAATTATGATTACCTAGACTACAATGTTACAATAGTAACTTAGATTCTTCAAAATACACTTCGGACGACTCGGAACCTGACTCTTAAATGACTTTGACTTTCACGAGTCATCTATCGACTCTTCCGAGTCGTGCCGACTCGTGACTCTGATGAATATCAGGCAAACTTTTAGTGTATTATCGGAAAAAGGAGAAAATAGAAAAATAAATTACTAGAGTTTGTTTTGAATTAACAGCTGTGGTTGTTGCCGGTCGACAATTTTATTGATCGACCCTCCTACTGCTCTACTTCTCTTAAGAATAAAAAATGTTACACGTTGATTGTCCCTTTGAGTGATATCTTAAAGACACTGTGTAGACTATAAGAAGTAGTGATCAAAGAAACGATTAGGAGTTAATGAATGATTTAGTACTCAAGTTTTTACAATAGTGTCACTTACTCATTTACCACACTTAATCTCAAATTTCAACTTTTTTTAAATGTACATAATAAATACAATATATTATTATTATCTTATTATAATTTACTTAAATTTGATAAATTTAATCTAATTTCTTAGGAATTTTAGATTATCTAAACTTTTCTATTAACTTTGAAGAATTAAGATTTATAAGATATTGATACTTATTGGTGTCTGATTCTTATATATGTGTACCTGTTATGACTCTTACGAGTTGAGTCACGAGATGAGTCACGAGTTGAAATTTATGATTCCGAGTCACGAGTTGACTACAGTAAGCCAACTCAAATTGCCACCCCTATCAATGATGAATCTAAACCATGCATTACCTATAAGCTGTTAGCAGTTGGTTTTCTGTAGGTTTAAGTTAAATGGGTAGCTTGTAGGCTGTAGCTTTACACATGGTATGACATCCTGTCCACAATGGCTATGAACTCGACCCATTCATTTTTGTGTATTCTATATATATTTGTGTTGTGACTGCTGCTTTCGGTTCGAAGAATAAAACTCATTTAAGCCATGTAGTTAATGTACATATTTTGCAACCTGTTTTAGAATCCACAACTGAACAAGTGTACAGTATATGAGTCGTTTACAAAATTTTGTTGATCGGTTTTTATTTTTCAAAAGAATTAACCAAACACCGTTTTATGTCATAAGAAAGTATTATTTTTGAAGGTTAGTTTTTTGTTGGTATATATACACACCTAACAAGGTATTGTCATTATCTGTCAACTTGCTCTTTCTTTCCATCTATTTATATAATTACTTTTATATCTTTTGCAATAAGACAAAAAAGATCAGATGCAGGTAAACTTGTAAATTTATCTTGGAGAATATTTAATTGTGACAATAAGTTGTAATACTTATTAATGGATGAGTAATGAGTTAACTTGCAAAAGTTTGTTATAAAAAAGAACAATGAAAATATTTAATATCCCAAAAAACATTGCAATACTTAGGGTGTAGTTTACTTGAAATATTGAGATTACTTGGAATAGGTTTTACAATTAAAATGACTTAATGTATAAAAAAAATGTTGCATAGGTTGTTTTATCCGTGAAAGTAGGTCGTTATTACACGCATTATTCCAATAGAGTATGCTCGCACATCATAGTAAAATGGGCGAACTCGAATACAAGACGTCATCTGTTCTTTGCATTTGGACCATTCTTACTTGATGTATCCTTCCATATGTTCTGGAAACTGCGGTTATTTTTTTATTTTTATTTGCTTGTACAGAACTAAATTTGCTGATGTGTAGAGTTATTTGATTGTTCATTAATAATCAGTAACTTTAATGCATGGGTCTAGAACAGTAAGTTTACATATTTGAATACTGTTCTATATGTTTGATATTACAAGGGATTCAGGTGTATGAACAGATATATACATATCGATCTTGCCATACTAGAAAAACACAAATCTAACAACAGATGAACCGATTGGCAGAGGTTTGCGAGCCAGCTGGTCAAAATGCTGACTTGATATAAGCCCTAACTAGATCCGACCAAACTCACATGACTATTACATTTGAGTATTTGACCCCAGTATAGTCTGACTTTTGCATTTTCGCAAGTATAAATGAGTCTAGAATAATGAACTCATCTTGCAATAGTTAACTTACTAATCTGGAATACTTGGAGGCCTTTAAATGTTTTTTTTTTTTTTTTTTTTTTCATTTCGAGAAGATGATGAAGAACACAAGATAACAAAACTATTAACGGAAATATGACAGAGAAAAAAGAACTCTACTTCGAATTGCCAATAAACATTTGACAGTTGAAATTTATACTAACCGTCAATGTAAAACCCCTAAACATCATATCGTATTATTGATACATGAACAATCTCTTCTTGGTGGTGAGCCAAAATCCATCTTTCGTATATCTATTCATGGCTATAGCTATGAAGATCAATATGATTGAAATCAATATGAGAAGAGTATATACACGTCTCGATGGTGGAGTCTGATCATTGATGATATCTTCTTCCATGATCTCAGAGGTCGTTGGGCTCGATGGTTCATCTTGAGCCATGAGCTTTCTATACTCAGCCTCCATACCATCCGGTCCACACGGCAAGCTGATAGACCTGTTATGAGAGTTTTGTCTCACATAGGTTTTAATAGTAGCCATTTGGGTTTAATTAGTTGTAGCAAATGGGTTAGGTTTAATTGAGTATTTATAGAATGGGACACAAGGAAACATGACAGATCACTAAGTTGATTAAGGCATGTGATCAGATCTCCTTCAAAAACGGGTTTCTTGATGGCCAGCAAAGTCTTTAATGAGTTCGTATTTATCTAATCCCCAAGATCATGCATACTTATATTTATATTATATAATCATATAAATATGTTTGTTAAAACTATGTGATTTATGTTTAGAGTCAATTGGGGATGATCGATCAGGTTGCTGTGTTTCATGTTTTAGTTTGTATCGGGTGACTTGATGTGCTTGAATGATGTATTTTCAGCTTGTTGGAGATACGATATCCATATGTTTCTCCCAAGTCCAATAGAAATTAGAGAACTGATAACGACAACTCTAAGGTTTGTCTTCAAGAATGACTTTTATACTTATAATAGTTGAGTTTGGTGTTTAGTTTTAAATGTACTACCACAGGTGTGTTAAGATCAAGGTATTTTGCATTTTCTTTTCTTACCGTTCTCTTGATGCAAATGTTATATATTGTCGTTAGACGAGGATGAGCAACAAGGATTTGTTAAAATGCTATATCATTATACTTTCTCTAGTAATATGTTTGAATAATAAGACATGTTAGTTCTCTTGTCGGTTAATCACATTATATAATTGATATAAACCATTAATGATGGTTGAGAAGTTGACATTTTTTTGTCAAATATTCTTCTAGTTTTCTTTTCACAAATTGATTAAATTGATTATTCAATCTAATTAAAGCTAAAAGATTATGACATGATTAGTTTAATATAATAGCGAATATAATATAAAATATAAAATATAAACGTACGATTTATTTATTATATTAAAATAGAAAAAACAGACTATCCTTTTCTCTTCAAGTATGAGTTCTACTTGAAGTTAGGCTAAGTTATGAAGAAGAATATATATCTGTTAGTAATTGTTTCAATTCAGCATTTATGAATAACTAAATATACTTGTTAAAAAAAAAAAAACCATTATTGTACTCAGTTGATCATATGTTATGTCAGAATGCTAATGTGCTTCCATAATAATCTAAAATCGAAAATTAAATATTAAAGATGTCTTCACTTCCTTCTTAATCCAAGTCAACCATGAATCTGTTTTTTTTACACATGTGCTCATTGCCTAGTACGTTGCATCTTCCCAATATAAGGTCCCAAAGCTAGTTTCAGTTTTCAACATAACTTCCCTTATATCCATATTTACCGTATGATGGCACATGGCTGGTATTTTTCATTACATGTATGTATGTATATATATCATCAAAATCTCTGTGGCTCTCTAGAAGGATATTGTAGCATCGAAAAACAAGTTTTAGGCTTGATTAAACCAATGTTAATATGGTCCATTTTACTTGAACCAATATAATTTGCATCAAATCCGAAGAAGAGATCTGGATTTATCTTGATACTAAATTCTGATATCCCATATGAAACGGATAAAATGATTCTTTTGTTTAACTTCAAATTTAGTACACCTTTGTTTTTAAATTTTTGTATGTGACACAACTATCGATCATATTGCTAAAAGATCTCAATACAATAAAATAACTCTTTAATTTAAAAAAAACAAAACCCTAACAACAATTGATTTCTCAATCTTCTTACAATATGTGTACTGATGTGTGTTGTTGCCCCTATAAGTTATTAAAATTTAATTTTATAAGGGCAGTGCCTAACACCTGTGTCGGAGCCGTTCGGTGCCTCACCACGAGCCGTCATGGTGAGGCGGGGTGCAGTGTGTGGATGGCGGATTCTGATGGTGGGACCCACATAGCTTTTATCTATATATTGATTACAAAAGACAAAATTAAATAAATTGTCGTACCACAAAATTGAGTGGTGATATGTAATCACATGGAGTGAAATTGAGTTAATCAGTGGTGTGATAGGTAAGTGGTGGTGATGATACTAATTTAAGTAGTGACTAGCACTATAGGGAGTATTCTAATCATTATTATTTTTATTTTTATTCTAACCACCCTCTCTCGAATGTTTCACATACTTGTCAAATCTTGGTGTGCTATCTGCAAGTTTGTAATCTTTATCTTCATGAATTTATATAGATATTCTATTTCAAAGTTTGAGTTAATGATAATTTATGGGTTTATTGAATTTAATCATGTCATGTTTACAATGTGCCTTGTTGTCACGTACACAACTAATAATTTAGGTAAGCATTCCTTTGTATTTGAGGCCAATGTCCCACAGTATGTCCCACAAGATCTTATGAAATTTGCCTTTGGATTCTAGATTTTTTAATTGCATTTGTTAAAGCACGATCACAAGTTTATCTTAAATAATCTCTTATTGAGTTTATTAGGATGTTGATGGATATATAGGAAAAGACCGACTAATTAGTTTAACATCACACTGATGTAGGCCTCCTAGATATAGAACTTAACACACTTTTCAGATAAATGTTACAATACGGAATAGGCATAAAGAAGCCGCGAATAAGAGAAGCCGAATGGATTGGAAACACCTATGTTATGAATACTAAAAACATGTTCTTGATGATATGATGCCTCTCTTTCTGCTGTATAATCATCATGTCAACACAAATGAGTTTAGTGCTTATTGGCCAGGGTGACATGACCTCATTGTTTCAGTTAGCATTACCTCATAACAAAACCACCACTGCATCAGCAACATCTAGGGAAAGGTCAACACGTGGACCAGCTAGATTTTAGTATAAGTCAATATTTCCTTGAAACAAGAATGTACAGTTATATACTGTTGATTTGTCAAAACTTCAAAGATTTTCATTGATACCTGCATAAAAAGATATCATTTTATAAAAGATGCAATCTTTGTGTGACACGTAATGTAACTGAATTAAAGTGGCACTTTGTTAGGCTATACACATCATCACCCTTTGCCAATAAATAAAGAAAGTGAACATATATCTCATTGGGGGATACTGGATACAGTTGTGTTGACCAAACTGCCAACACAACAAAGTCAAAACTCAAAAGCCCATACTTCATAGATATCATATTTTACTCTGTTGACCATAATGTGATATGCAAGTATATATAGCGTACCATATATAGTAAGGTTAGCATTACAAAAACAACAAACTTTATCTGCCTTGTAAAATATGGCTGGTACTTCAAAATTTATCATCAAAAGCCAAACCAAATCCATAAGTCTGCCTTGCAGATCACATCCGATGACTTTTGAAATCGAACAACTGATTTACAAGATCAAAATTACAACATTGGAAGCAACTTCTGCAGAGGCAATCTGCAGTGGTTTATCCCAGCTGTCAAGATTGTACAAATGCATGAATGATCTTTTAACTTCATCAGCAACCCAAGTTTTGATGTCTCGTGTACAAAACAAGAAATGGGTCGACGAGTTAGTAGAAGAATCGGAGAGATTTTTAGATATTAGTGGAAGCATTAATGATATGATGTCATCAATCAAAGATCATAGTAGAGATCTTTCTTATTCTCTAAGGAGGAAAAAAGAGGATTTGAGTATTGAAAATAGCATTACAAAATATAATTGCTTTAGAAAGAAAATGAGAAAAGATGCTAGAGGGTTGGTTGCAAGTTTGAAGCGAGTTCATAATACGATTACTAGTGGTGAATCAGTGGTGGTTGATTCGGATAACAACCACCTTGCAGCGGTGATTAGGGCGTTAATGGAAGTTGGTGAAATGACTATTTCGGTTTTTGAGTCTTTGTTAATGTTTTTCTCTGTTCCGGTTTCAAAACCAAACAAATGGTCACTTGTTGTGTCAAAGTTAAAACACAAAGGCACGGTGGCATGTGAAGATCAACAAGAAAAAATGATTGTGAATGAATTGGGAAGCATTGATGTTGCATTGAGAAGATTATGTAAATACAGATCGATAAGTAAAGTGGGAAATGTGCAGTTTGCAGAATGTAGATTGGAGAATTTAGAAGCTCAAATTGAAAGAATGGAGAGTGGGTTGGAGTGTGTGTATAGGTGTTTGGTTCAAACCAGAGTTTCTCTTCTTAATATCATCTCCCAGTAAAATAAGTCATCATTTTTAGTTTGGAATTAGTACTGCATGGGTATCAAGACTTTTAGCTGATATACTTGTGCTTTCAATTTAGTTTTTAATCTAAAAAGATGGCTATAAAAAATGATTCTGTTTGTGCATGCATTTTTATTTAAAAGATACAGATTTGAGTATGTTATTATTAATGTTTATGTTGATGATTTAAATATCATAGGGACTTTTGGAGAGCTTCATAAGTAGTTGAGTACTTAAAAAGTGGATTTGAAATGAAAGATCTTGAAAAGTCAAGGTTTTATCTTGGGTTACAAAGTGAACTTTTTAAAGATGGAATCCTTGTGCACCAAGAAGCTTACATAGAGAAAGTATTGAAATATTTTATATGGACAATCATGTCAAATTGAGCACCCTGAAGGTGATAAGGTCACTTGATGTTAAAACGGATCATTTTCGGTCTCCTAAGGATAATGAAGAAATTCTTGGTCCAGAGATACAGTATATGAATGTTGTTAGGACATTGATGTCTCTTAATGGTCATACACGACCTGATACATCATTTTCTTTTTAATCTGTTAGCAAGATATAGCCATTGTCCTACAAGGAGGCAGTGGAATGGAATAAAGCAGATATTTTGATATCTTCATGGTATGAAAAATATAGGTTTATATTTTACTAATCCAAGCAAAACAAGTTTAGTGTGTTTTGAAGGTGCATGGTATATGTTAGATCCTCATAAGAGTCTCAAACTGGATATGTATTCACAAGCAGCAATATTGCAATTTCATGGTGTTCCATAAGACAAACAATCACGACCACTTCATCCAATCATGCAGAGATTTTGGCAATTTTATATCTTCTGGTTAAGGAACGTTATACATCATATTCGTAGTTCTTGTGGTATATCTTATGAACATGACGCAACGACAATTTAATATGAAGATAATGTAACATGTATTGCTCAACTTAAGGAAGGATACAAAAAAGTTGATGTGACTGGACATACTGCGTCAAATTTTTTCTTTACTCGTGACTTGCAGAAATGTGGCGATATTATGGTATAACAAGTCCGTTCAAGCGAGAATCTGCCAGACCTATTTACCAAGGTATTTCCTACTTCTACATTTCATAATCTTGTTCATGGCATTGGGTTGCGATGACTTGATGAACTCGCCTAATGCACTCATCATGGGGAGAAAATATGTCTTGCACTAGGTTTCTCTTAGTTATGGGTTTATTCCACTGGTTTTTCTAACAAGAATTTTAATGTGACAAATTTATCTTGCGTATTAAAAGATTATGTACTCTTTTTTTTTCTTCACCGAGTTTTTGTCCCACATGGTTTAACCTAGTAAGGCTTTAACGAGTTATAATTTTTAAGCAATGAACATTCAAATGAGAGTGTTATGAATGTATATATGAAATGGATGCGCATATCAACTATTATATAGATGAGATATATTATCCTAAGAGATTACTATTTTCATGGAGGATACTCCACATATATATTATATATTGCTTTACAATTATAAATAAGATACTTGAATTCTCTTTTCATTATTATTCTTTTTACTTTATAAAACATATAAATTTTTTCAGAGTTTCTTTTTGATAAAATAATATTATGAAAAATCTCAATTTTTAAAGAAAGTTAATTGAATGAATTATAAACCGGACTCAATAATTTAGAGGGGAAGACAAATAATAAACACTGCCAGGTGTCAATAATATAGAAGGAGTGAATATAAGGTTTTTAATTAATGAGAGACAGCCAAGTGTCCATTTATGTAGTACTGTAATAAATACATAGAAGATTTTCTATAAAACGTTTTGAATTAAGCTAGGATGATTTGTATTGTATGTATATAAAATGATAGAATGCATACTGAAATAATCAGATCTCAAGGGTCAATCAGACGAAGAGGTATTTTCAGTTCTACCAATTGAAGCAATGTGGGAACAACTACCGCCAACACGTCTGTCGATTCATTCTTCACAAGCTAACTTAAGTCCACAACCACCAAAGCTACTTTGTCTAGATCTAGCTCACGGTCATTTCTGCTATCCATATTAGTTAATTACTCGTTTCTTATATTTCTGCTATTTTACACCACCTTAAATTCAAATAAGAACGCAGACGCTTTGTTAGATCCAACAATTCAATCCAACTTTTTCAATCCTAAAACTGACATAATGTGGATAATTAATAAGTCAAATAAAATAAGCTACCAAAATGTTACACATCAGATTATCCATGGGCGTAACTACGTACTTCTACATAACTAGTATAATATCTCCTAGTATCTCGTCATCATCTATGCAATGCAAATGCTTCTAGCTTCATCCTGTAATAGTTATCTCTATATATGTTATGTGTCATATCACTTGACTAAGGACACATATCACACACAGAGAATTAATGATAAAGTTTTGTGAGTCGTCACGAGATTTACCACTAACATTGAACGTTAGTACAATAAATAAATAATTAAAGAAAACATTAAATAAAACCTTTTTTAATCTATCTTCCCAGTGAGCTGAGAAGCTCACATAAGCATTTATTGCCCGGTGAGAGGGAACCCCTCATACTCATCTATTGCCCGGTGAGAGGGGAAGCTCAAATACGCTTCTTTTGCTCGGTCCAGTGGGTGGGAACCTACATAAACTATAAACATGCTAAACACATACGCAATGAATTCATGCAACTAATTAAAAAGCTCTTGGTATCACATAGATTCTTTCCCAGACACTTCGACACCAAGTGTCTGTCACACTTGAAATAACTCTGGAATAACGGAAAAATCGCCTCCCAACTAAAAATTTTCATGTGGGTCAAGAATAATCATTTGGTAATTAAGGATATAGTTATTGCAACGTCTTCTACATAATCCACATACAAAGTGATTCACTAGCATTAAGGTGTAACAACATTTCTAACATCACATGGCTGAAGCATCAGTGAATGTGATGACAAGGCAAAACAAACCTTACGTGTACAAGAAAAGCCTTATTGAAAAGTTTCTTCAACGAGTAAACCTTTATTTGTCACATTCTCTAAATGATTCCTGCATAAAGTAAAAGGATACCATATTATGAAAAAATCAATCTTAAGAGGCCACGTTATGTAAAAGAAGCTAAAGTGTCACTATCTAAGGCTACACACTTCACCAATCTTAGCAAATAAAATAAGGAATTATAGTTGCATATATCATTGAAGGATACAGTTGTATTGGCCAAATACCAAACACAACACAAAAGAAAAAAGCCCATACTTTATGCAAATGATCATATTTTTTTAATTATTCCTAATGACCAATAATGTGATATGAAGGTATATATATACTAGAGCATATAGGATAAGATTATTAGATTACCATAACAAACTGAAAAACAAGTGTCAATGGCTGCTGCTTTAAAATTTAGCATCACAAAACAAACTAAATCCATTAGTTTACCTTGCAGATCGCATCCAACCACTTGTCAAATTGAAGAACTTCTCGACGAAATGAAAACAATAACATCTAGGCCATCTGTAGAGACGATTTGCAGTAGTTTATTGCAGTTAACAAGATTGTACAAATGCGTTGATAGTCTTCTAATCTCATCAACCACCCAAGTTTTGATGTCTAACCAACAAAACAAGAAATGGGTCAATGAGTTAGTCGACGAATCTGTTAACTTTTTGGATGTTTGTGGTAAAACTGGAGACATGCTGTCAGAATTTAAAGATCAAAGTAGAGATCTTCATTGTGCTCTAAGAAGGAGAAAGGGAGACATGATTATTGAAAACAGCGTCATGAAATACAATTGTTTCAGAAAGAAAATGAAAAGAGATGTTAGAGTGTTGATTGCAAGTTTAAAGCAAGTTGATAACATGATCTCTAGTGGTGGATCAGTGGTGGTTGATTCAGATAATCAACACCTTGCAGCCGTGATGAAGGCGGTAATAGGAGTTAGTGAAATGACTGTTTCTGTTTTTGAGTCTTTGTTAACGTTCTTCTGTGCGCCCGTTTCGAAGCAAAATAGATGGTCAATTGTGGTGTCAAAGTTGATGCACAAAGGGATAGTGGCATGTGAAGGTCAACAAGAACAAGGGGTTGAGAATGAATTTGAAAAAATTGATGCTACATTGCAAATGTTAAGTAAATACAGAAAGTCGAGTGAGGTGGGAAATGTGCAAATTGCGCAATGTAGGTTGGAGCGATTGGGAGCTCAGATTGGAAACATGGAGAGTGGGTTAGAGTGCTTGTTTAGATGCTTGGTTCGAAACAGAGTTACTCTTCTCAATATCATCTCTCAGTAAAGATTTAGTTATCTTTTTAGTTATGAATTAGTCCTGCATAAGCATCAAGACTTTTAGCTAATATGCTTATGCTTTCAAGTTCTTATGTTAACAGAGCATGTACATTGACGAGATCGAATTTGTAGCTATATTAGCAAGTATATATAAACATACATATCTGTTTTCGTTATCTTTCTTGATCTTATAAAAGCTTTCTGAAAGTCTCCGGCCATGACATGAGGTTTTAAAGGAATCACTATGCAACTTCTATTGTACAAAAGTAAATGTTATCAGCAACACACTATTCACCTACGTTTTTAAGTTACAGTACCCTGTTAGATTTGTGTATTGTTGCTAAAGACCGTAATTGATACTCGTATAAAAGAAAAAAGAATAGTTAATAGCAGCCCACGAGAACTTATCAACATCAAATAGTCATAACGTTTGTGGACAAAGAGCTATACTTCAATTCTATGGCCACTATCGAGGCTTAATTTTAAAACTTAAGACTCCAATATCGTATTTTCTTCAAATTGAGAGATTCTTTTTTTATTCTGTTTATCTGATACTTAACGGTAGGAGTATTATGCCCCACTATAAAAGTTTTCAGATTACTGTAAACAAGTTGTAATCGTCCCATTAGAGAAAGAATATTAGTGAAGTATTTTGTTGTGTAGTGATCATCGGGACTCCGGAGTATATAACCGAGACATAATAGGAAAAACAAACACTAAATTCCAGCAATCAGTAGAGTAGAAGTCAATACTAAATCTAATAATCATATAAACTATTAGATCTCATAGCTGTCAAAGGAAACATAAATGGGACAACCCAAGCATGCACACTTAAAAAACTCACATAGTTTGACCATCTATTTAGTCTTGTCTTTTGCTCACAATTCATGTCATCGGCAACTATTCTCAAGGCAGCTGTATCTTCCTTAATGGTGATGGCCTTCCATAAAATCGGCTCCAATAGTCGGTGACATCTGTACCTCACCCCAAGTTTCAATCATTTATGAATTGAAGCATTAATCTTTTCTCATCAGCCCAAATGACTAATGATCAACTTTATGATGTACAACTTAATTAACTCTGCTTTTCTATATATATATATATATATATATATTAGCTCCTTCTGAAGCCACCGTTGTACATATTAATATATACTGTATATATTTTTTTTTTGTTAATAAAATTGCGTTGCCTGTGATAGACGAATTATATGTAATCATAATCGATGTAGTTTAGTGGTAAAACATCATAATATCCTTACAAAATATTATAGATTTGAACATCATTAGATAAACATCTTAAATGTAGCTTTGAGAAAGGTCAAAAACGGTCAAGGGACATTCCTACTAGGCTGTGTATACTCTGAGTAAAAATAAAAATTTACACTCACCTGATAACTTAAGTAGAGAAAACCACTTCCACTTATACACAAATTATATGTCATGCTAATTTAAGTGATTGTAGATTCAAGTCTCAGAACGAATAAAATAAGGGAACATAACATTCAGTAAAATGATAAACGATTGATAAGTCCAAAATGTGTGATTATACGTCTAAATAATTTTATAAAAGAAGGCTATTAAACGGTTCAAACAAAGTTAATTCTATTTGCAGGATCCCTAACAATATTGATGATTAAGGTCTAATGAAATTTGAACCACAACTAAATCCAGTATTATGTGAAAAAGATCATGTTCAAGTAGATCAACAGTCAACCGTTAGGTTCACTATTGCTATCTACTAATTATTTTGTACCAATAAAATAAGGGTAGCGATTTGGGGCGTAAAGCTGGCGAATTTAGGACCATTTCATATTTTATTGGCACCCCAACAGAACAAAAGCATTAAAAGATGTGGGGCCAACAGGTGGGTCAAGGACCCCAACGTGAACCACGTATATGGAGCAAGATCTATCCAAAAATCTCTTTCGTTGCTAAAGATTCAATCTTTACATGCCACGTATACATTTGTAACACTTTTACAACTTTACAATAGAAATTTAGGTGGCGCTTTTTTAAGTGTGTGTATAATGCATGCATGACCTCACTACATACACTTTGCCCATACCTTTTTAGTTTTTAATAAACAATCTACCTAACTCATAATTAATATCTAAATCTACTATTATACCAGATCATTAACCATAATCACGGGGAGATTAATATAATAAAAAAGATGATATAAATAGTATATATCATTGGGGACACTGTTGCGTTGGTCTAACAGTGGACACAAAAAAGGAAAGCCCATCCTTTCATCACATGTTTTGCACACATGTACCTATAGTTTTGTTTCTAACCCACCCACTTCACCCATAAACTTATGTGGGAAGCTACTTTAAAAAAATAAAAATCTGCCGACTCATATGAAAATATATATAGCTGACCATAGAAGCTATACTTCCAATACAAAACACCTGAGTTTTAAGTTCCTTCTATATATCCTCCAACAAAAAATGACCGTTTCTACAGAATTTAGCATCAAAGGCAAAGTTAAATCGATTAGCTTGCCTTCTAGATCACATCCAACTACTCTTCGAATCGAACAACAACTCAACATGACTAAAACCGCTGCATCGGTTGCAGCCTCTAAACCATCAGCAGAGACCATTTGCAATAGTTTGTCACAGCTTGCAGAGGTCTACAAATGCATGGATGATCTTTTAAATTCGTCAAGCACCAAACTTTTGATATCTCGCCCACAAAACAAGAAATGGGTCGAAAATCTAATCGACGAAACAGTGAATATCTTGGATGTTTGTGGCAGCACAAGGGATATGTTGACACAGATCAAAGCACACATTGTAGATCTTCAATGTGCTCTACGAAGACGAAAAGGAGACTCGAATGTCGAAAAGAGTATCACAAAATACTATTCTTTCAGAAGGAAAATAAAGAAAGATGTTAAATTGGTGGTTGGAAGTTTGAAGCAAGTTGATAACATGATCACGGGTGATCATGGATTAGTGGTGGTTGATTCAGATAATCATCATCTTGCAGCAGTGATTAAGGCAGTAATAGAAGTTAGTGAAATGACGGTTTCTGTTTTCGAATCATTGCTTTTGTGTTTCTCTATGCCGATTTCAAAGGCGAACAAATGGTCTCTTGTGGTATCAAAATTGATGCACAAGGGAATGGTGGCATGTGAACATCAACAAGAACTTAATGAATTTGAAAGCATAGATGATGCATTAAAAAGTTTAGGTAAATATGAATCATCAACAGAAGAAGATGAGAAGATGCAAGTTGTAAAATCAAGATTGGAAAGACTGGAAACTCAAATTGACTGTGTCGAAACGGGATTGGAGTGCATGTTTAGGCAATTGATTGGAGCCAGATCATCTCTCCTAAACATTATTTCTCAGTAAAGCCAAATTTACCTTCCCATCGAACTCTTGCATAGGCTTCGAAAATTTTTGTTTGCTATGCTTATGTGTAATTCGAGTTTTGATTCTAATAGAAATATACATTAACCAAATACAGTTAATTGTTATGAACGTATGTTGTACTATTATGAGGTACATCTCCTGAGATAAGGATTGTTTAAAAATAATGGAAGAACATGGTACAATATGATGCCTTAGGACTTCAAATTAAAGTTACCGCTTAATTGATCAAGTAACACATACTTTGGTGCAATGTTCTGTTTTGTGACAATTAAATCAACATATACCAATATCAGTGATAAGCGTCTGTATGTTGGAAAATTATGACAATTGATTTTATATATTTGATGATAAGCGGCTAACTATTTTGAGAAATGCCTTTTATTTTTGCGAATCTGACCATTTCTTTTGAAGAGTTCGACTATTTTTTCGTATGTAGCATTTACTTCTTCTGTGAATTTGACCATCTTTATGTAAAAATGTTTTACTTTTTCTGCAAAATTAATTTCCGTTTTACAAATGTTGACTTTTTAATGAAATTTGACTCTTTTTGATGAATATTTCTGCATGTATTTTGGTCTCTATACTGCGACGTCACTAGTTGACTAGGGGTAAACTACAGAAATCTCCACTAACAAATTAAGTAATAAAACCATAGAAAAAGGATATACATAGCCCACCCACGGACCAGTTATTAGATCTTTCATATGTGTGAAAAATCTTTGACCATCAAACATGATTACCTGAATAAAAGTAAAACGATATCATTTTATAATAGATGTCATCTTTATGCGACACGCATATGTAAGGGAAAACTAACGTACCTGGCACTCTGTTAGACTGTACACGTCACCGCCCTTTGTAACTCAAATATAAAGTGACATATATCTACGGGGGATACAGTTGTGATGGCCAAACTCCCAACACAACAAAGTCAAGAAAAAGTCCATAACTTTGTATTAAATTAAGATATATATATTTTTAATTTCTCTCATGATCCATAATGTGATTTTTAGTATATATTATAAAATACCATAATGTGTAAGGTTAATTAGGAATAGAAAAATAATACGCACTTTATTTGATTTGTAACAAATGGCTGCTACTCTAAAATTTAGCATAAAAAGCCAAAAAACAAAATCCGTTAGTTTGCCCTGCAGATCGCATCCAACAACTATTGAAATCGAAGAACTGATACACAAGATCAAAACTACAGCATTAGAAGCACCATCTGCAGTGGTTTATGCCAATTGTCAAGATTCTACAGATGCATGAACCGTCTTTTAACTTCATCAGCCACCCAAATTCTGATCTTTTTGGATTTTCTAATATTACAAAGAAAAAAAGGAATCGCCTATTTTAGGCAAATTTTGGCCTTTCAAGTCTAAAAAATGTCCCTTAGTTTGTAATTAGAAAGAGACTTCCAAGTTTGCTATGTTATGATACGAATCACATAATTGAACCTAAAAATAGGATGTACATAAAACGGAAAAATAAAAATAAAAATCCAGCAATACTAGTACTAGATTTAATAGCTGTCATCAGAAGTGAAGGGAACATAGGAGAGTAAAACCCAAGCATGCACATTATTTTATATAAATTGATCACTTAATAATGTATATGGTATGATAATTTATGCCATTTATTCAATCTTGTTTTTTGCTAAAGGTTCGTCTCCTGATCAAGTAATTGTGCTCAAGGCAGCTGTCTCATGCGTACTATACTATATTTCCTCCCCCCATGAATTGGGCTCCAATAGTCGGTGATCATGAATGTACCGAGTGTTGTGCAATGTACACAAATTAATTTCTATTAGATTTAAACCGAGCCGGTGGTTATATGTTTGATATAGTTTTTAATTTCTAATGAAGTTTTGTTACGCGCGTTGATTTGTAAAAGACTTAGATCAAATGCGCGATGGAAAAACTCAAGATATCATATATGTATAAATTTTTTGTTGCTATAAGACGATATATTGTTAAAAATCGAAGAACAGAGATAAATAAAATAAGGAAATAACACTGATGCATGTCTCTTTTTACTATTTCATTTTATTTATAATCAATCAAATTTCATAAATATAGCATATAATTCATTTTCATGAGTTTTATTGCCACCAAACAGCACAAAAGTATCGATAGTTGTGGGGGCAACACGTGGGTCGTGCCCCAAGTAGCTCTTCCCTTCAACACGTGAACATGGGGCACACTTAATATTTTTTTTTATTTACATGATATATGATAAATCTCTTTCATTGCCAATGATAGTATGATACCATGCTCACACGTTAAAAACAAATAACAATAACTTAGATATTTTTAAGACTACACACCTCACCTCACCTCACCTCACCTCACCTCACCACACCACACCACACTTTGCCCATAGCCTTTTTTCTTAACAGATTAATTTCATAATATCGAACAAACATTTAAAAATTTGACATAATCTATGGGGAGGCTGTTGCGTTGGCCTAACACCCTACACAAGGAAATCCCCTGCTTTCATCACGTGTATCTATACATACCAATACTATTAATGTTTTCTGACCCCACCACCTATAAACTTACGTGGCAAGCTCCTATTATTTTTTATTTTTTAAATCCAATATGCAATACACAAAACAAATATATATAAGGAAGCACATAAAAAAAGTTGATCAATATATCCTCCAGGAAAAAAATGTCTGTTTCTACAAAATTTAGCAACAAAGGCCAAGTTAAGTCCATTAGCTTGCCTTCTAGATCACATCCACCACTCTTCGAATCGAACAACAGTTAACTCAACACTGCTACAACCGTTGCATCGGTTACAGCCTCTAAACCATCTGCAGAGACCATATATAGTGGTTTATCTCATCTTACAGAGCTCTACAAATGCATGGATGATCTCCTAAATTTGTCTGCCACCCAGGTTTTGATATCTCTCTCACAAAACAAGAAATGGGTCGAAGAATTGATCAATGAATCTGTAACATTCTTGGATGTTTGTGGCAGCACAAGGGATATGGTGACACAAATCAAAGAGCACACCATAGATCTTTAATGTGCTCTAATGAAGAAGACCAAAGGGAAAACAGTATCACAAAGTACAATTGTTTCAGAAAGAAGATAAAGAAAGAGGTTAGATTGTTTGTTGGAAGTTTGAAGCAAGTTGATAGCATGATCACTGGTGATCATGGATTAGTAGTGGTTGATTCAGATAACCATCACCTTTCAGTAGCGATTAAGGCAGTAAATGGAGTTAGTGAAATGAAGGTTTCTTGTAAGTCCTCTATCAAGCAATCGCACGAATAATCCATACAAATGTGTATAAACGATTAGAGAATTTGAGAGCGTTTTCTTTGAATGTGTTTTCTATTGAGCATAAATTGTGTTGTGAAACTTACATCAATATCTCTAGCCATAAGCTTTTATACCTAGACTCCTAAGCATGGGCATTGACGAGTTAACTAATTAACTAGACTATTGTTACATCAATATATTTGACCTAATATTTCTGTTTTCGAATTATTGTTGTTGCTTTTCTCTATGCCGATTTCAAAGCCAAAAGAATTGTCACTTGTGGTATCAAAGTTGATGCACAAGGGAATGCTGGAATGTGAAGATCAACAAGGGATTGTGAGTGAATTTGAAAGCATAGATGATGCATTGCAAACTCTATGCAAATATGAATCATCAACACAATATGAAACGATGCAAAATGTAAAATGTAGACTTGAAAGACTAGAAACTCAGCTAGAAAGTATTGAAACCGGGTTGGAATGCATGTTTAGGCACTTTATTAGAACCAGAGCTACTCTGCTCAACATCATCTCAGTGAAAACTAAAATTAAGTTCCAAATTCATGTATAGACAACGAACTATTAGCCGATTTATATACTTATGTGATTTCGATTTTTCATTTTGATAGTGATGTCCATTGATCGATAACAGCAGTTAGATTATTAATTGAATATAATCCTAGTTGCTAAAATGTGCCCGATGTCACATATGTGCAAGCATTGATTGAAGTAGATTTTTTTTGTATATAAAATACAAATGAATTTAATCAACTTAACATTTTCCTAAAATATATCTTTATATCAACATTTAATCAAAATAGTTTAACTTACGCAAAATAACGACATGCTTTTAATTTTATGAAATAGATTATTTAAACTACTAAAAACCAATAACAACCAAGACAATATTTTTACACTCATTTTACTTGCTGTCCAAAACCATAAAACCAATTACTCCAAACAAATACGATAAGGTGCTCCAAATAGATTTTAAAAACTTTCTGTTTTGAGTTGCACGATTTGGCCCGATCGTCTCACTGGTATGGCCCGGTTTGGTTTTGGTATTTTACGAACTATAGTAATCAGTTTTGTTCACATTTTTGTTAAATAACGGAAACATGGACCGTGAACACCCCTAATCAGCATACAGATCAGTACATGATTATCCGCAGATAAAATCAGTATTTAAAAATACAGGTTTATAAGTATACAACTCTAGAATGTTATGTACAAATCTCGAAGGCAAATATCTGGACCTCACATTCTATATTAATTGTTCCCCTAGTGACAAAGCAGACTCAGCTCGCCACAAACGTACATTTAATGATCTAAAATATACAAATGATTACACATGACACAAAGTTAGTTTCAAGTGTTTGCTGTTGATACTCGCACCCTTGACTGCTTTGACCTGACTACACATACCAATAGATATGAACAAAATTAAGAGCAAAAATCAAATTCAAGATCAAACAATAAATGGCGTGAATGTAGTAGCCTAATGCAATCGATAATTGACGAAGATATACGAAATCAATCAAATATACATATAAGTGTTAAGTGGTGATATTATATTATATGTATGTATATGTATATACAGCCGCAATGATGACTCATGATATCTAGACTGTTATGTATTTGTTTTCATGAATTAAGTTGAAAGGAAATTGAGATTAATTTTAAGAATATAGGAATCAATTTCTATTATTTATTTTTATCAAGATAATAATATTTTTATATTTTTAAAAATTGAATATTTTACAAATGGCTAGTCAAAAAATTATTAAAATTGCACTATAAAAATTAGCATTTTTTTCTATTAGATTAGACATCTCACAAGGTATACTTTCGACAAACTTCTTTTTCCATTTTTTGATGGGTTTTGAAAACTGGTAACACATGTGTTAGTTGCCAGTAACACATGTGTTACCAGTTTTCGACACCAAAAAAAAAAAAGATCATCGAAAGTATATTATGTGAAATGTCTAATCGTAGAGGGAAATACGTTAATTTTTATGCTATAATTTTTATAATTTTTTGACTAGCTGTTATTGAGATATTTAACTTGGGCGAAAAATTGGATTTTGTCAAATAAATGATTATGATTCATTCCTTTATTCTCAATAAAATTTTCCATTCTTATTCTAACTCAACCATCGTTTTCATTTGTTTTCTTAACTCAAAAAATTAGAGACGTATGTTTGTTAAGGATATATTTTTTAAGATGGATGGGTTTGATAAATATGTTTTTCAAATATATGGATTTTGTCAAAACCTCTAAAAACAAAAATAAAATTAAAAGTTACCTTAAGAACTATATCATTTTATTCTGTGCGTTAAATCATAACAATAATAAATCATGGGTATTTTTATTTTTCTTTTAATAATGTAAGCGGGACGGGATTTGATACAGAAGCTACAGATTGCAAACTTTTGTTATAATTGTGTAAAATATAATATATTGAGCCCAATCAGAAATGGCCCAGCCCAAAAATAATATTAGTGCCTTCCGCAGTCCGCACAATCCATAAATTGTACAACCAATGAATATTTCAATTTTTTTCTTTTTTTCAACATCATATTTTTTATAAATAAATTAAAACTGTATGTTGCTTATGCATACAGTATAATCTTTTAATACATAATTTTTAATTTAATACATTTATTAAAATAATACTTTAAATATCACTATTTTTTTTAGAACTTTTTTTTTCATCTGATACTTCACGATTAGATAACCTAATTTGAGTTGTACATTACTTATATTGGTTATTATTGAATAAACTTAAAACTACAAAACCTTTGACATATGATATGCTCCTATTATTCTTCTATTATAGTTTAAAGTATAAGTTATAGGACAAATCATACGGATTGTATGCTACTAGCCTACTAGCATCACATAATACTATCAAATGTATTTGAAGGATTAAGTGTGTTTAAATAGGAAACCAGAAGGTTAAATATGTAAATATAACAAGTTATGTTTGTTTAATAGTTCTGCTTTTGCTATAAAAAGGAAGTTGTAACTTGTAATTATTAAGCATAGATTTCTAGCACTTCTCTTGTCATATTATCTTCCTATTGCAATAACCTAATGTACTAGAGTAGTTAAATTAATCTAGACTCGGACTTTATGATAAGTTAGGAAATCGAAGTCTTTTTCTATTTCGAAGTCTTTTTTTATTTGTACTAAAAAAGGACAAGTCAACTCTGAATATAAGGTACATAAGTAATAAATGTTTTTGTTTTCTTATATCACTTAATAACCGCTGGTTGGCATGTCATTGAAGAGAAAATTTCATCTACTGGTTACACTAATATGCCATGGTCTAAATGGATTCCTATAAAGGTGAACTGTTTCGTTTGGAAAGCATGTCTAGAAAGAATTCCAGTTGCGAAAGGTTTAGAAACTAGAGGCATAAACATCGGTTCGACTAGATGTAAGGTCTGTGATGTTGAAGAAGAATGATCAAATCACACACTCGTGTCATGTTCGAGAGCATTAGAGTCAATAAAAAGTACCTTAAAATGGTGTGGTATTCCTTATCACGACGTTGCATCAGTGGCAGAGTTAATGGAATTTGGATCTAAATGGGGGAATTGCTCAAAGAAGAGGAAATTTTGATTGCTATACTACAATGTACGCTTTGGTGTATTTGGAAGGCGAGAAACGACTTGGTGTTCAAGAATATTCGCAAATCCTTTTCGGCTATCACGGAAGATATAGTGTCATTGTCATATTTATGGATTAAACATAGGAGTAACATCCCTTGTATTTGGGATGAATGGTGTCGTTGTCCTTTGTAACTTGTTCGTGTATTTTCTTTATGTTTCTTCCTGTACTTTCTTTCGCGGCTTAGTTCTCCTAAGTCGTGAATTATAATAATATTTGTCGTTTCCAAAAAAAAAAAAAAAGGTTGGCATGTCATTCAATGCCAATAAACCTAACACAAAATGTGATATTAATTAATGAAAATTTTGATTGCTATACTTCAATGTGCGCTTTGGTGTATTTGGAAGGCGAGGAATGATTTGGTGTTCAAGATATTCGCAAATCCTTTTCGGCTATCACGGAAGATATTGTGTCATTGTCATATTTGTGGATTAAACACATGAGTAATATCCTTTGTATTTGGGATGAATGGTGCCGTTGTCCTTTGTAATCTGTTCTTGTATTTTCTTCGTGTTTCTTCCTTGTACCTTCTTTCGCGGCTTAGTTCTCCTAAGTCGTGAATTTTAATAATATTTGCCGTTTCCAAAAATTAATGAATATTTTCACAATTTCTATATTTTTTACTCACGTTCTCTTTTAGACTTGATGAAAGATAGCAACAACTACAGTATATACCAGTGCACATAGTCATAAGACCTCTTATTTTTAAGCAACATTTATTGTTATCATAGTTTAAAGAGTTGAAAAAACTCTTGTTGTAATTCAAGAATTATATAGTAAAAAAGTGGCCTCAAATCTTATCATATTAGGAAAGTATTGATTGACAATACAGATTTGATAATCATATTTGATTCGAATAAGGGTGCTATTTTTATTGAAGAATGAAGAGTTATTTTTCAGAATATTTTAAATACTACTTAATTAATTATAATTATTATTCCATAATATTTGACTTATTTTCTTGCGGGGCCTATTATTTTGTTATCGCACAAGCCTCTCAATTTTATTCGTCAGCCCTGGTTAGACTACACGCCTAAAATACAAGTACATGCTTTATTGTTAGGCTATACTACAACATTTGGAGGACGTATTTGTTATCATTTTCTACTATTTTCCTTCAAAACTATTGCAAGTATTTTGACTTGATTCATGATAGGATAAAATCAATAAATAAATAAATAAAAATGTCTCCTGATTTATCTTGAAGAAGAAAGAGAATCAGTTACCAAACACTTTGAAAAATATTAAGAGAATATTAAATATATGCCATTGACGTTGACTTAAGCAAGTAAATGATGTATAAATTTATTATGTTGGATTACCCACATCTCATAGTCATTTTAGTTGGCATTGATTCATAGATACAAAACAATCTCTCAGTATATTGATCTGACGCAGAGGTATGTATTACCAGCTGCATCAATTACATCCTCAAATCTAGTTATCCTGTGAAGCAGTTAACATGTTTTATAAATTATTAAAGGGATTAGTACTGGGGAATGCACCCAACTATTACGCTATGTTTATTGTGTGTACCCAACTTACTTTTACTATTTTTAATACATCCAACTTTCAAAAATTGTGTTTTAATGTATTTTGCTGACGTGTCATCTGTTTAAGGTGCCAACTGCCACGTGGTATCCTTAGAGGTTGACACATCATCAAAAGTACTACATAATACATTAAAACATAATTTTTGAAAGTTGGATACATTAAAAATAGCATACGTAAGTTGGGTACACACAATAGACATCGCATAATAGTTGTGTGCATTCCCTGCACTAAGCCCATTATTAAATTACTAATTGTGCCATTTTGCAGAAAATGGATCAAACAGATGAGAAATTGGCAGACTCAATTGATGAGCAGATTCCTTTAAGCCAGAAGCACCAGCATGAAATCAGCATTCCGGTTTCATCACCTGCTGCTGATCACACGACACAAGTAAAACCAAATGGTGTGAAATTAGACTCAATAGATGAGTTAACCCAGCAGCCTCAGAAGCAGCAGCAGGAAATCAAAATCACGGTTGCCTCACAAGCTAACAGAAGACAATTAAACCTTAATCTACCTTGTCAAGATTTACTTAAGGGTAAAATATTGTTTGCTATATATCCATTATGCTCTTTTGTTCCTTTATTTACACCTCCGTTTATTTAAGGGTCCAATTGATTTTGAAAATATATCCTTTACTTGAAATTCCATCGTACTAATCAAACTTTCAATTATTGCTATTTATTGATGGTATTTTGCAGACGTGTCAACCGCAATTGACCACATCACTGATTTACAAGCTATAAGAGATTGGATACATACAATCTGAATAATTGAAATTTGAAACTTTATTAAATACTATAGAAATTTATAAAATTGGATACACAAAATAGAGTTTCGGGTAAATTTGGATACATTTTCAGACACTTAACCTTAAATTAAACGTGGAGAGTAGATGATTCCTCGGTTGTTTAGAGACAAGTTTTTGGATCAAGTAAACTGAAAATTTCTCACTTTATACTACACTCTGTTATTTGAAAGCCCAGTAAAAGATGGAACTGAATTTTAGTTTTCAAAAACAATACGTTAGGTCGGATTGACGATTGATCTTCAGTGAAAAGAATATTGCAAAATCTAATAATTAATCATGGTACTTACTAATTTAATTGCATTGGTACTACTACTTTATAGGACCTAGAGAAGATTACAACAAAATTGGTGTCCCTCTATATAAAGCATCCATTAAAGGTGATTGGAAAGCTGCTAGAGTCATTCTTGATGAGAAACCAGAGTTAGTAAGGTATAGTATAACTGAAAATGGCGAAACTGCACTTCACGTTGCAGCATCGGCAAAAAGAAGCAGACATGCAGAAAAGTTTGTGAAAAATCTGGTGGATTTGATGGAAAAGGAAGACTTGGCACTTCAAAATGAAAATCACAACACCACCCTCCATTTAGCCGCTGCAGCTGGTAACGTTAAAACGGTTATGATTATGGCGGAAAAAAATAGTAAGTTGCTGACAATCCCTTGTGCTGGGGGAAAAACAATGCCACTCTATGTAGCTGCCTTGCATGGCAATTATGAAGTGGTCAAGTATCTGTATGAAAATTCCAAGGAGTTGGGCGATGATGGTTGGACACCTCAGAATCGTGGTAGGCTGCTTCAGAAATTTGTGGAGGCTGATATGTTTGGTAAGCTTTTTAGTCAGTTCTCTAGTCCTGTTTTGATAAGTGGCTATTGTTCACTAACTTAAAATTATGGGAGCTAGCTTCAACTTGAGTTTAGGATATAAACCCTGCAGCAAGATCAGAATTGCTCAACATGTTAAAAACTATTATCTGCAAGTTTTGAGCAGCTATTTTTTTTCGGCTTCCTGAAGTGATAGTCGATATAAACTAATATTACCCAACATTTTTACAAAGATGTAGTTCAAACCTATAAAATAAAATAATAAATTATATGGACTTACCCGTTTTAAGATTTTTAGTGTTTATTTGTAGTTCTTATTAGTAAATTTTACTAGTCCGGAACTTACATTGATAATTTATGTCCATTATTCAGTATAAGAATAATCATTATGCTTTCATGATTTGGCTTACATTTTAATTTTGGTTGCTTTTGTATGATCCCTCATAAACCGATCGTCAATGTTGTTAGATGTCGCACTACAAACAGTAAAAAATCAGCCAGAATTTGCTGGTAGTGAGATTGTACTTGGACTTTTGGCTCGAAAGCCTGATGCTTTCGCGGAATCAAAATCTAATGTCATTTGGAGGAACATGAATTCAGGTAGAACATCTCTACACACACATACATCATAAATCTTACAACATACAACATACAGACATAGCCACATAGGTATGAGCAAGTATCTCTAAGTTTTCATACTTGATGCATGATATTTTCAATTTATAGGTTTGATTGAACATGGTTTTCCTTCTGTATATTTTATTTCGCTGTGTGGGACTTCTCAATTAGAATCTTATCTAAATGTAGAATTATGTGACATGCCAGAAATTTGTGGGTCATTATATATTGGAGGGTTAATGATCTAAAAACACAATACTTTCAATTTTGTCCCCTTTTCCCTAACGTATTTTTTTATGTCCCATTTTGCACATTGCACTTTCAACTTGTGTCCCTATTTAACCAATATGTAATCCGAAAATCAAATACATTGCTTCCTAACTGAGAACATTCATTTTAACTAAAGATTATCACACTCGAAAGTTTGATACCCATTCCACATGTGTTTATATATCCTTCACAAAACTTCTAAAATATGTTAACATTATATTGGAAATTGAAGAACTGCATATTTTCTTGATCTAGTGGCTAGCTTCATCCATCATTTTTCACTTGCAAGTATATGGTATCATAATGTGGCTTCTTTTCTGGTTGTTGTTTTCAGTTTTTTCAGTCATTGGTCTTGAGGTGGGACCTCCTGAGAAGGATAGCGAGGCATTGCAATTACTCAGAATCGTTTGGGAAGACATTGCAAAAAAACCTAAGAGTGAAATTGATAAGATAATTAGAGGACCGGTTGATTTGATTAAGCAAGACGACACACCAGCGTCTGGAAAGGTCGTTCAAGCTCTTCAATACGAAAACTCATTTCTGTACATCATGACAAAATGCATGTTGAAGCGCAAAACATACTTAGAGAGCCGCCAGATTTGACTAATCAAGACTCTGAGTCAGCTTCTGCAGGAAAAGTATATCAAGCTCTGCAACTACAAGAACTCATTTATGACCATCTTGTGAACATACATGTTGAAACCCAGAACATAATCAGAGGATTGCCAGATTCAATTAACCAAGACACCCTGTCAGCTTTTGGAAAGGTAGATCAAGCTCTGCAACTACAAAAACTTATTTCTAAACATATTGTGACCATGCATGTCGAAACAAAAAACATAATCAAATGGCCACCAGCTTCTGGTGAGGAGGATAAAGCTCAAGCTCTACGACTGCAAAGAACCTTCTTAAATCATATTGACAAGATGCATGATAAATCCCAGAACATAATCAGAGGCCGTGCAATCGAAACGCACTCTTCTCGAATATTGTTTGTCGCAGCAGAAATGGGCAACACTGAATTTGTAGTTGAGCTCATTCGTCAATATCCTGATCTCATATGGAAAGTAAATGACAATTTGTTAAGTGTATTTCATGTTGCTGTCAAATATCGTCGCAAAGGTATCTACAACCTATTGTATGAGATAGGCTCAATGAAAGACCTAGTAACTCCTCTTAGTGATGAAGAAGGCAACAATATGCTGCATTTAGCCGGAAAGATGACCAAGAAAAAACGATTTAAGAATGTGTCTGGAGCTGCTTTACAGATGCAACGTGAACTATTATGGTTCAAGGTACATATATTCTTCTCCAACTTCTTAATTGCTTCCTTTTTCTTTCATGATGATAGAGTCTTCTGGATTACTTGTAAAACCTGAGAGTGTAGTCTATAACTATTCTAGTTTTGGTGGTGTAGGAAGTTGAGTCTATGATCCCTCCTCATTTGAGAGAACGTAAGAATAAAGATGGTCTAACACCACGTGAGTTATTCACCGAGGAACACAAAGATCTTATTACAGAAGGTGAGAAGTGGATGAAAAGAACAGCAAACCAATGTATGGTTGTTGCGGCACTTATTGCCACAATAGTTTTTGCTGCGGCTTTTACAGTTCCCGGTGGATACAGCCAAAGTGATGGTATCCCTATCTTCTATTGGCAGCTAAACTTTAAGGTTTTTGTAGTGGCGGATGCAATATCCTTATTCTTATCATCGGCTTCAATACTCACATTCTTATCCATCCTCACATCTCGTTATGCTGAACGTGATTTCGAGGAATCACTACCCAATAAGCTGATGTTAGGTCTGGTCACTCTTTTCCTCTCTATAACAACTATGATGGTCGCTTTTAGCATCAGCTTCTTTGTCCTATACCATAAACACTTGAAATGGATACCTATCCTTATTGGTACATTTGCCATCTTGCCAGTCCTACTATATGTTATATTGCAATTTCATCTGTTAGTCGATGCGATTCGCTCGACGTATGGTTCTAAGTACCTCTTTAAGCCTACAAAAAAAAGTTCTTTTCTATGAAAAACCCAAGGTGTAACCAGTGTAGTTCTTTAAATATTGTAATTGGTTTCTTTCCAAGATCATGTGCTTTGTTAAATGGTTGTAAAGTTGTATGTGGATACATATGTATTTTTTTCAAAGACAAATATATTAAAGTTCTTATTGCTATTTAATTTTGATGCATCTAAAAGCCGTAAATCCTATGACTTTCACAACAAGAGGATTTGGACCTTCCGTTCCTTTCCCCTTTGAATTAGATGGCACTTGGGAGGGAAAGATTCATCAACGTGTTCTATGTATCAGTTTACTCACTGGACTATTTGACCCAATTTACTTAATTTAGGCAACATACGACTCGTTATTACTTCAACCCAGTTTTAATGTTTGACGCATCTTATGTTTTATTAATCCATTCAATCTCACTCATTTAATGTGTTAAAATAAATTTTACTAAAAAATAATCCTAACTTTAGTAAGAACACCACCTCGAGTCTTGAGGTCGGGAATAACAGGAGTTGGTGCTTCAAATCTTTGTTGTTCTTTTTTATACTGATTTTAAAGCCAACATGAAACATCGGGTCCATTGTGCTATGAAAATTGATAGACAAGTGATGCAGACCCAAGTGTAGAGGAATGGACCCTTTTGTTTCTGCACACCCAAAAATCGTGTGAGAAAAATGGCTTTGCTAAAATGAGCATAACTTGAGTTACGAGATTCCGTTTCAAGCCTGCGATCAGTCAATCGAAGCTTGCAACGAGGAGTTATTTGCATTTTAATGTTTTCTTTTTTCATTTTTATTGGGCTTTGTTTGTGGGCTAATTTTCGGCCTGTTTGTCTTTTTACGCCTATTTGAAATTCTGGGTCTATTTTAGAGTTCTATTGTGAATCTTGAACATTCAGTTTTTGATTATATGAAATTTCATTTGTCTTTCAACTCAGGAATTTGAGTGTAAAAATCACCCTAATTATCGGCATTCGATGAATCAACGATAGTTAGAAGAATTGTTTCTGGTACTTGTGTGAATCAACAAGTTCAATTTGTTATCTCGTTTTTTAGTCTACGTCAATAAGGGAACGGTAGCATGTGAAGAACAACAAGGCATTATGAATAAATTTTAAAGCAATAATACTCAAAAACAAACTTTATGTAAATATGAATTATCAACAGAGGTTGAGAAGATGCAAATTGCAAAATGCATGAAACTCATATTGGAATGAATGTTTAAGCACTTAATTGGAAGCAGGGCTTCACTCCTCAACATCAATTCACAGTGAAAACGAAAGTTGTTTTCCAAACTCCTGCATAGGAATTCAAAATTTTAGCTGATAATTCAAGTGAACTCAAGTTATCATTTCGATAAAAATGAACATTACAATGATTAGTTAAAATATACATTCAATATTCAGTCTAGATGAGACTAGCCGATTGTTGACGCTTATAATACTCATATAAGCGAACTAGTTTATTTTAATATATATACAGTTACAGATATACTATTTAGAACAAGATCAGATCACAGGGTTCGTGTAGCAGAAGAAACTAAAACAAAGTTCATGAAGGGTATTCAAAATTTTAGAATTAGTTATTTTTGCCGGAAATTGAAACTTCCAAAAAGGGGGGAATTTGAAGAACATTGGGGATCAAAACTAGATAAACCCTGACCAGTATTGATTGCTCTCGTTCAGTGTGACATGGAGTTGATCAATTTAGAAAGTTTAATAAGAAAAAATAACTCTCTCTCCATTTATAAATGAACATGTTTGTTTCAAAATAAGTATTCAATTTACATTTCAATTCATTAAAAGTGACTATAGTAGGTAGACAAGATATTTAATTGGTAAATAATATAGTTATTATTTCTAAATTGTACGTATAGTTAAATTGAACAGTTTAATTGAAAAGAATGAATTAATATTTTATTTCTTATTAGTGAGTTTAGTGTAAAAGAAATCACTTAAAATTGCAATTTGCTTTCACTACATTATTGTTGCTGTGTTCATTGGACCCAGCAAAGAAATACAACTCACCGGTATTTTGGCCACATTGAACGACCTTGCAAAATTGCATCACATATTTTGGGCCGTAGGTGTACCAAACGGATGTTATATTTTCAAGATTGTTTTATATGTTGTTTTTGCACCCAAGTTAAATTGACTAGTTATTTATGTTTTTGCATCTAAAATTGAAAAGCATTAAACAATACTATAAATTCTACTTGATCTTAAACACAATAATTTGTTTACAACCTGTGAGGCAAGTATCCACAATGTCAACTTCCCTTAATTTCGCAAAATTAATGCTAGTTGGGATGTGAGCGGAAGCATGTTCCTAAAACTTTTCTAAAATAATTAACGAATGACAAGCTTTATATGCGTTAATTTGTTCGGTCAATAACATGTCGCATTTTAAGGAAAAATGAGAAAATAGTAGTACATCATGTTTCAAATCAATATAATTAGGAGTGACAATTCACAATACGATCCGAAACTTGATCCTAAACTTACACGGAAAGAAAATGGGTAGGCTTGGCATTTTCGACACGACCCGAGACCGACTTGAAAATTAGCATGTTTGAATAGACGTTTTTGACCCGCCAACCACAAACTCGACAACTTGATTTTTTTTAGGTCGGGTTAGGGTCATCTGCTGGGTCATCGGGTCAACCCGATGACAAGAAAAATACAAATAAAAGTAATTTAATTTTAAAAATCTTATATTTAATTTAATAAATAAAAATTTTATAGTTATTTTTAGAATTTAAAAAAGCATTTAAGCAGAAGCCCTGCAATGCTTTTTAATTTCAAGTTAAGATCGGGTCAAGGTTCAAATGTTAAATTATAACCCACTTGACCCGAAATAGAACAGCTAACTTGAAATCAAACCAAACCGGTCAACTTGTTTACATAAGTGGGTTACGTGGGTCGTGTTCAGATTGATTGTTTTCGGCCTGCCAACTCATTTATAAGAATTGAGAATTAACTTTTGAACCACTAACCATAACTTGCTTACTGATCCGACTCGAATGGTGTCCCATAATATTAAGAATTGAAAGTTTTTAAATTAGGTTATAAATATTTAATTTAATATAGATAATAAATGAGAAAATTAAATAAATGATCGGGTCAAGGTTCGGGTTTTAAAAAAAAATATATTTTGAAAGAAAATTTTCAATTCAAAATCAACTTGTTAACTCGCAAATTTTAACCCGCTTGACACGAAATCAACCAACTAACTTAAAAATCAACCCCAAATGGGTCAACCCATCTACATAAGTAGGTTATGCGGGTCATGTCCGAACTAATTACTTTCGCACTGCCAATTCATTTATAAAAACAGTTTGAGTTCGGGTTGAGAATTAAATTTTGACCCGCTAAATAGATACTTGCTAAATTAAGTTAAATGGTGTCCCATAATTTTATAACAATTGAAAGTAGTACAAATTAAGTTACAAATACTTCATAAAGACATTAAATGAGAAAATTGAATAAATGATGGTTACAAAGTAATTATGATTAATTGTTTAAATGATTATACTTTGTTCATTAAATGCTGTGTCCCCTTTTTAAGTGATTTAAAACTTTTGATGTAACCAATTTATATATAGTATAGATAAAAAAAAATTCAGTATCTCTTTTGTATGATCTTTTATGAATATATCAAACTCTTTATATATTAATATAGAAGATAGCTATAATTCGTATATAATATTCATTTTCATCAATAATTATATCAAAACAACCGTAATTGACATTTTAATGTCCATTAATACGTCAGTTACATCAGTTATAAAAAATTAAATAATTATCAATTGCATTAACTTTAATAATTAAAAAACTAATAAAGATAGTTAGAAGTGTATTTAATTGCATTAACTTTAATTATTAAAAAAATTAATAAAGATGATTAGATGGGTAAAATAGTCTTTTACTACTACTCTTTTGTAAGACATGCTAATATGCCAAATGCTTTATTAAATAGTATAGATATAGATATATAATATGTGAGTTACTTTAAAAAAAAAATATACCATTATGAAAAAATGAATGAATGGCAAGTAACAATTTATAATTTATTCATTCTTCTTGCTTAATTTTATGCATTTTTCACTTTAGATTGAACGATCGATGTTTTTTACTTTAACAATTCTGGAATAATCTTCACATAATGCAGATCGACACATGGGTATGTGAATTAAGTCGATCTGTGAATTTTAGCCGACCACCTTATTAGTTGCATGTGATAAGTATGATATGTTTACAAATGAACATCTTAAATTTCAAAATCAAACTGAGAACAAACCAACAGTTTGACGTACGCACACTTCCAATATTGATTCTCATAAAAAATGAAACACTCACACATAAACACTTGTGTTTGGAAAAAGAATTATTGAGTACCAGAAAATAAAATATGTGACTTTATAAAAAACAGGTTTTGAAGTTCTATTTTTATTACTTTAGTGTTCCAATTTAAATGTCCACCTTATAATTTTTATTTTTAATAAAAAGACTGTTCATTTGCAAAAAATAATTATAAAACATTCTTAAATTTTTAAATTTATTGTCATTTATTACCCCCAAATTTTGTTAACAGGACAATTGTCAAGTGAAGAAACTATTAAAGTAACAAAAATGATAGAGAAAATGAAAGGTTTTTATTTACTAGTTAATTAATTGTATGTATTAGATGCATTACACATTATTTACAATTGTGCCATCGAATTCACATACGTTGATCTTCTCATCTATCTAATTAATGGTTAAAAATTTATTCTCTTAGTGTGCAGTGAAAATAAATAATATTAATGATGTCACAGCCTTGTCAACACGTCAAATGAGTTTTTTTTTTAACAGCTGAAAATATAACTAAAAAAAAACTAGCAACAAGTTAGAAAATTACAAAAAGTTATCTAACAGAGGATTTTGAATCCATTGATTCCAAGAAACATGAGTCTTTCTATTCCTACTAGAAAACCAAAAAAAAAGAATAGCTAGAAATGTGATCAAAGAGGTCTTTCCGATGCCAGTCCTTCTTGCCGAAGACGAGTTGATTGCGAAATTTCCAAATAACCCAAAGAGTGACCCCAATAATAGATTCTAATACCAATTTCTTTGAAGCTCTAATATTCATATTATCAAGCCACGAAAATACCTCCGGTAAAGAGCTTACCGAAATCGGGTAGTGATCGACCCATTTGAAAGTTAAATCCCAAATGGTTGTTGCTAAATCACAAGCCCAAAATAAATGATGAGACGTTTCTGGATGATTTGAACAAATAGGGCAAGCCAAAGAACTTACCTCAACACCTTTTCGACTAAGATTCCATCTAGAAGGGATCCGGTCTCTAAGGATTCTCCAAACCAAAATGAGTTATTCACCGAGGAACACAAAGATCTTATTACAGAAGGAGAGAAATGGATGAAAGGAACGGCAAACCAATGTATGGTTGTTGCGGCAATTATTGCCACAATAGTTTTTGTTGCGGCTTTTACAGTTTCCGGTGGATACACCCAAAGTGATGGTATCCCTATCTTCTATCGGCAGCTAAAATTTAAGAGCCTTGTAGTGGCAGATGCAATATCCTTATTCTTGTGATCAGCTTCAATACTCACATTCTTATCCATCCTCACATCTCGTTATGCTGAGCGTGATTTTGAGGAATCACTACCTAATAAGCTGATGTTAGGTCTGGTTACTCTTTTCCTCTCTATAACAACTATGATGATCGCTTTTGACATCAGCTTCTTTGTCCTATACCATGAACACATGAAATGGATACCTATCCTTATTGGTACGTGTAGCAGAAGAAACTAAAACACAGAGTTTATGAATGTATTCAAATTTTACAATTAGTTATTTTTGCCGGAAATTGAAGCTTCGAAAAAGGGGGGAAATTGAAGAAAATTAGGGAATAGGGGGGCAAGTTGTTCATCGGATCCAGCGAAGAAATCCAACTCATCGGTATTTTGTCCACGTTGAACGAGCTTGCAAAATTGCATGACATATTTTGGGCGGGAGGTGTACCATATTAAGCCAAATCGGAGATAGCCTAGCCGAAAAGTGGTATTGCCCCAAGCACCACCCATTAACAAATGTATTAACCAGCTTATCGGTATAATTGTATGCCGCTTAAGATATGTTTTGAGAAATATTAGACTGAACAAAAATTTTATAAAGGAATTGTTAGAAAATGACGTGGAATGTAAACCAATCAAATGCATTTAATTTCTCTCTTTTTTTAACTTGGTACACATCATTTTATAAAAAAAATGTTTGTAAAACAAATTTGAGTTAACATTTCTCATATAATTTTCCCAGACAACATATCATAAACGTAAGGTTTGAGCTCATACCAACGGAAAACACGATCTGTTTGAACCGTTGCCCAGCCATGTGAACCAGGGAAACTGTGAATTAATTTATTTTCCTAATATGCAATTACTCGAATCCAAACATACGCGTAAACAATATTCGCTAGGTAATATTCACGTACAATAAATCAAAGGGTAAATTGCATAAAAACTTTTAAATTAAAAGTATAGTTTAACAAACTTAAAAAAAAATATTTTTTAAATAGCGGTATCATTAATAACTAATAAGAAGTTAGATAAATAAGAAAATGACAGAAGAAGAAATAGATCTGGCCTTGGTTGGAACTTGGAAGTCCATTCTATCCGACTTTAAATTACATTCCGAAATGTATTGCTAATCTAAGAAACGAAAGAAGTTTTACATCATCTCCAAAAGTTAAAAATTTCAATATCGCTTTGAAATAATCTCGTAATCCATGATTAATTTAGCTACTAAATATGATTAATTTAGCTACTAAAAATTGTACGTAGTATTTCTAGTATATAAACCCTCATGGTAATGACATCATCTCATCTGACGTGTTGACAAGGCCGTGACATCATTCATATTATCTCTTTTCACCGAACACTATTTTCAGACGTTTTGTTACCCTCACTTTGTTATATAAACAAGACAAGAGTAATTATCATCGGACAAGTTTATGTGACTTACTTGAAATTATATATGTAAAAAGGTTCAAACGAAAACCTTTTAAAAATTAAGAACTGAAAAAATTAATTTTTAACCACTAATTGGATGAGGAGATCAACGTATGTAAACTCAATGGCTCAATTATAAAAAATGAGTAATGTATCTAATACATACAATTAATCGATAAGTAAATAAAAAGATTTCATTTTCCTTACCATCTTTCTTACTATTAACGGTTTCATCTTTTCACAATTATTCTTTTCATTTAAAGAAAAATGTCCTCTAAAATAAATGTTAAATTTATTATAGTTTGATAAAATATCCATTTTACCCTTATATATAATGTAAGTTCTATTTAAATATTTCAGAATTGAATTATTGATAGTAGTAAACGAGAGTAAACTTGAGAATTTAATAATTTTTTATAATTATTTTTTGTAAGTAGACAATTTTTTTAGTACAATCAAAGATTATAAGGTGGCCATTTAAATTATAACGGATGATGCAATAAAAATAGAAGTTGAAAACCTATTGGTTTCTTCTTACTCTGATTTTGAAATGTTCATATCATCATATGTAAACATATCAAACTTCATATCATCATATGTAAACATATCAAACTTATCAGATGCGAGTAATAAGGTGGTCGACTAAAATTCACAGATTGAGTTAATCCACATACCCATGTACGTGTTTGATCTGCATTATGTGAAGATTATTCCCGAATTGTTAAAGTCAAAATCATCGATCCCTTCAATCTAAGGTGAAAAATGCATAAAATGAAGCAAGAAAAATAAATAAATTATAAATTGTTAGTTGTCATTCATTATTTTTTTATAATGTCATTTTTAATAAAGTAACTCACATATCATGTATAATTATTTATAAAGTATATATAATTACTCACTCAAATAAAACTTAAGGTTCTCTTAGAACCTCTTATTCTTCTCATATCACGAAGATCATGTCAATAAGACAACAACCTCCGGTTGTCATTCATCAATTATTTCAGAAGTCTTACTGACATGCTTTCAGCTAACATGCCAACTAGCATTATATTAATTTTGCCAAATTAAGAGACGAAGACATTATCGCTACTTGCCTCACAGGTTGTAAACAAATTATAGTTTTTAAGATCAACTAGTATTTATAGTATTGTTTTACTCTTTTCTATTTTAGATGCAAAAACATAAATAACTAGTCAATTTAACTTAGGTGCAAGTACAACATATAAACAATCTTGAAAATATAACACCTGTTACTTTCTTCAAGTTTGTAATTTATTCATTCTTCTTGCTTCATTTTATGCATTTTTCACTTTAGATTCAAGGATCGATGTTTTTTACTTTAACAATTCGGGAATAATCTTCGCATAATGCAGCTCGATACATGGGTATCTGGATTGACTCAATCTCTGAATTTTAGTCGACCACCTTATTACTTGTATGTGATAAGTATGATATCTTTACATATGATGATATGAACATTTCAGAATCAGACCAAGAAGAAACCAATAGTTTGACGTATGCACACTTCCAAATTATTATTTTGCGATATCGATTCTCATAAAAATTGAAACACTCACATATAAACACTTGTCTTCAGAAATTTATTAATTAATTGAATATCAAAAATAAAATAGGCAATTTTATAAAGAAGGGGGTTTTGAAGTTCTAGTTTTATTACTCCTTGGGTCCAAATTTAAATATCCACTTTACAATTTTAGTTTGTAATAAAAAGATTGCACACTTACAAAAAATAATTACAAAAAGTTATTATATTCTCAAGTGTACTTTTATTTATTATTTTCAATAATTCATTTATAAAATACTTATCTTGTATATAAGGGTAAGATGAATATTTTATCAAACTATTATAATTTAGCGGTTTTTTTTAAGATATATTTCTCAAATAAGGTAATTGTTAATTTGAAATCATTAGAGTAAGAAAGGTGATAGAGAAAATGAATGCTTTTAATTTACTAGTTAAGTAATTGTATGTATCGGATGCATTACTCATTATTTATAATTGTGCCATCGAATTGACATACGTTGATCTCCATATCTAATTAATGGTTAAAAATTAATTCTCTTAATGTGCGGTGAAAAAAAATAATATTAATGATGTCACGGCCTTGTCAACACGTCAGATGAGATGACATCATTATCATGATGATTTATATAGTAGAAATATATACTACATACAATATAATAATCACTTAATACAAACAACATTAGCTGGCAAATGTTAGCTGCTATTGTATAATCAACCAACTAGATTTCTATTACTAGAATAATTAGAGGAAAGCACGTTACCAGAAATTAATTACGACGTTCACATCTACCAAAAAAAGGTAATTTATGCCCGTAAAAAATGTTAATGTCATTGAGGGTACTAATTGGACATAGTACGTATTTAATACGTTCTTCATATACGCCTGCTATAAATCTATTCAATTTAATGACTAAAGACAAATCTGGTTCCACTCTTTTCCACCCTCATCTTAGCTGTCAAACATGTGACATAATTTCTTAGTAAACGCAAGACTGTACAATGTACGGAGTATTTAATTTCCTCTTGCAATAATCTATTCTATAATATATATATACGGAGTATTTTGTTTAGATGTAACGAACAAACATAAATGTGTTCACCCATAAAGCCATAAAGGTATTCGATGGTATCAAACAACCATACATGTGTTCACACATAAAGGTTATCAAAATTTTGTAACAAATAGTAGATAATCAATTAAAGGTAATCATCCATAAAAAAGGAAGGCAAGTTCAATTATATCAACGGAAAGATAATATAAAATCGGATTATCAACAATAATGATTGAACTTATATAGTTAATGTAGATAACCAAAGTGCTCATTTTATCTCACATTGTTATTTATAAGATTACATTTCTTGATAAAATTGAAGTTCTAATATTTTATTAATGAAATTAAACTTATAGTTACATTTTAAGCGAACAAATTTGATTACAAATTCAGTTGGCTATATTTGGGACGTAAATAACTCAAGTCTACTCGTGAATGACTTGAGCTCGACTTGTTAAAAGCTCGATTCGTGCCGAGTTTAAACGAGATCAAGCTCGAAATTAGACATATTTTGAAGCTTATTTAATAAAAAAGCTCAAGCTTCTTATATCAAGATCGAACAGGTTGACAAGTCTAAACGAACATAGCAGCATATCATTTATATACGTTAATAATATTTTATATATAAGACTTAAAATAATAACAACAAATTTTATTATATATAGTTAAATTAATCTAAATAAATTAAATATTATACATAACTAAAACAATAAAGAAATATATTAAGTTATGTAATAACTAAGTCAAACTCGGACTTGTAAATTATTAAGTGAGTTAAACTTGAACTTCACATATTAGGCTCAAATGAATCTAACTCGGACTCTTTAAAATTTAAACAACTCATGTCGGCTCCTTTACACTCCTAACAACATTATTTCTATCTTTTACAAACTTACCTCATAATTAGTCACGTTTAACAAAAATAAATATATAATAAAAACTGAACCCCATATATATCTCATTAATTCATTATCATCATCATCATTATTATAAGTGACAATATTTAATTACAAAAATACCCCTAACTAATTTCCACAAGACGTTGACTTAAACTGTACATTGAGATTGAATATAAATCGTTGGATGCATGTTCAGATAGTCACATCTCAAAGCTTTTCAGTTTTCATTCATTCATTCAAACATAAGAATTCACTGAAACAAAGGTATGTATTATGTATAATCAGTTTAACCCTCTATTCATGGTATCAACCAATTGGGTTTTAATAATATTAATGGTACCAGCTTTGCAGATGATGAACCAAACAAGTGGGCAATTACCCCTGGTTATTGGGCAGCAGCAGCAGCACAAAGTCAATTCAATTCCTTCAACATCTAACTCAGACTCAAAACAACCACCACCGAATCTAGCTAGTAAAGAACTATTTACCCCCGGTAATTAAGTCCTGCTATCTATTTTACTGCTATAAATTTGACCCACATTCAGATTGTTCCGTTGATGATCTTCAGTTCTCGTGTTTACTTTGAATGTTTGCTAGAATGTTTAGTTAATTTTAGAAGAAACAATATATTTTTTGCAGCTATCCCCCACCAAAACGGACCGTTGCCTATAAGCAAGTCTCAATTGAGTCAATATGTACATAAGTGAATGATTTGTGATTGTATATAATATGTGGGACACGTCGTAGGTTTGGTTTACTAATTTTGCATTGAAATTACTATATAGGAACTAGAGATTACTACCTCGAGAATGGTGTCCCTTTATATGAAGCATCCATTAAAGGTGATTGGAAAGTTGCTCAAGCCATACTCGATAAAAACCCTCAGTTGGTAAGATGTAGTGTCACGGAAAATGGTGAAACAGCACTCCATGTTGCGGTATCAGCAAAAAAATCCAAATATACTGACCAGTTCGTGGAAAATCTGGTGAAATTGATGAACAAGGAAGACTTGTTACTTGAAAATCAAAATCACAACACCGCCCTCTATTTAGCAGCCGCAGCTGGAAACTTGGAAGCGGTTAAGATAATGGTGACAAAGAACAGGGTAATGCTGACAACTGCTGGTGCTGGAGGACAAATGATGCCGTTGTATACGGCTGCCTTATTTGGAAATTATGAGGTAGTCAAGTATTTGTATGAAAATTCCCAAAAGTTGCGCGATGATGGCTGGACGCCTCAGAACCGTGGTTGGCTTCTTGAGAAATGTGTCGAGAATAATATGTTCGGTGAGCATTCCTTTTAATATCTAGTTATTTCAAATGGAGTGTTAATTTGACAGTTTGCTGTAAGAAAAAAAAAATGAGACAGTTAAAACTAATGGAGTGAATTTAATTTACGATTACTAACATCCTATATTTTAATCAACTCTTTTTTTCTACACTTTTCTCAAAGACAGCCTTATTTTTAAAAAAATAATCACATCTTTTGAATGTTCTTCCGGGTTTGTTTTGTCAGTAGGGGTGTTAGTTAGCAATTCGAGCCAAGTCGAGTAATGTCGGATTGTTTAATAATCACTTTGTTTGATGTCAAGATCGAGCTAGAATAAATTGTGTTCGCTGTTGAGCTCAAATAAATTCTATCGTTTTTAGCTTGAGTTCAATGTATATATTTTAATAAAACAACTTTTCAAACTCATGTTACTTGTTTAAGAGCTCCAACTCAAATAAACTCAATTATACTAGAGATACCGGGTTTAGTTCAAATAAACTCAATTATACTGGAGTAATACACAACGTTCTTATATAAACTAGTGTAGTGTTCTTCAATACGTCAAGTACTTCAAAATAGACCGTTTCACTTGAAATACTTAATTGAACTTTCGAATGAGCCGATTCAAGTATTAACCATTTCAGTTCGCCTCATGAAACTAATTATTGGAGAGTAACTTTAATTTTGTTCAAGCTCAACTCGATCACGAATATTATCAACCTCGAGCTCGGGCTAAATGAGCTCAAGTAGCTCGTTAATTGCTCGACTCGTTAACACCGTTAGGTTAACTTAAGTTATCTACAACCAGTTCGCCTTCATATTTTGAATAATAAATCTTCACCTCTCAATGATTTATCCATGTAAAACTCTCTATGATTTCCCATTGTTTTCATTGTTGATTATTGTTGCTTTTGTCACAACATTTTCCCTCACAAGGAGACTACCAAATCTTTTCTAGATATCGCAATAGAGATACTGAATGACAACCCGACACTCGCTGCTAGTGGGAATGCACTTCGAGCCTTAGCTCGTAAGCCTCAGGCTTTTTCTGAACCGAAGTCTGGTATCACGAGGAAAATTGCTTCGGGTAAACATTTCTACCCATTGATGTGTACATATAATTATACCTCACGGTCTCCAAGCATGTATTAGCTCGGGAGTATTGATCATATCCGTACCTAGTATTCGATCTTTTAATTCATAATCATGTAGATAAATCTTAACATAGATAGATACATGCATATATATATATATTGAATATTTGTTAATAGTATATATTTGGGATCATCAATTTAATTAACTCATATTTTTTTTCTTTCTTGGTTGTTGCTTTCAGTTTTCAAATCCTTTTGTTATAAGGTAGGAGCTCCTGAGAAGGAAAGTGATCAAGCATTGAAATTACTAAGAATCATTTGGGGAGCTATTGCAAAAAAAGATAAGGTAGAAATTGATAACATACTCAGAGGGCCTGCAGATCCTGTGGAAACGCTTAAGCAAGACAATAAGGAAAAGACGCCACCTCCACAAACTCCAAAAAAATTTTCTTCCCGGACACTATTTGTTGCTGCGGAATTAGGCAATACGAAGTTTATAGTTGAGCTTATTCGTCAATATCCTGATCTGATCTGGAAGGTAAATGACAACAATCAAACTATCTTTCACATTGCTGTCAAGCATCGTCACGAGGGTATCTACAACCTATTGTACGAGATAGGTGCAATGAGAGATCTGATAACTCCTCTTAAGGGTAAGAAAAATGATAACAATATGTTGCATTTAGCTGGAAAGATTGCCAAGAGCAAGCGACTTCAGGATGTGTCAGGAGTAGCTTTACAGATGCAACGAGAACTCTTATGGTTCCAGGTAGACACACATACACACAAATGCATATATTCTTCTTCAATCTTTCCTTTTTTTATATCATGAGAAAATGCGCAATACATAACTATTCTAGTTTGTTTCTACGAATTGTAGGAAGTAGAGTCCATAATGCCTCCTTCTTACAGAGAAAGGAAAAACAAAGGTAAACAAACACCACATGAGTTATTTACCAAAGATCACAAAGATCTAGTTAAAGAAGGTGAGAAGTGGATGAAAGGCACGGCTAGCCAATGTATGGTTGTTGCGGCCCTTATTGCCACGATAGTATTTGCCGCAGCTTTTACAGTTCCAGGTGGATACAATCAGAACGATGGTATCCCTATCTTCTTTCATAAAGTAACCTTTATGGTCTTTGTAGTGGCAGATGCCATTTCGTTGTTCTCATCATCAGCTTCCATACTAATGTTCTTAGCCATCCTCACATCTCGTTATGCTGAACGTGATTTTGAGAAATCACTACCCAAAAAGTTGATGCTAGGTCTAGTAACTCTTTTCATCTCCATCATAACAATGATGATCGCTTTCAGTGTCAGCTTCTTCATATTATACCATAATGATTTGAAATGGATGCCAATTGTTATTGCTGTGCTCGCCAGCTTCCCAGTTCTCTTGTATGCTGCCCTGCAATTGCCTCTGTTACTTGATGTATTTCGATCCACATACGGTTCTAGGTACCTCTTTAAGCCCCAAAAACAAGTTCTTTACTACATAAATCCCCGACACTAACTACTGTCGTTTCGTGCAATGGTTCTAAGTTGGATGTCGATAAATAATGTATTTTTTCCTTTGTTGAATAAATATGTTTAATTTGTTCATATATTTGTTTTGATGCTCCAATATATTGGTAAATGCAATGACGCTCCAAACTATGAGCACATCATAGTAGACTATCAATCAGATCATAATAATGTAGGGAAATCAAACAGTCCTAACAACTTAATGTATTGAAAATATTTTTGGATCGCTAAAACTAAACACAAAGTGAATGTTTGTTGTTTCTTCAAATTAAAGTTTGCAGTGTTAATACAAATATACAATGACTTAATTTTTGTGCAACCACATTCTAACTTTTAATATCTGTTGAATATCATTTCTTATAATACATTTAAGGGATTAATGTGTGTAAACGTAGTTAACTTTAGCTCGAACTCTATAGTGTGTATTCAACTTCATTTTGGTAAATTGTATTTATCCAACTTTTAAATATAATTATTATATGTATCAGCTAGTACTTTTGATGATGCGATAACTTGTATGGATGCCTCGTAGGACCTTACACATATGACAATATCTATATTTGAAAGTTGAATATACACTATAATGTTTAAGTTAAAGTAAATGCACTTACTTCACATGTAATCTTAAATTAAAATAGTCAGTTGTTTCACAAAGTTGTCACGATGTTAATCATGTATTTGATAGAGTATATATATTAGCTATAAGAAAATTGTAAATAGTAATTGGATTAAAACGTTAAATATATATAAAAACTGCAAAATGCTAACATTGGATTACAATGACATCTTATCTGTTTTTATTAAAAAAAATTAGGTTAATTACAAACAAATTATACTTAATTGCTTAAAATAACCAACACTACTTGAATATAAATAACCGGAAAGCACGTTACAACTGAAACTTTTTAAAAACTAACAATTGAAGGGTAATTTGGCAATTAGCTATATTTACAATCATGAAATTAAAAAATAACAGTTTAAACAATTTAATCCCAGTTCCATTCTAATGAAATGTTGTGATAAAAATAAAAAGGTAAACTCATTAGATTTGAATAATTAGCATATCTTGTCGTATGTTCGATCTATTAATAATATATATGTCGTTAAAATGTATATCTAGTCTTTTAATAAGCACAAGAATATAAAGTACGAAATGTATATTCTATTATAAAACCAAGACTCCGACTTTATCAATAATATGGAAATTGAAGCCTTCACTTATTTGGAAGAAAAATCCAACGCTAACATTCACATGCATTATTGCATACAAATATATAAATGTGTTAGAATTGAATAATATATATTCGTTTTCTAGGTCAGAAAAACAAAAACGCCACCCACTACTTACTCGTAATTAGTTGGCATGCTCATTGTCAACAAATGTAACTTAGTTAAATATAGATGTGAAAACTCGAAAGGATCTAATACTTTTTCTGTATTAAAACCAAGGTTTTAATGGCAGATATATTTCATAAAAAGAAGACTAAATTCTACTATAAGAAATTCAGGGGGAAAACAGAGTCAATATATGTGTCATTTTCTATTTTTAAACACCAGTCATTGTAACTAAATATTCTATAAGAGTTTAAAGAAAATGAATAAAGCGAGTAACTATAAATTAATTTGATTTTATTAGTATAACTTCTATTTTCATTAATAGGTTGTCGAGGATTATTAAATTGTGACATAAGTTTTTCTGATTATAAATGCATCAATTCTAGCTCATTTTTAATTAACACGGGAAATTTGAGGTCAATTGCGTAACAGAAAAAGTTACTTGATACAAAGAAGATGGATTAAAATTAACCACATAACATTATTTTGACTCAAATTAATTAAATGGTTACATGTTTTAACTAAATATCCACTTTTAATGAATCCATATTTACACTTTTATCTAAGAGCTTTGCTAATCATTCCCATTAGGAAAACGATTAAGAATACAATTGCTAATAGCAACAATTAATAAAAACTTAATTTGATAACGATACATTTTATCTTCTGAATAATATTTTTATTCTATGCATTTATAAAAAGCTGAGTAATATATTACGGAGTATTTAAATGATGATTAATTTATAATAAGGTATAATAATAATAATATATATAATATGAGTTGAGATCATTAAAGTATAGGATATTTTGTGAGTATGGGAGAACCAATCAAATTTCACCATTTGAAAGGGTATTTATGTCTTTATAGCAATATATATATATATATATAAACGCACAAACAGAGACACGCACATGAACTAGGGTTTCTACAGATCTCGATTTTCTGCAGCAACAATGGACCAAAGTTGCACTAAATTCATCAATTGAAGGCTCGATTTCAACCTACGAACACTTAATTACAGGTGCGTTGATGAATTCATGTGTTTTCCAGATCCAAAACTGTATGTAAATATGCGCAGATGCGATAATCATGTAATTGACCAAAAAAATCACGTATTTGAATCTGTAGATGCGATTATCATTTAATTGAACCTGCATATGTGATAATCATGTAATTGAAACTGCATAAAACACGTATCGATTTTATTGAAACTGCCTAAATCACGTATGTGTTTTCCAGATTCATGTGTTTTTTGTTCTTGAAGGTTTAAAACTATATTATTGATACATGTAATTTATGTTTAACTATTTGATGCTTGTCAGGTATGGTTGAATTTGAAGAACAAGTGGAAACTCATCTGCAGCAACCTATTGAATATAACAACACAGGTGATTTCAAAACCACTGTAACAGATCTTGTTAATATGTTACAGTAGATTTTAAACAACTGTAACTCCTGTTGTTGCGTTTTTCTAACATATGTGTTATTTAAACAAAGTTTTTTGTTCAGATTCTCTACCTGCTCCAACACCAAAAACTGATCCATATGTGTTAAATCAGATTGAAACACTTGAAGGGACCACATTATGGACACCTCATGCTTCTAATGCTGATAAACCATTCTTGGGGCAAGTATTTCAAACACTTGAGAATGCATTTCATTTTTATGAAAGATATGGCGCTATTGGTGGATTTGGTGTAAGGAGATATACACAAAAAAGGCTGAGTGACAAAGACAAAACGGTATCTGAAAACCATTATGTTTGTAGTAAGGCAGGAGAACCTAAAAAAAAGATGTTGACACAATGGAACAGGAGAAAAGTCGAAAACCGGAAAGGAGTTCCAATCTGACAGTCACAGGTTGTAGAGCTAAAATAGTATGTAAGTTGGTTACAGGTAGTAACACAATGTTTAAAATAGTTCAATTTGACGAGCCGCACAATCACATGATGGCGTTGGACGAATATAAGCATCTATTGAGAACAGAAAGACAGCTACACTTCTCTGAGCAGAGTTTCATTTTCAAAGTAGGAACAATCAACATTGGTCCCATAAAAGCTCATAACATATACAAGGGGATAAAAGGATCATACGAGAATGTTAATGGTACAATTTCAGATTTCAAGAACTTCAAAAGAGATATAAATGCTTATATAGGGAAAAGTGATGCACACATGCTCATAACAAAGATGAAGAATACAGCTGCATATGTACCAAATTTTTCGTTCGAGTATAAATTGGAAGACAACAGGTTAGCTGCTATGTTTTGGGCCGATGATGTAGCTAAAGCTAATTACAAAGAGTTTGGCGACATAGTATCTTTTGATGCAACTTATAAAACTAACAAGTAAGTAATAAACAGTGTTATACATCACATGTGTTACAGCAGCAACACATGTGTTACCGCAGCAACACATGTGTTACAGAATAACACGTGTGTTACTGCAGAAACACATGTGTTACAGTACAACACATGTTTTTGTTTGCATTCTGTTTATGTTATAATTTAACTTTTTAAAATATTGTTAGGTACAACATGATGTTTGTTCCTTTCACTGGAATAGACAATCACAAAAAATGTGTCACACTTGGTGTCGGATTGTTAGTTAATGAAACTACAGAGTCGTACACGTGGCTTCTTAGATCGTTTTTAAAAGCTTTTGGAGTACAACCTAAAATCATAGTGACGGATCAAGATAACGCTATGAGAAATGCGATTGCCACTGTTTTAACAGATTCAAAACATAGACTTTGCATGTGGCATATTATGCAGAAATTACCATCAAAGGTGCTGCATTTTGTTAAATAGTTGTTATTCTGTAACACATGTGTTATTCTGTAACACATGTGTTTCTGTTGTAACACATGTGTTATTCTGTAACACATGTGTTATTCTGTAACACATGTGTTATTCTGTAACACATGTGTTATTCTGTAACACTTATCCTTACATCAATTCTTTAGTAAAATGTTTTTATTCTTGCAGATTTGTGCTAATATACTTGATACAACCGACTTCAAAAAGAGATTGAATAAAATAATTTGGAACATGTTTATTACTCCACAAAACTTTGAGAATCAATGGGGAAAGTTGATAGATGATTTTCATTTACAAGACAACAAATGGCTAACAGATGTGTATAATATAAGATCCAGATGGATACCAGCATATTTCCGGTGACATGGAATTGTGTGGACTAATGAGGACCACTTCAAGATCAGAAAGTGAGAATTCATTTTTTGGAAACTTCAATAATAGACAGTCAACTCTTGTGAATTTCATGTTATGCTTTGAAGCTGCTATGGAAAAGCAACGTTATAAGCAAGATCTGCTAGACCACCAGACAATAGACACTTATCCAACGCTCACAACACGACTTAAAATTGAAAAACATGCAGCTGAGATATACACACGAAAAATGTTTTTCCTTGTACAAATAGAAATTGTGAAATCAATCTGGGCTTGTTCAGTATATCAAATTAAAACAGCAGATGGTCTTCAAGAGTATATAATAAAGGAGAAGAAGGAGTTTACCGAAGAAGAGAAAGCTTCATGTGAAAAATGGGAGGTTGAAATCTGGCCAGAAGACAAAGGTTCAGTCGTATATGGTTATCAGGTACACTACTATAATCGACTAAATCATGTGTTATTCTGTAACACATGTGTTATTCTGTAACACATGTGTTATTCTGTAATTTATTTTATAGAGAATATGACATTTTTTTAATGTGAACTAAGGTGATATATAATAAAAAAGATGGGACAGTCGTTTGTAGTTGTAGAAAGTTCGTTCGTCGTGGATTTCTTTGTAGGCATGCTTTTTGTGTCTTCAAAAACTATGATATTGAAGAGATTCCAAATAAATATGTGTTAAGACGCTGGACAAGGAATATAATAACAGCAGAGTTTGGAAAAAGAAAAAGACGTTTAGAGACAAGTGAATTCGAGAAACTAACAAATGAGGCGACATCTGCCCTAGACGATTGCATCAAATTTGTAGGAAATGATCAAGAAAAGCTTGCTGATTTGGTAACAAAGATGAAGAAAATAAGGACAAATATGGAAACTTCATCGTCCAATGTTAAACCTCTATCAAAGACAGATGTTATTGAAAAATTGCATGGGATTACAAAACCTGATGTTATTGAAATAGAAAATCCAGAATTGGCATGATACAAAGGTTGTGGAAGAGATGCACGATTAAAGAGTACGCAGGAGAGGGAGAAGGCAAAAAAGAAGAACGGAATAAAGCCAAGAAAATGTGGAAATTGTGGAAAGATGGTTACTAACCACATCAAACGTACATGTGAGAAGAAGAGAGCTGAGTTTGAATGGAAAAAAATGTGATTAATTGAAATTCACACTGTATACAATGATATTGATAACTGAATACATTAATATTGACACTTTCAATAAAATGTGATTAATTGTTAGAATATATACATGTGCTTTGTTTTGATTATTCTGTAACACATGTGTTGTTGCTGTAACACATGTGTTGTATTGTAACACATGTGTTGTATAAAACATATGTCCTCAGATTAATTGTTAGAATATATACATGTGCTTTGTTTTGATTATTCTGTAACACATGTGTTGTATAAACATATGTCCTGTGTACTAACAATATTATCAAACATATCACTTCGTTACTTAAACTAACCAGCCATGTAAAATAATATTCACAACCATATTACATCATTAAAACTACCCTGTTTATAACTGAAACATATGGAACTAGTAACCACCAATACATGTCCAACAAACTGTTCAATCTTGACCATCAGTGTTTTCATCAAGGCGCTGCTTAATACCACACATAATCACTTTCTTAACTTCTTCTTTATCATGAGTTTTGTCAAACTCATCAGCCGTGTCATGAATTCTTTTACAATTCATGTTCGCTTTGTGCAGCAACATCTTTGCAAGAAACTTAATCCTCAGTCTCAGGAGTTGCTGGTCTTGGACAAGACCTTCAACAGACAATCCACAATCCCATTTTGTGCTAGCCTCATCCATATAGCTCTCCATATGCAACATTGTAAAAATACCACAATCAACATTATTTTCGTTGGTCTTCCACTTCAGATTCATCACTGTCGCCTTCTTTTTCTTCATAAAAAACGTGTGTGCAGGATGAGAGTATTTCTTCAAGTGCTGACGAAACAAGCTCAGCTAAAAAAAAATTATGTTAAACGAAACATTGTTAAAATATGTATAAAATACACATGTGTTGCTGCTGTAACACATGAAAGCTTTTTTTGAAAACTTACCACCAGATCACAAATAGCTGCATACTTATCATAATCATTTGAAACACTATTGTCAATAACATGGAAGCTTCTTTTGTCCAAATTGAACACCAATAAGAAAAAGTGTCGATCAACTATGACTGGGAAGAATACCTGTTAAAAAGGACATGAGATATTCAAAATCAAACACATGTATTATCAAAAGATGTGTTACAGTATAAAAGAATCACAGAAATATAATATAAATGACTTACAAGTCCAATCCCTATCATAGACATGCGTACAGGATCATTCCCTAGCAACTTCTCTACTGATGTTCTGAATGCTTCCAGCTTATTTTCTTTTGACATATGATTCTTCAGCATTGACTCAGGCTGATTTATAAAATAACAAAAATTAAAAAACAGTGAAATAAATAAAGAAATACCAAGGAATAGTGATATATTTATTTAAAACTTACAAACATTCAAGGCTGGAAATATAATCTTGCTGGATCACTAGATGTTCTAAATTGCTCTTCATAATTCAACAACGCAGCCCAACTATCTATCACATTTAAACTCATCCACAAATGAGGGGCTAATGTCTGCAAGTCCCAACGTGTTGATATGTGACCATGGACCGTTTCAAATAAGTGATCCCTATAAAAACACATGTCATTATATCAACAAACACAGAATTAATACTACTGACTATTACTATTGACTATTTGAGTTATAAAACATGTGTTAATACTGTCTATTGAACTTACAGCGGGTCGCCTTGCATTGAAAACAGCCAGTTAGAAATCCTAAACTCAGCTGCAACAACATTTGATGAGACATTTGTCTATCGATTCATATATCGCGAAAAAGAAAAAACTGTAGGCTTGGTTACTCGTTTCTCCCCTAATTTTGGAAATCCTAAGGTATTTGGGAAGGTAGGATTTTCCAGAAACATGTTTGTCATTTCAAATACCTCAAAAACTGATTCCCCAATCTGAGAGTAAAATATATCACAATCGTTAACATCTAATGTATTTACTTCAATAACAGAAACATCCTGCCCATCACTTTCACCCCCACCCAACTCTTCGCAAACCTGATTATCCTCATTCCCATCATCCTTCAACTCTTTTTCATCACCACGCACATACCGCCCAAACAGTTCAGACACCTTACAATCCTTTCCTATTATCCTATTAACAAAAATACCAGACAACTTCTGATCCAAAACTAACAAATTTTTATCATTAGGGTACTTAATTAACCCTTCTCCCAACTTTCTTTCCAAACGAAGCTGCTCCAACAATGCTGATGCTAACAGTTTTGAGCATCTCTCATGATAAGCCTGTCCATGTTATACATAAAACATTGTAAATAAAAAAATACACATAAACTCATGAACACAAAAAACACATGTCTTACACAACACCTGTGATAACAAATAACACATGTGTTGCTGCTGTAACACATGTGTTTCTGCTGTAACACATGTGTTTCTGCTGTAATACATGATATATTTACCTCTGCAGTTGACTCAAACTGGGTTACATTGATGAAACCCTCAGTCTGATCCTCTAGAGATGTATCTTGGCGATCAAGTTTACCAAATGCCCCGTTCTCTAGTTCTTCGTTTTCTTTCATCCTTAACAGCTCAGCATTCCAGTTCCTTATAACCGGCCAACTACGAACAACCGGAGCTTTACTCGATTTCATTGCATCAACATACAAAAGCTAAAAATAATGACAAAATAAACAATTATTGTATATAAAAAAACTTTAACAAATCTCATATAAACAAAATATAAAAAATAACTTACTAAAAGAAAAGTTATCGGGCCGTAATAAAAACACTCTTTGGCATCCGGTTTAAACTTCTTTTTACTGTTTTTCAAACAATCAATGATATAACTACACCAATCTAATTCTTCAATCTTCACATCCTCCCGTATCCGATCCAAAATATAATCCAAAATAAACCCATTGCTTTCACAACTGCCCATGCAGTTTGCAAAAAGCATCAGAAAGTTCAATTGAAAATTAAAATCAGCAGATTGTTGAGTTGACAATTAAATCTGCTATCATTGGAGGACGTATTCTCGGAGAGTCATATTGGCGTTTCCACAATTCAACACACTTATCTTCTGCATCTCGAACAGGTAATGAAGATATTGGGATATTACCATTTGGGATACCCAAAATATCATGAACTGCTTGTGTAGTCACTGGTATACTAACATCTTCAAACTTTATCTCCATGCTCTTTAGATTAAAATTGTCAACAACAAAAAATTCCATCTTACCTGCAACAAAAAAATCAAATGTGTTACAACAAATAACAAAACGTCACGTGCAATAATTAAAGCAACACATGTGTTACAGTAACACAAAAAAGGCTAACTTACCTGGCAATATATCAATTGGCATTCTGATGAAACTGCCAAAACCCATCTGAATTAAGCATTCTTGTTGTTCAATGCTTAGTTTATGCATATCATTGAACATGGGCTTTGGTGTTGTCCTAACACGAATCAACTTGAAGTTTAAACGTGCACCTTTCTTCAAAACACCATCTCTGTCCCCCTCAACCTTTACAACTGTCTCATCAACCAAAACATCAGCAGCATCCTTCTTTGAATTCTTTTTCTTTGGACTCCTCAGATTCTTTAAAAGCAACTCGTCTTCTTCGGTTGCTGTAATCTTTCTCTTAACATTTTCACCCTGTTTCGGTGAGGCTATCCTAGAAACAGATTGCTTTGTAAGCTTCTGCTTATTACTATTGACAACTACAGTTGGAGCCTCTGTTGTTTTAGCCTCTGTTGTTTTAAACACATGTGTTAGTAAACATTTTCAGGAAACAAACAACAATATATTCAGATAACATTATTTGTACCTTGAACTTCTTTTGCAGGCAACTTCAATTTCGATTTGCTTTTGACAGGAGCGTTCTTTTTAACTGTAACTTGAGGTAGTTTATCAACAAGCGTTTTTGCAACATCTACTATAAAATACAATGTGTTTTATAAAACATGTACCAGTTAAATAACTATAAAACACATACAAACAACAAAATGAAAAGACAAACAAAAATGAAGAACACGAGTCTTATGAACCTAACCTTCAATCAATGCTGGAACACTTGATTTTGTGTCTTTACCATGTCCAACAGTATCAGAAACTATAAATATGATTAACACAATAACACATGTGTTACATAACCAAAAATCTCAAAATATTACCAAAAATCGATATGATCATAATGCCAATAACCAAAAATCTCAAATATTACCTGTCGGAATGCATTTAAGTGGAATTGCTTTTATAGGCTCCTTTGAAGATGATGATAATGCGATTTCTGAACGAATATCCATTGTAGAAATCGACTGACAGAACGAACAATCGATGAGTTGTGAACGAATAAAACGCGAATTGATGACAACAAACGAAGATTCACAGCAGAAAACGATGAATTTTGAAGGTTTTCACGTTAGGTTTTTGGGTTTTTGGGAGAGCGGGTAATCTGATTGTGTTTTGAAAAGGAAAAGACTGAAAAATAGGAAATGACGAAAATACCCCTCCGCCCAATTTTATGTATAATCTTAATATGTTTAAAAAAAATTAATGTATTAATCTTAACCATTGATTAAGTTGATCTAAAGGTCATCATGTATACTCCCATACTTTCAAAAATTTGTATACTTTAATGAACTTTTGTCTATATAATATATGGGGCAGCAAAAGAAAAAGAAGTCACTAAAAATACTACAATGTTTCATCAATTATGGTGGTTAACGGATTACCACATATCCTGTTAACACGATCTTTTTAGATAATTAAATATTTAATATATACTTTTTCCGTATCAAAATAAATTTTTATTTATATATATATATAGATATATAAAAACTCTATATGAAAACTTCAAATCTTAGAAAATGAGGGAAACAAATCTTAGTCCTTGATTTTTTCAAAAATAAATATTTTAAACATTCATTTGTAATGAATGTTATATTTTGAAATTATTTGTGATTTTTAAAATTCATTTATGATGAAATCAAGGGTTAAGATTTGCTTCTCTCCTTCTCTAATTTTTTTTTCATAGTTTTAAACATTAAACATTCTAGCTAGATATTTTATAAGGGTTTAAGATTCTTGCATTTATTGTACTAATTTTTAAAAATTTATTGGAATTAGAATCTCAAATTTCATAAGGATGTTCGATTCAAACATGAATTGCATTGTGATTCACCTAATTACTTTAATAAAAAAATTCACATTTCTTATAATTTTAATTCCTATAACGAATTTTAGTTTTATAAAAAATATTTAATAAATCAAAAACACCGTTATCTCAAGGTTATTTTATTAAAGAACAACTAATAATGCATGTAATAACCTCTCAACGGGAGATCCTGTGTTGCCATTATTATTTCACATAATTATTTCTTTTATGAAAAATAACAAAACTAGGTCTAAATTTAAATTTATATTCTTCTTCATTTAATATTTAGGGAGAATTGCATATATTCCAACTTAAGTTGGGTAATTACATATTTCTTCAAAACACAAGTGTTTAGTGCATAATGTACAATAATTTTAAAACATGTTTAAGAAAATATGTAATTATCTAATTTAATTTGTGTATATATGTGATTGCCCCTAATATTTAACATTAGGCCGATTTACACTTTACATACGAACATATTATATATGAGACGGGATGGGAAATTACATTTCGTCCATGTAGTTTGGTCATTTTGCATTTTATGAAAATGATTCTTTGTTACACATTATGTGTTTGTGGTTTGAATTAACTTTTTGCAAACGTCTTAATTTTCTTATTTAAATTCATTTTTACTGCGTTATTAAGTCTATTTTAATAACGAAACTAAAACAATGCAACAACATCACGACATTCAAAATCTCTCTCCCAAATTGGTTTTAAGACGATTCACATAACTCCTTAATCATTTGCCACCCGCAAGCGACGCCAACCTCATCACCATCTCTCTCTCCATCAACACCTCTCTTCTACCACAACAAAACCCTAATTTAAAACCCCTAAATAAAAGCATAACTTGAAAACACTCAAATCAAAAACCTAACTAAAAATGAACTAGAATATGAACAATAATAAATGAATGGACCTACTAAACATACTAGTTTAATAAAAGAAATATTGTCTTGAAAATTGTGATACTACTTTAAAAATTGTGATCATGTGAGTGTTAACTAATAAAATTAGTAAAAATGAATAGTACATTATTAAACTTATTATTAAATAAATTCTATGCATGGGGACTTGTGGTCAAGTTTCATGTTTCCAGCGGAGTGGTCGAGCCATATTCAACAAGTACAAAATTAGAAATACATTTTTATTCTTTTCTAAAATTGATTTTTTATTTTAATAATTATAAATAAAATCATCTTAGTTCTAGAATATTAATTTTGATAAAATACAATTCAAATAACAAACTGCCTTTGATTTAGCTGTATAATAAACACTTATCAATTAAGAAGATGTAAGTTCATACTTCATTTGAGACAGTTAATATAAAATATTGTGTTGATTGTATCTGATATACGTATTAAATTGTAAATTTGCCATTAAATGAAGAAAAAAAGGTATACAAACAGGTCAAATTTGAGATGCGTTATCTATTATATCGTATTAACCTTTTTCAAATAATATCATAATACTCCTCCATGCCGATATTATGATATTATCGTCTCTCAATACAAAATTTCAATTTAAGATATAAGAGGTATCTGTCACTTTTCAATTTAAAAGTAATAAATGAAGGTGATATGAGAGTTTTATGATTTTTATAAGTGAATAACTTTTTTATAAGTAAAAATAAAATTGTCCTGTGAATAATAAAAACGAGACGTACGAAGTAAAAGATATCAAATTAAATAAAATAATTATAATAAGTTTACATAAGTAGCATAAAAAAAACATGTATGATAAGCACGTCGTGCTAACCTTGACAAAAGGAGGAGCATCATGTTAAAAGACGATCTTTTCAACTTTGGAAGCGTTATCGATGATTTACGAAAAGTGGCAAAGAAATTATTCTATTTATTTATTTAATTTGTGTATGATAGGTAATATCCGTTGAATAGTAACTTTTTTATAGTAAAAATGACAATTTGCTATTAATAAATCACCGTATATAGCTGGAAAGAACAAGTTGAATTACGCATGTGGGTAACTACGATGACGTTGACTTACGTAATTAATTTTAAATATATATTAATATATTTATATATATTTAAATTAAATTGTAAACCCTTGTGATACATACAATTTATATAATACAATCTTTGAATTAAGTTCAAATGAGAATGATAATTATTTGTGAGAATGGAGGAATCAATCTCAACCATCCATTTCATCAAAAAAATAATACCCCTAACACTTTTAAAAATTGAATATCTCACAAATGGTTAGTCAAAAAAATATAAAAATTGCACCATAAAAATCAGCATTTTTTTCTTTTCGATTAGACATCTCACAAGGTATACTTTTGACGAATTTTTTTTTTTTCATTTTTTGATGGGTTTCGAAATTGGTAACACATGTGTTACTTTCGGTAACACATGTGTTAGTTGCGGTAACACATGTGTTAGTGGTTGGTAACACATGCCACTAGTACATGTGTTAGTTTCAGTAACACATGTGTTAAAACTTACACATGTGTTATCGCAACTAACACATGTGTTAGTTTCAGTAACACATGTGTTACTGGTTTTCAACCCAAAAAAAAAATAAAATAAAATTTTTTACCGAAAATATGTCATGAGTGATCTCAAATCGTAGAGAAAAGAACGCTGATTTCTATGGTGCAATTTTTATAATTTTTTGATTAGCCGTTTGTGAGATATTTAACTTTAAGGGAAAATTAGGTTTTGCAAAATGGATGACCATGATTCATTCCTCCATTCTCACTAAAATTTTCATTCTCATTTGAACTCAATCCTACAATCTTTATAATGCAATATTTATTTATCACTAAAAAGTAAATAAGTGATCGTAACTTGAAATTATAAAATTAACTAAAATAAATTAAATTGTTATTCAAGAAATTCAATAATAATATTAATATTATTAAATTTAAAATAATTAATTTTTTTAATAGTTTACTATTATTTTTCAATTAGTATTTGAGTAGAATTCGTAAATTTTTTTATTAATTAATATTACATTCAAATATTATTTAACTCTAATTATTTATTTAATTTAATTTAAAAAATTAAAAATCGTCACATGACATTTTATTTATATAGCGAAATATAAAACAACATTCTATACTCCTTTAGTATATATATAAATAAACATAAAATTACATTATATATCATATAATAATAATCTTAAATATAACCTACGAACGACTTATAACGTAATCAATTAAAGAATTTCAACTAATCATTAAATATCTTAATTTTAACTAACTTTTAATCTAACACCCCTTAGATTTCTTAAGTTTGATAAATAGAACTTAAAGCATAATTCAATAGGATTACTTGATTTGAAATAATTTAATTTAAATAAATATGTTGAACAAATTAATTTTAGATAATCGCTACCAATTACTTTCTAAATTTAAAAAATTAATACCCCATTAAAACATATGAGAAGGTTCAAGTAGTTTAACTTCTTACGGTAGTAATGGTAGGATTGAATTCTTTATTTTTTATTTTAATATTAACTAATATATTTTTGATAAAAATTCTATATTAAAATTATTAGAATTCTATATTATTTAATATGAAATAAAAAGTTTTCAAAAAAAATACATCATAATATAAAAATTAAATTTGTGTATCACAACTTTATAACTTTTTGTGTATCACACATAAAAATTATAAAGGTTATAATACACAAATTTAATTTGTATATCATATATATTTAAAAAAAACTATTTCATATTAAAGAACATAAAATTTTAATATTTTTTTATATCACTTTTTAATAAAAAAATTAAATAATATTAAAATAAAAATAAAAAATTTATTCCTGCCATTATCACCGGAAGACAACTACAATAATTCTCACCTAAAATATATATATTATTGATTTAACATACATCATATAATAACCAATCAATTAATTTAACATATATATTTACGGCATGTATTATCATGCAGTGAGATCACATTACTTATCTTTCCACGTAAAACTAAAAGAGATAATTATTATATTTTGATAATCACTTAAGTTATTATTTAATTTTATTCTATATGATTATTTAGACCATTTAAAATTAATTAAATTTATCAATTATAATTCAAAGAGTTTGATATTAAGTGGTAAAATTTGATTCTTTCATACATATTTATTATTTATAAGAGTTATAATTCATATACAAATACATATATATTTATCTAGCAAAGGAAATACAAATATTATAATTATAACTATATATTGACAGAGCCAAGTAAACTGTATGGGTTTACCATTAGATCTTGACCTTCCAAAGTAAAATAAACTGCTCCAGCCTTCCAGGTATTGTACGAGTTAGGCGCAATGAAGTACATGATAAATACTCTCAAAAAGGAACATGATAACAACGGTTGCAATTAGTAGGGAGGAGTGCAAAGCAGAAGCGACTACAAGATGTATCAGGGGTTGCTTTACAAATGCAACAAGAGTTACTACGGTTTCAATTATGTAAATTCCTATCCATTTTTCAAGGATTCTTAGCTTATGTTCCTTTTCTTTCTTTCGCAATTAGTTTAAGTGTATAACTTAACTCTAAAGTAGTCTATAACTATGCTAGTTCATTTGTGTTGTAGGAATTAGAGGCTATGATTTCTCTTTATAGAGAGCCGAAGAATGAAGATGATCTAACACCATATGCATGAGTTATTTACTAAGGAACACAAAGAACTAGTTACACAAGGTCAAAAGTAGATGAAAGGAACGACTAGTCAATGTATGGTTGTTGAAGCACTCATTGCAACCATAGTATTTGTTGTAGCTTTTGCAATTCCAGGTGGTTATTAATAAAATAGTGTTATATCTTTCTTCAATTCAGAAACAACATTTATAGTTTTTGTTGTGGCAGATGCCATTTCTCTATTTTTGTCTTCAGCTTCAGTTCTCATGTTCCTATATATTCTCACTTCTCGTTACGCCGAACATTATTTCTTTGAGTCATTAACGAAAGTTGATTTTAGGTCTAATGACTCTTTTCCTATCTATAGCAACCATGACTCTGACTTTTAGTATTAGCTTTTTCGTATTTTACCATAGGGGCTTGTTATGGATGCCAAGGGGCTTCTTATGGATGCCAAATCTTATTGCAGCATTTGATGTGTTGCCACTCCTCCTATATGTGTTGTGGCAATATGGTTTTTTTTATGTAATTCGCTCTCCATATGGTCTAGGTACCTCTTCAAGCTATGTACTATACTATGAAAACCCTATGGTGTAACCATTGTCTCTTTTTTTTTCTATTTTTTTTCTTTTTTTTTTTTATCGCATTTATTTTAGTACTTGTGCTTTATCAAATGGTTGTAACTTGAATGTAGATTAACGTATTTTTCCTAGATTAATATATTTTATTAACTGTTAGCTAGCATTCATGTGTTAAATATATTGGTCTGGCCCAAAGTCACTTAGATTTGGGCTAATATTATTGGACCTGGTATCTAGAGCTGGGCAAAATAACCGGTTCCTGATCCGAAACCGGTTTTCAAACCGGAAACCGGTTTGGTCAAAACCGGATCGGTTTGAATCCGATCCGACCGGATTGGACCAGTTTGAGTTTTTAGGTTCAAAAACCGGTTTGAAACCGGTTTGGTTTGAAACCGGTCTCAAACCGGATGAAACAGGGTTCGAACCGGATTGACCTATCCGGCGGATAGGGTAAGGCTATCCGGCGGATAGGTTGTTTCTGTTGCCAAGTAGCCGTTGTAATTGAAGCTATCTGCCGGATAGCCTTACCCTATCCGCCGGATAGTTGCTTTATGCAGAAATCTCCGCACAGAAAACTAGCCGTTTTCTCAAACGGCTATCCTCATTTTTGGCCCTTTTTTTGGGCTCTTTATGGAACCAAACCTCCAGAAGAACCACTATATATGTAAATGTAATCTTGAGGTTTACTCACAACTTACAACCCTCTCAATCTAAGCATATACTCTCAATTCTCAAATTGTAATCTATAATTGTATACACTCAAACTCAAGTCTCAACACTCCACTTTCAGTTTTAATTCTCAAATTTATACTCATTATCATAATGGCATCATCATGTGGGCAATCACAATCTTCCATCGGTGTTGGAGAATCATCTAGCAATGCTACGGTTGTTTCTATAATAGAAACGAAAAGAAACCCGGCGGTTTGGTGCAATTACGACTTGTGTGAAATGTCGAACGGTATTAGAAAAGCTCGGTGCAAGAAATGTGGGGCATTTTTCAAAGAAACCGGCAATACTACTTTGAAAAATCATGCAAACACGTATTGTAAACCGGTGAAATATGGAACGGCGCATAATCAATCAACAATGTCGAATGATGGTACAATGTGGCAATATGAAGCCTCTAAGGTGCGGGATAGAATGGCGAAGTTCGTGATTCAAGAAAGCTTGCCATTTGACCACTTCGACAATCCTCGGTTGACTCGACTCATCCAAGAAACTCTCCAACCTCGTTATAACCATGTAAGTCGTTCGACTCTTAGACGAGATGTAATTAAAATGTGGAAAATGGCTAAAGATGAAATGATTTTAGGTTTTCAATCTTTAGAAACCGGTGTAAATTTAACTTGTGATGTTTGGACGGCTCCACATGGTTCACCGGATTCGTACCTTTGTGTTACCTCTCATTGGGTTAATCCCAAAACGTGGCAAATGATGAAGCGTACGATTGCGTTTGAATTATTTGGATATCCGCATACCGGCGAAAATTTATATCAAATTTTAGATTATGTGATAAAGAGTTTTAAATTGGAAGGAAAGGTATTTTCAATATCTTTTGATAATGCATCCAATAACACCCCCGCCGTTAATCAACTAAAACTAAAATACAAACCGGCTTGCGAAGGTGCATTTTTTCATAGTCGATGTGTTGCACATATCATTAACTTGGTTGTGCAAGATGGACTTAGTTTTATTGCACAAATAAAAGAAGCTTTTAAACAAATGCTACGTGATATTTTTAGTTCTTCAAACGCTAGATACCATAGATACATGAAATTTTGTGTTGATTCGAATGCACTTTGGTTAGGTCCCAATTGGGACGTACCTACTAGATGGAATTCGACTTGTAACATGTTTGAAAGTGCCTTAAGACAAAAGGACACCTTAAGGTTGTTCCATGACTTGCTTGCGGACCATAATAGATTTGTTACACCTTTTCCCGAATCAAGTTGGTATACTATCCAAGTTCTAACTGATATGCTTGTAGTTTTTAAAGAAGCAACCACTTTATTGTCGGGTGTTTATTATCCGACTAGTCCTTTAGTATTAAGACAAATATGGTTAATGTGTCAAAAATTAAGCGCTTTTGAAATGAGAGGCGAAATATTTGAAAATATGGTACAACCGATGAAGGAAAAATTAGTAAAATATTTTAAAAATATGCCTCCGGTTATAAGTTGTGCCGCCGCTTTAAACCCCGTTTTAAACGTTAATGGAGTTGAAACTTTACTAACCAACATTGCAAATGATTTGGGTTTGACGGCTATCAAGCCGGCTTGGGCAGACAATGAAATAAATGCATTTAACGATTTTTTTTGCAAGTTTGTTTGATGTTTATGCTACGAAGTATGGGGGTTCCACACCCGTTCAAGAGTTTATAAGGAATTAAGGCGCAAGTGGTTCAAGTTCGCACACCAACAATGATGACATCATATTATACAACACATTGATAAATGATGCTTCGAAAAGAGCCCGAGGAACCGTTCCTAATAGTGAACTTTCAAGATATACAAAATCCAACTTTATAATGTTTATGTCGGTTCAAGAGTTTGGGAAGTTGGATGTGTTGGGTTGGTGGAGAGATCATGAATCCCAATTTTCAATATTAGCGGCTATGGCACGTGACCTATTAACCGTTCAAGCTTCTACGGTTGCTTCGGAGTCCGCTTTTTCGGTTAGTGGTTGGGTAATTTCACCAAGAAGAACAAAACTCACCCCTTTGTCGGTGGAAGTATGTATTTGTTTAAAAGACTATCTAGATGGGATTGAACGGATACAAAACATTTCACCGCTCGAAGGGGAATTGGAAAAGGTTGAACAAGAGATACATGAGGAAGAGATAGCAATGGGCATGTCGGTACCACTTACCGCAGAAGAGCTTACTTATCAAGAAGAGTTACACAACTTTCATACCGACGATTAGTCAAGGATACTTTGTAACATATTTAAAAGTTTATTATTGTATTATGTAAAGTCACTTTGAGAAATCTTATTTTTTTACAAATTTAGTGCTTAACATTTCTTAGTAATTTGTCAACCATAGTCAAACAAAGTCAATGAGAGTCAACCATAGTCAAACAAAGTCAATGAGAGTTAACCATAGTCAAACAAAGTCAATGAGAGTCAACCATAGTCAAACAAAGTCAATGAGAGTTAACCATCGTCAAACATTAACAAAAAAACAAACAATAGTCAAACAAAGTCAAAGACAATCAACCAACTACTTAATGTCAACCATAATCAATTATAAAACCAACAAAGTCAAAGAAAGTCAATAAACTACCAAAAACAAACCATAGTAAAAAAAAGTTAATCACTGTCGTTCGTCCGGATGTTGAGAAGATGATCCTGGTCCATATCCATAACGAGCATTAATAGCCGAGTAATCAATACCCATATGCCCGAAAAGCGATTCCATCATGTCCCGTTGCCAATTAAACTGTGTTTTAACATTGGATTGAAAATTATCGAATTTATTCTCAAAATAAGCAAAGCGTTGGTCAATAGTTAAAGGTGGTGCAGGGCCGGCATGGCCGGCAGGCGCCTCCTCCTCCTCATCATCATCATCATCTTGTTCCTCTTGATCATGATTATATACCCACGGAGCCCATTGTAGGTTTATAGACCCATCTATCAACCGACAATGCCTAAACCAACTCGCACCCAATAACCGCATTTCTGGTTACACGATCATGCACGTTCCCAATCCGGTTTGGTTACCAAAGTAGCGGGCCAAACGGGTCACATACTGCCCGCCAGTGATGCTACTAGATCGGCGTGACCCGCGAGCCATATTCCACAACGACCGGGCAAGACAACCCGGAACATTCACCAACCCTCTATTCACGATAAACCCAAGATAATACAAATCTGTTTGGGTGACTTTCTCTGGGCTTTCTCTCCGACAGGTGAGAGATGTAGAAAGCATCCGGTGAATAACACGGATGACTGGATCATAAAGCTGTGTAGAAGACTTGGGCTTAGATGTCCATGGATACGACGAAATCTGATTCCAAAGAGCCGGTAGATCGCAATCTTGTGGATGCCGAATCCCATTAAACAAGTGATCTATATAATAATCCATGCGTACCTCCTCCGGAGTATACAAACCTAAAGCCAAACCAAATTCGGACACACTCATCTCTCGAGGCACCCCACACAATTGGAACCGAATAGTACGTGCCTCGACATCCGTATTGACATCATCAAATAAGTAAGTGCTGAAAAACTCGAGAGTTGCCTCTTGATAGATATACTCCCGAATACTAAATAACCTCGACCAAGCTCTCGAGGTGAAACATAACCTACCATCAGCTAACCTATACTCCATCCGCAAGATGTTTCTAATTTCTTCGGAACCAGTGGTATTAGACTGTCTTGCACTTATTTGATCAAGAACAGCCCAATCGACAACATCAGCACATTGAATTGTTTTGTTGATGTTGATTTCCAACCTCGACTTAAATTCAGTTTTTTCACTTGAACTATAATGCCGGTTATTAAACTTTAAAAATTGGTGATTCCTTATTATTGCTGGCACCGGAAGGTCATACACTTCCGTTGCCTCCTCATTGTGGCTTGTAGATGGTTCCCCACGTTTTCGTGACTTTTTTGGCGCCATGTCTGTAAAAATATAACATTTATCAAACCTAAACTCATTAAAACAAAAATACAAACCGAGCACGTATCTATACATTCAAATTACCAATTACCATAAACCACATATTAAGATAAAAATTCTCATATTACAACAAATTCAATCAATTATACAATTACAAATCCAATTAAACATTATATATAATTAAACAATGTAATTACAACAAATTCAACCGTGTAACTTCAAAATCAAGCAATTCAACAAATTATATACAACTACAACTCAAATTAACCATCACAAACAAGTTTTGAACAAAACCCCCCAATTGTGTTATAAACCCTAATTATCACAAAACGGTTATAAACCCTAATTACAACAAATTAAACCGTAAAACTTGATAATCAAGTATCAATTAACTATTACAATCATAATACAACATAACCCTAATGATTAAAAACCTAATTCATCACAATTCATCATCAACAAAAGTTTAAAATTCAAGGAATGTATTAAACGAGAGTAGTAGTAATCACACCTATGATTTGAAGATGAAAAACCCAAGCAAATGTGGATGGAATCGGGGGAAAAATCGCCCAAATATGATTGAAGTCGACTAGAGAGAAAAAGAGTGGTGTGTGTGTGTTTTTTTTTAAGAAAATGAGGGTTTTGGGCTGTTAATACGCCCCAGGGTGCCGCTATCCGGCGGATACAATTACCTATCCGGCGGATAGCCCTATAGATGGATTTTTTTTTCAACAGAAAAGGCCTATCCGGCGGATAGCCTTGACTTATCCGGCGGATAGCCTGCCAATCTGGGCCAAATCCGGTTTCTCCCAAACCGGTTTTTGGGAAATCGATCTCGATCCGGTTTGAAACAGATTCCTAAACCGGTTTGGGCGGTTTGGGTTTTTCAGGATTGAAACCGGTTTCAATCCGATCCGGTTTTTGTCAAACCGGTTTTGACCGGAGTTGACCCAAACTGGTTCGGTTTGAAAACCGGTTTCGGTTTGGGCCAAAACCGGTTTTGCCCACCTCTACTGGTATCACTTTACAAGTTATTGCCTTCTCAAAAAAAATAAAAAAAATTCACTGTACAACTTATTGAAGTATGAACACGATTTTATGCAAAAATGTGACGTACATTATTTTAAAACCAAATTGTACCATGCATGTAATGCTTAAGATTAAATTATTCAGAACACAATGCAACTTTCTACTACATTGACTTGCACGTTCCAACTGGTTAGCAACATAAATTAAACTGTTTAATCTTCCAGCCTAATTAATTGATTTTAATAAACACCATTAGCTGGCATTGGCATATTGGCATGTACACATGCTAAGTAGTCAGCTGAAATATAACCAGAAACCACGCTACCATAACTCAATTGCAGGTTTGACATCATGTTATATAAACTCCTTTTAGTTAATTAATTAATATTAATAATAATAAACATAGAATATCAGTTATAATTATTTTTTATAAATATGATTTCGTAAAAACTTAAGGTTTTGCATATGTAAATCCCAAAATTAACTCATACAACTATTCATTGTAGATTTCTTCGAAGGTAGAAGATGTTAAAGAAGAATTGGGGTTACGAGTATGTACAAATTTGTTCAAAGTTAATTAAGTAGTTACCCTGTGTCTATATATATGTGGTAAATCAACTATAATCAACTAATTATGTATATACTTCTCTGAAAATTTGCTTGGTGCTACAGCAACTTATGGAAACAGTGCAGTTTCAGGCGAGTTATAGCTTGTGAAAGCATTCAATTTGCAAGTAAGTTGTTGAAAACTAAGATGTTTGGTTTATATTTATATACTAATCAACAAGGATGTAAAATTTAGTTACATTAACATTTTATATTTATTCTTAGGTTGGTGCATGGCACATGGACAGCATTGAGCTCTTACAGTCATATTTAGGATGCCAAATATTCAAGTAACTCGTATTACCAATGAGGATATCGACCCAAACCTTTCTACAGGAATCCTACTCGTTGAGGGCAAAGTGGTAATTTACTCTCCCTTCATATATTTACGTTATTATTATTAAATTACTATCACGTATTGTAACTAATTTTTTGTACTCCGATTCTGAATATGCAAACTTAAAGAAAACAGAGTTTAATTTTTCGATGTGGGTAAGTGATAATAGCATAATATTAATTAACATATAATACGGGGTTAGCATCATATATAATAGGGTATTGTTAATTACATCACTAAAAAATGTATTTCTTTAACAACGCCTTTTGTGTATCGTACATTAACCGTCAAATTATCTATCACTGAAACTTGTAACAGGAAAATACAACAATATTTTAGAGCATGAAATGCATCTTTAACTCACTCCTAAAGGATGTCCTTCGTTATCATTGTCCATTAATTAGTTAAATAATATGCCAAAAACAAATTAAATAAATATCTCACAACTACTATCGAAGTCCTTTAATACTTCTGATAAACATAAGAACAATGAGACCAATTTAGGTCGTAAAGATGGTTTAAAAGAAAATCACGACATAGTCGAGAACTTATAAAGTTTGATAGTTTTATGATATCTATCGTTCATATTATAGGTAAACAAAAGTTAAAATTCACAAAATTTCTTGTAAATTATAACTTATATAAAATGTATACGTACATGCGAACGGGTTAAATGTTCACGTGTGAACAAAAGTATAATTTTTTTAACCTAATAGGAAACTTTGAAGTTTTTCATAATAAAATTGGCGGTTGTCCCTTGAACCATCTTAGCTAAAATAATTAATTACTTTTATTGACACTAATTACATATACATTGTGATTACATATTAAATCGATATGAATTTGTGCAATCCACTGTTTGATATAAGGAGCCAAACAGATTTCTACGCTTTTTTAATTTTTTAATGATATCATTACATCAAATGAAACCACGTGTAAAAGAAGAATAAACCATTATTGTATCAAATGAAACCACATGTAAAAGAAATTCGGAGTACAATTTGATGGGAAAAATAATTCCCCTACGTGCAATAAATGTAAAACAAAGGGGTAACTTTACAAATATTTAAGACTAGAAGGGTTGAAATGTAATTTTATTTTCTTTTAAATTGCTACGTCTTCCCGTAATAACCGAATTACTTTTAAAATTTGTATTTTCTTTGATAATGACCTGAGCAAGTGAGGCTGTAGTGATAGGATAGAATTATTCCAGTTCAATAATTGCATTTCAAGGCTTTTCAATTACAATTCATTCACCATAATTACTTGCTCGCATAGGTATAATCCAATAAAATCATCACTCTATAATTTTATTCAAGTCAATTAATGGTGTGATTGTGCAGATGGCGCAAAAAAGTGTTCAATTAGACACGATAAATGAGAAGAAACCCTCAACTCACCAGCAACAGCAGCAGGGGATCAACATTCCGGCAGCTCATGCTAAATTGAATCAGCAGCAGAAGCAGCAGCAGGAAATCAAGAATTCAGTTGCTTCAACTGCTAATAACGATAAACGATTGACACCGAATTTAGGTTGTCGTGATCTACTTACCGGTAATTTTCTGTCTCTGTATATATATATGTATATGTATATAGAATATCCATTTTACTTATTAATTTGTTCTTTATAATTTACTGCTATATTACACAAGTGACGTTGACTTTTATTGATGTATTGTATTGATCATTGCCTAGTGACAATTAGAAGGATGATCAGGATTATAATAAGGAAAATTAGCATTTCTCTTTCACTAATGGTATCAAATCTTTCAAAAAATCAATATATAATACTAGTCAAGTTTTAGAATTTTGAAGTCCCTACGAAAATGGAGGGTATGTAGCATTTCACTCCCTACAGATGCCCAAATTCGAGCCTGGTTTGAGGTGAACTCAAAATCGTCTCGAGCACATCTAAAAATCAATAATTCATATAAAAGTCGGTATCAGTAGTCAAATTATTTCAAATATATACATTTGGATAAAATATAAGGTTCAAAAAACTCGATAAGGGCTCACAATTAGCCCTTATAAACTCAAGCATGACTCGTAATATATTTTGAGCAACTTTATGCTCAAGCTCAATTATTATTTTGGACTACAATGAACTTGGATTGCTCGATGAAAGCCAAGTTGTTTGCGGTTACCAGGAATATCATGGGCAAGTCCAGCCCACAAAGGAGGGGAAGGGACCACATCAGTTCAGCCCCCTGTGTAGTTTATTGAAGTTTTTATAATAAGGACCCCTTATCTATGTGAAGCCAGGGCTAAAACTTTGATATACTATTATAGTATTATGCAGAAAATACATTTATACATTATTATTGCTAACTTTTAAATTCGTATATACACACGGACAGTTTAATATTAGCATCGTATTATCATATGTGTTCAAAAAATGTTTAAAACTTTGATTACTAAATTTATTTCATATACAAGAAGAAAATATCAAGGTTTATCTATCATAAAAACAGTTATGTACGATAATGCTAATAAATGGTTTCTTAACAAATAAGACAAAATTGAAATTATCTTTAATTGCTTGATGATTTTTGATTGTCTGGCAAATATCCAGAACTATCAAAATAATCAAATTGGAGATGCCAGGTATAAGCTGTTGAAATAAATAAATAAAATTAATATTGAAATGAAAACAATTAACTAATTATATAGCTCTAATAAATACTAAAAATTGTTGAAAAATTCCTAAATCCTAATTATATATGTTCCGTACGAAATAGTTGATCTAGAGTCCAAGGTAAACTATAAATAACATAAACTTATTATTAATTCGAATGAAAAAACGGAATGCGTAGTTTATGTAAAATTGGAACAAATAGATGCTCACAAAATTAAGATTAACTATAGAATAGATATCAAATAAAATTGAAATGATAAGTGATTTTGATTGGGTAATTAAAAATGATGATGTCATTAAGCCGCTTCTCGCTTCGTATATTATATTTAAGATAAGATAAAATAAGACTGATATTATGTTTGAGCAAGGTCGTACATTTTAATCGACTTGCATTCTTGTTTTAAATAAATTGTAATTTTCTTATTAATTTTACATTACCTTTATTGTCTTGCGTCCCTGTATTTTATGGATCAAATATATACGTTTGAATTGATCCTTAATCTTAGTGAAAAATTTATTGAGATGAATATGATACTAACAACTTGCTTCGGAATTACTTTAAAGGATCTAGAATAGATTACCTCAAAATTGGAGTCCCTCTGTATGAAGCATCGATTAAATGTGATTGGAAAGCTGCTAAAGCCATTCTCGATAAGAAACCAGAGTTGGTGGGGTATTGTATCACTGAAAATGGGGAAACTGCACTTCACGTTGCAGCATCCGCAAAAGGTCCCAAACATGTGGACGAGTTCGTGAAAAGTCTGGTGGGTTTGATGAGCAAGGAAGAATTGGCTCTAGAAAATGAAAGTTACAACACCGCCCTCTATTTAGCAGGTGCAGCCGGAAACGTTAAAGCTGTTGAAATCATGTTGGAAAAGAACAAGTCCTTGCTAATAATACCTGGTGCTGGAGGGAGTATGATGCCATTGTATGCGGCTGCCTTGTTTGGACATTATGAGGTGGTAAAGTATATGTACGAAAATTCCAAGGAGTTGGGGGATGATGGTTGGACACATCAGAATCGTGGTTGGCTGCTTCTAAAATGTGCCGAGAATGATATGTTTGGTAAGTTATGTCCATTATTCAATGTACAAAAATCTATATGCTTTCTCACTTTCATTGTTGATTTTGTTGTCACGTTCTTTTTTAAGACATTGCACTAAAGATAGTTAAAAAGCATCCAAAACTTGGTACTGGACCTGTACTCGGAGTTTTGGCTCGAAAACCTGAAGCATTTCCTGAAACAAAAAGTAATACCATCAGAAGAACCATCAATTTGGGTAAACATCTCTGCTCTTCGATGTTAATTACTCTTCAACCGCCTCAAAATGAGCATCAAGAATTGGGTAAGGTAAGTGTACCCGCTAGGGATTTGACTCAAAAGACTGAACCATCTGCCATCACAAGAACCATCAAGTCAGGTAAACATCTCTAGTTTTAATGTTTGTCACGCATTAAACCGTCTCACAACAAAAGTATCCACTCTTGGTTTTGAGATCATAAACTAGTACTTTCTGATTCAAATTTAGTATACATTAAAACATGATTTGTCAAGTAGAACCTTTGAGATCCATGTGATGTGCTAGAAAATTCGAGTCAAAATACATACCACTATATAATGTAGCTTCTTTATTACCCTTGCTAAAATCCAACTTCACCAATTAATATCTAAGTTTTATATATTGGTATCACCAACTTGGTTTCTTTTGTGGTTTTTGTTTTCAGTTTTTGAATATATTGGTTCAAAGTTGGGCGCTCCCATAAAAGAAAAAAATGCGCTGCCCTTACTAACATTCATTTGGGAAGATATTGCGAAAAAGCCTAAGAGATCAATTGATGATATAATCAGAGGGATACCTGATCCGAAGCAAGACGAAAAGTCAGCTTCTGGAAATGTAGATCAAGCACTTCAACTGCAAAAACTAATTTCTGAACGTATCGTGAACATGCATGCTGAAATCCAGAATGTAATTAAGAAAGACACTAATCCAGCTTCTGGAAAAGAAGATCAAGCTATGCAACTACAAAAACTCATTTCGGAACATATCGCCAAAATGCATGTTGAAACTCAGAGTGTAATCAGAGGGCCTGCTGAAACAACCTCAATACGTCCAAATGTACCATCATCGGCAAAAGCGATAAAAACATACTCTAATCGGATACTCTTTGTTGCCACGGAAATGGGGAATACTAAATTTGTAATTGAGCTCATCCGTCAATATCCTGATCTGATATGGAAGGTAAACGATGACAACCTAAGTATATTTCACATTGCCGCCAAACATCGTCATGAGGGTATCTACAACCTGTTGTACGAGATAGGCTCTATGAAAGATTTGATAACTCCTCTAAAAGATCCAAATGATAACAATATGTTGCATTTAGTTGGGAAGAGTGCAAAGCAAAAGCGACTACAGGACGTGTCAGGAGTCGCTTTACAAATGCAAAGAGAACTATTATGGTTCAAGGTATGTACATATATTCCTCGAAAGTTAGTTTTATCTTCACGATGATCGACTAACTTACTTATGAATGGGTCGATTTGAGTTGTGTTTTATCTTATAGGGTCTAAATAGATCCACTGTCCATTATTATACATTTATTCTCTTTAAACGAATATAAAACACCTCATGGCACAATTTGATTTAAAGACTTACATATTATTGAATTATTATAGTTTTTTAACCATAAGTAACACATTAATAATTTCTACTTTTTATGAGAAAACGGAATAGAACTGTTTGTTGGTCAACCCAAATCGACTTGTTCTGACCATGCTAAAAAGTGATCCATTTTGACCCGTTATTAAATCCGGTTTTCTTGACTCGTCTAACGATGAGTTATGCCTATAAAGTAGTCTATAACTATTCTAATTTGTTTATCCTATAGGAAGTAGAGGCTATGATTCCTCCTTCTTATAGAGAACGGAAGAACAAAGATGGTCTAACACCATATGAGTTATTTACCAAGGAACACAAAGATCTAGTTACCCAAGGCGAACTGTGGATGAAAGACACGGCTAATCAATGTATGGTTGTCGCTGCACTTATTGCAACCATGGTATTTGCTGCAGCTTTTACGATTCCAGGGGGTTATGACCAAAATAATGGTATCCCTCTATTGCGTACGAAAGCAACCCTTGTAGTTTTTGTTGTGGCAGATGCAATTTCTCTATTCTCATCTTCAGCTTCAATTTTGATGTTCTTATCTATTCTCACGTCTCGTTATGCTGAACGCGATTTCTTAGAATCATTACCAAAAAAGCTGATGTTGGGTCTAGCAACTCTTTTCCTATCGATAACAACCATGACGATCGCTTTTAGTGTAAGCTTTTTTGTACTTTACAGTAAGGGTTTGTTATGGATTCCAATCCTTATTGCTGTATTCGCTGTGATGCCAGTCCTCCTGTATACTAAGTTGCAATTTTCTTTGTTTGTCGATGTAATTCGGTCGACATATGGCTCTAGGTACCTCTTTAAGCCTGCGAAACATGTTCTTTACTATGAAAACCCCAAGGTGTAAGAATTGTGATTTTATGATGTAAATGGTCTGTTTCAAATGTCATATGTAACTTGTTTGTGGTTTACTTGTACGATGATTATGTATTCTCCTTATATGTATGTTTTGTTAGCGTAGTTGCTTTTTATGCTACTGAGCCGTATGTCCAATAACTTTCAATACAACAGTTACCATGTGTTGTCAAATTGTCATTACTCACTACACTCCTCGGCACTCCTCGGCCCTATTTTACTCTGAATTCGGCTTAAACATGTCGGCCCTATTTTACTTAGATTTGCGCTTCATCAAATTAAATTATGAAATGCAGTAAAGATCTTGAATCATGATAGCAATAGTGACATGAATGTAGGTGTCGGGTGTAAACTTTTTAGGGATGTATATAAGCTAATGAGTTACTTTTATTGGGCCTATAGCTTTGTACGAGTTGAGTTGGGTTGTAAAATATTCTAAAATAGGTCCGTGTATTTAAGGGTGTAAATAACGTGAACCCGAGCTCAGCTAAGTAGAACCTGAACGTGAACTTGCATAAATGTATGTAGCAACAAAAACAACTTGGTGTTAATGATCAATACTGAGAACGAGAAAAGTTTCAACTCGATCCACTATATGCGAAGGTAGTCAAATGTGAGTGAAAGAAATAAAACCTTTTTTACTTTTCTTTTTAAAGACAATTATGGTTCCAACTTCCAAGCAATGCTATTAACATCTGTTTTCAATGTTTGCAAGATAACCATTACAAACATCAAAACGGAATTTTAAGATCCTATTCAAAAATTCAAAGATTTTACATACGTGTTATTTTAATGTATACAAAATATCAAATTTGTGACAAATTAGTGAAATATCTATAGTTTAAATGCTATAACAATAGTGTAATACTTTGAATTTATATTACTAAATATATATATATATATATATTCTTGAGTGTTAAACTATTAAAGTTAAAAAATTTATTAAATTGTGATCGACTAGATAGTTAGTCTTTTAGACTTTTATATTAACAAATAAAAATATTTTTATTATTTTCTTACCTCATTAATTCAAGTCAAGTAAGATCGGATCCGAATCTTAAGATTTTTTGGGTAAGATCGAGATGCTAGGCAAATTCTATGCAAGATTAAAATCATTTTTGCTAATAAAAACCGTAAAAGTGTTAGATATTAAGATTGATGTAATGTTAATAACCTTTACTTCCAACAAGGTATTAATCACTGTTTTAAAAATCGGTTTTTTGAACAAACTAGTGAACTCTACAGTTCTGATTGGACCGTGCTTGGTAAACTGCACTAGTCTTGGGTTCAAGCCCACTTGAATTTGTGAAATTAAGAACCCACCTACATGCAAGCCCACTTCAATATGCAAGTCCAAATCCACTGGATTTAACAAAAATTAAAAAAGAAACTGAATAAAATTCAATCCCGTTTTTGATTCAACAGGCCAATTTCCGATTTACCCGTTGTTGACCAAGTCAACAAAGCTTGAAAACTGATTACTTTTAGTCCATAAATCTTCCCCGATCAGAATGGAACACTCAAATCGATTTTCAAGACATTGATATTAATAGGATTTGGATTATAAAAAAATGGAAAGTAAAAATGAGAAGTAGGTGGGATCTGGGACGACTTGGTTCCTCGTATCACACAAATACCCATATCGGCACATGGGAACTTTATTAAATGGTCAGTAAAGTGTCACATTTATCCCGGTAAAAGTCGCTCATTTCATTTGTATCCGTTCATAATTTCATATGTGTCCTTTTAACTTTTAACTTTTTAATTAACATATATTAAAATTTAGTATTTATGAAAAAGGTGAGTTATGGAATAGTTTTAAAGATGGTACTCTTAACCATAATTCTTAAGATAATGGTTAGCAAATTTATTTATAGAAGTTTGTATATTACGTACTTTTTTATAAAGTAAACAATGTTATATCTGTCAATTTTTTAAAAAAAATGAGAAGTCAATGTAATAATACGTTAATTACCTAACTATAAATAATTAATTTGATACTTATAATTAATTTCCATAAGTAAAATATGAGTTTACTAGTATTAAGATATTGAAAATTATTATTTAGAAAGATGTATACGAAGTTTTAAATTTATAAAAGGATATAGATGAAATTCTGAAATTTGCAAAGACGTATATGAAATTTAGAAGTTTTCAAAGGGTATATATCAAATTTTGTCTTAAGTTTCATAAATTGTCGTTGACGTTGACCACAAAGTCCAAAAATTAATCACAGAATGCATATGTCCATAAATAGTTACAGTTAAAGAATCAGATTTGAAGAGCTTTATGTTTCAGATTTGAATCATTCATACATTCTTACACAAGAATCATACTGTAGTACTTATCTGACCCAGAGGTACTTGCAATAATATCCTCTAGTCTACTTTAGTCATGTGGTGAAGCAATAAATAGGTTAATGTTAATAATAATAAATTAATGATTTAGTGGTGTACCTATGTGCAGATGGCGGAAGCAGGTGTGCAGTTAGCTCAAACCGTGGCGCATAATTTCGTAAACCAGCAGCGTAACGGTACTCAGGGTGCTCCACCTGCAAACACGAGACGATTAATACCGAATCTAGCTAAACGAGATCTACTTACTGGTACTATCTGCAACTCGTTTTTACTCCTTATTTTGCTACTTCACAGTTATTGTTTACAATACCACATTCATAGTATATCACATTTATATTATAGTATACAATAAAAGTACTCAGCGTTATATTGTGTGTAATGAAATTTCAGCTTGTTGCTATTATTTGTATTTTAATGATGTGTTTGTCACCTCAAATAGTTGACACACAAGTAAAAGTATAAAAAATTATATACAACAGTAATAAATAACAAGTTTATTGCACACAATGAAAACTCGAATAGTTCGAAACACCCTATGAATATCAAAGCGTAAATAATTATATTCTCATAGACTTAAGCCCTCCGAATTTGTCATTAGTTTAGATAAGGAATGATTATGTGGTGGAATGGTAATGAGAGTGTGAATAGACTTTGAAACCATCTCTCTTGGTGTGTTTGGGGTATAACTAGGTTTGCGGGTTTGGAACCCAATTTGCAAAGTTATTCTATTTATTTAAGAGATTAGTGTGTGGGAATGCATTTAACTCTGGCTCAAACTGTATAGTGTATATCCAACTTTATTTTGGTCTACTATGTATATATAACTTTCAAATACCGCTATTATACAGTCCCGATTCTTGATATGTGTGCCATGTTCGATCGCACAGGGTCTCTATTTATTAAGGCCCTCCAATTTACAAAGTCTGTTTATATATTTACCTTTAACCTAAGTAAATATATGTGTTTATGTAGAAAAACTGGTTGAGTGGTACCACCTCTACGCGTTAGGCCAGGGTGGGTTCAATTCCCACAGCTGGGTTATTGTATTTTTGCACCATTCATGCAATTCAATTTGTTTTCGTGAATTTCAAATAAGTAATAAGTAAACTACCTTAATTTCAAATAAGTATTAATTAAACTATCTTTTGAATATCATTTAACTTTAATCAAATACTTTTGCAACCAATTGAACTAGTATTTTTGCAACCATATTTTGCTGTATAATTATACTTTGTTTGCATGTTATTCATGGTCGGTTTTGAGAGTGTGCAGAGTAAGCGATCGCACAGGGTTTCCGAAAAAAATAGGGCTCGAAATTTAGCCAATTTATATAATATATATTAATATATGTTAATATATATCAATTTGTAAAATTGAACATAAATTTTAGCAGATCTATTGTACTATTCTTCTTTTGTTTTAATTATTTTTATAAAAATTATCGACTGATCGTAGTTTTAATGAATTTTTTTTATATAGAAAAAAAGTTTAGAGGCCCATTTTTATTTTTCGGAGAGGGCCCCCCAAATCAACGGAACGGCCCTGATTGTTAATATATATATATATATATTTATATGAGAATGATTCGAAATGAAGCTCTAGATCTTGAGGAATGATGGAAGCAAATCTCAACTATTGATTTAATATTCATCATAAATAATTGTTTAAGAATATTAAGTTGACTTTGTATTGACTAGATAAAATGTAAGGTTGAGATTTATTTTCCTACTTCTCTTTTTTTTTTTCTTCCCTCTTAATTCTCACTCTATATTAATATATAAAATATCAATTTAGTTTTACCCAAGGTGAGAAGATGAATCATCAAATCTTATTAAGAAAATAATAATTTGGACTATATACATGTATTCTAATAAGGTACATTATTCTCTAATAGTTTCATTAAAGAGATAATACTAATTAATCAAACAAATGTTAGTTCACTTGTATAGTTATAATTAATAATTTTGAATTATCAAATATGAAAGAGGTGAAGGTTTTTTCAAAAGTAGTACCTTATACATATAATAATAATATTTGAAAATTAAATATACAAAATAAATTAAATTAAAGTTAAATAAACACTATTAAATTCGAGCTAAGGTTAAACCATTTCAAACATCAGTCCTTTTAATCAAACGCTTAACTTGGAAAGAAAACTCACTCCTCCATCCCATACCCACTAGACACACAATTCCTTCTTTATGAAAATCCTTTGATAAAAAGCATTACTTGAGATTTTTAATGTGATATTAACCAAAGCTTTTTACCATTTTGAAAACCTTTTTTGCATCGAAGAGTAAAATGGCAATGGGTTGCTACACACAACCTGATTAGTTCCATGAAAAGTGTAATCATTTTATTTGGTTTCTCAGTTTAATCACTTTAGCATCTTCAATGATAAAAGGTTATTAATACTTTGTTTTATTGTCACATCATAAATAGACTTAATTTTAAAAACGTAAAGTTATACACTCTAATGAAAAAGAACTTTTCAAAAGCTTCTTTTAGAACTTACCAACTAAAATCAGAAAACGAAAAAGGGTCACTGTCGCCATTTTATTAAATAATAGAAATATGATTAAGCTGGTGGCAAAAATAGAAAGAATCTAATGGGTTAACCATTGCACATGCTCAAAAAAGCTCTGATTGAATTGTTTCCTCAAAACAAACACTACAGTGTGGTGTGTTAAGCCAAATTGGAGGATCATATGGATTCAAAGTTTCACACTGACAATATATATGCATTAGAATTGATGCTTAATTAATAAATTTAAAAGTGAAAGCAATATTGTAACGAGATGTATAGGGTACTAACTAGCTATTTTCATTGAAATGGCTACTTTAAAGGAGACAGAGAAAAATACATCACAATTGGTGTCCCTCTATACGAAGCATCGATTAAATGTGATTGGAAAGCTGCTAACGCCATTCTTATTAAGAACCCAGAGTTGGTAAGGTATTGTATCACTGAAAATGGGGAAACACCACTTCACGTTGCTGTATCTGCAAAAGGTCGTAAAAATGCGGAAGAGTTTGTCAAAAATCTTGCAAATTTGATGAAAAAAGAAGACTTCGAACTTGAAAATGAAAATTTCAACACCGCCCTTTATTTAGCAGCTGCAGCTGGAAAGCTTGAAATGGTTAAGATTATGGTTGGAAAGAACAAGAATGCATTGATAATCCCTGGTAGTGGACAAATGATGCCACTGTATGCGGCTGCCTTGTTTGGAAATTATGATGTGGTCAAGTATCTCTACAAAAATTCCAACGAGTTGGCAGACGAAGATGGCTGGACAAATCAGAACCGTCGTTGGCTTCTTGAGAAATGTGTCGAGAATGACATGTTCGGTAAGCATTTTAGTATCTTGTTATTGCAACTACACATTTTAGCTGTTTGTTGTTTATCATATTTTGTGTTCATGTGCTATTCCTGTACTCCTTGTTTTGGTGAGTAGTGTCAAATGAAAATTATTGGCGATAGCCTAGACACAGACACCATTGGGCAACTCTCTGTAGTAGTTTACTTAAGTATTTAATTCTAAGCTACTTATCTTACACTATGTACAGTTTATTCTTCTTCCTTATCTCTATACATATGATCAATCGGTAAAACAAAAACTACTACCTATAAACTGTTAAAAATATGTTCATTGATTAGCTTTTGGTTAGACAATTACATTAACTATTCTTTTTTGGTTGATCTTCTTGAACCAAATTTCATAATGTTTATGCTTTTTCATTCTTGAACTCATAGTTAATTTTTGTTGCTTTTGTTGGAACACTTTCCCTCACAAAAGGATTATTAAATCTTTTCTAGATGTTGCACTAACGATAGTGAAAACGTATCCGAAACTTGGTACTGGGGGTGTACTCGGAATTTTGGCTCGAAAACCGGAAGCATTTCCTGAAACAAAATCCAATTTCTTCAACAGAATCATCAAGTCCGGTAAATATCTCTCCCAGCTGCTTGGTGTTTATTACACAATTATCTAAATGGTTTTAGGCCGACTGTTTTTTGCAATCAAGTTACTAAAATAGATACAACTTCATCCATTGTTATATTTACTAGTAGATATTTGGTATTGTTAATTTAGCTTCCTTTCTGGTTATTATGTTCAGTTTCGGCATTCATTGGTTCAAAGGTGGGAGTTCAAGAAAAGGAAACTAAAGCATTACCACTACTAAGAATCCTTTGGGAAAATATTGCGAAAATGCCTAAGAATGAAATAGATAAATTACTTAGAGGGGAGCCGGATTCAGTTAAGAAAGACAAGAAGTCTGCTTCTGGAAGGGTCGTTGAAGCTATCCAACTACAAAAACTCATTGATGAATATCTTAATAGCTTGTTTGCTGGATCCAAGGACATACTTAAAGCCATGCCAGCTGCTTCTGGAAAGGGAAATCAAACTCTGCAACTAGAAAAACTCATTTCTGAACAACTTGTGAAAATACATGTTGAAACCCAGAAGATAAGTGGAGGGCCCCCAGATTCGAATAAGCAAGACAACATGACAGTTTCTGGAAAGGGAGATCAAGCTCTTGAACTACAAAAGCTTATTTTTGAACATATTGTGAACATGCATGACGAAACCCAGAAGATAATCAAGAATAGTGAAAAGGCGGATCCAAGTCCACTACTACATAAACTCATTATTGGACGTATTACCAGCATGGATAAAGAAACCAAGAAAATAATGAGCGGGACTGCAAATACATACTCTTCTCGGGTACTATTTATTGCTGCAGAAATGGGCAATACTACCTTTTTAGTTGAACTCATCCGTCGATATCCTGATCTCATATGGAAGGTAAATGATAACAATCAGACAATATTTCACATTGCTGTCAAACATCGTCATGAGGGTGTCTACAACCTATTGTATGAGATAGGCTCCATGAAGGATATGATAACTCCTCTCAGAGATGAATATGAGAACAATATGTTGCATTTAGTTGGGAAGATTGCAAAGCAAAAGCGACTCGAGGATGTGTCGGGAGTTGCTTTACAAATGCAACGAGAACTGTTATGGTTCAAGGTATACATCTTTTTTCTTCTTCAAAATTAGTATAACAATAAAGTAGTCTCTAACTATTCTAGTCTTTTTCTCTCTTCTTTTTTGTAGGAAGTAAAGAATATGATCCCTCCTTCTTATAGAGAACGGAAGAACAAAGATGGTCTAACACCACATGAGTTATTCACCCAGGAACACAAAGAATTAGTTACACTGGGCGAACAGTGGATGAAAGATACAGCTAATCAATGTATGGTTGTCTCTGCACTTATTGCAACAATGGTATTTGCTGCAGCTTTTACGATTCCAGGGGGTTATGACCAAAATAGTGGTATCCCAATGTTTCGTTCGAAAGCAACCCTTATAGTTTTCGTTGTGGCAGATGCCATTTCTCTATTCTCGTCTTCAGCTTCCATTCTCATGTTCTTATCTATCCTCACGTCTCGATATGCTGAACGCGATTTCTTGGAATCATTACCCAAAAAGTTGATGTTAGGTCTTGCAACTCTCTTCCTATCTATAACAACGATGACGGTCGCTTTTGGGTTCAGCTTTTTCGTACTTTACCATAAGGGTTTTCTATGGATTCCAATTCTTATTGGTGTATTTGCTGTGCTGCCAGTCATCCTCTATATTAAGCTGCAATATTCTTTGTTTGTCGATGTAATTCGTTCGACATATGGTTCTAGATACCTCTTTAAGCCCACGAAACATGTTCTTTACTATCAAAACCCCAAGGTGTAACTGCCTCTTTATGATGCAAATGCTTCATTTCAAATGTGATCTGTAAGATGTTTTTGTAGATTACATTTATAGTATTTTCCGTACTAGCTTGCTTTTTATATCCAATTACTTAATTTTCGTTATCCTGTTTATGTACTCATTGCCGAGTTTGTCTCTAACTTTCTTGGAATATATTGGGCTGCATACAACTGTACAGTACTTCATCAAATTATGGGATGTAATAAAGATTTTAATGGAAGGAATATATACTCGAAGAGATTGTAGATTGGGAATGAACCTCACAAGCATTGATTACCCATTTTAAATGACTAGAATAATACCCGCGCAATGCGACAGTGAAAATAATAATAGTGGGTGACGATGATGATAGTGAAAAATTAATAATTGTTTAATTATTGTATGTGTTTGTTATGAAGTATTATTTTATTTAATATAATAAACAGCTGTATTTATATATTATATATTTATATGTAACAACAGATTATTAATAAGGAAAGATTTTGTTAATAGAAATACTACAAATGAGTTAAGGGTAATTTAGACATTTTCTTGTCTTGAGACTAATTTTAAGATAATGGTAAAAATGCATTATATGTAGTTAGAGATTAGAGATTAGAGATATGAAAGATACATCCATTAAAATAGGTACTTGTAAATATATTACTAGAAGTTTAAGGATTAAAGATACTGCATAACTTCTTTTATTTCATATTTTTTAGTTTTCGTGAACTTGAGATGGATGCAGTCTTGGGATTTACACGATTTGGTTAAATTTGTTTTGGACAAAAATCTGCACCGATCAATAACCATGGTTTTTAAATATGTTAAACCAAAACAATTCGAGGTGGTTCAGTTGGCGGAATTTTCAGGAGTATGTTTGGTTTGACGGCCTGCGCTGTTTATCAGTTAAATTCGTAATGTGGACATGTAAATTAAGACGGGGAGAATAATAAAAATAGAACTTCAAAACTCTTTTTTTATAAAATCACTTATTTTATTTTTGAAATTCAATTAATTAATAAAAATTTTAACACAAGTGTTTATATGTCAGTTTCATATTTTATGAGAATCGATGCCGAATAAAAGAAACTTATGAGTGTGCATACGTCAAACTATTGGTTTGTTCTTAGTTTAATTTTGAACTTTAAGATGTACATATGTAAACATATCATACTTATCACTTACAAGTAATAAGGTGGTAGACTAAAATTCACAGATTGAGATAATCCAGATACCCATGTATCAATCTGCATTATGCAAAGATTATTCCCGTATTGTTAAAGTAAAAAACATCGATCCTTGACTCTAAAGTGAAACATGTATAAAATGAAGCAAGAAAAATGACTTAATTATAAATCGTTAGTTGTTATTCATTAAATGAACTGTTTTTTAGAACATCTGGATAGCTTATCTTTGAAAAAAATTCAATTCCAAAAAAAAAAAGAAGTTCAAGAATACACGATAAACATGTTTGTCTCAATAATCTTTAAACTTTTTATTAATACTTTTACAAACTAACTCACATATTATGTATAATTACGAATTTATTTACCGAGTGATTCAAGTGAAACTTGAATCTACGATGAGTTTCTTTCGTACTACTAAAAGTAAGCGTTTAGTTTTCATTCATCGATTATTTTAGAAAATTCTTGGTAACGTACTTTCCGCTCACATGCCAACTATGATTATATTAATTTTAAGCGGTTAGATCAGATGTCTATTTAATTAGTTATTAGTACTGTAGTCTAATGGAAGAATGCTTATGTCATCGTTTTGCAATTTTTGCGAAACTAAGAGACGTTGACATTGTGGATACTTGCCTCACAGGTTGTAAACAAATTATTGTATTTAAGATCAACTAGTATTTATAGTATTGTTTTACTCTTTTCTATTTTAGATGCAAAAACATAAATAACTAGTCAATTTAATTTAGTTGCATAAATAACATATATACAATCTTGAAGATATACTATTCGTTACTTTCTTCAAGTATATAAACTAAAGATGTTGTAACTCATGCTACTCTGTGAATTATTTGAAAGTACAAATAGAAACGAGATTATTTTCATCTCAAAGAGATCGAAAAGTTTCACCGTTGAGGATAATGTAAAACTTACTTCATTTTTTTGGATTAAAAAATATAATTTAAAATCAGATATAATAGACTTTCAACCCAAATGCATATCTATTTTCCTTTTTATAATTTTTTTACTTATCTAGCTTCTTACTAGTAATTAATAATATTTGAAACAAAATAATTTTGAAAGTTCGCTAAACTATACTCAATTTAAGAGTTTTTGTGCAATTTACCCTTTGATTCATTGTACGTGAATATCATATAGCGAATATTGTTTACGCTTATGTCTGGATTCGAGTAATTGCATATTAGAAAAATCGATGAATTCACATGTTTTCATGGTTCACATGGCCGGGCAACAGTTCAAACAAATTGTGTTTCTCGTTGGGGTGAGCTCAAACCTTACGTTTATGATATGTTGTCTGGAATAATAATGTTAGATTTAAATTTTAATTTATATTATATATTTCAAAGTTAAAAACTTAAATTTAGAGAATAAAAACTATTGTTATATCACTCTTATTATTCACAATCACAATTATTACGATAACACACGATATAAATAAGTTTGACACAAAAAGAAAATAAATATCTAAGTTAGTATAATCATTATCGTTATCTAAACCATCAATTAGAATTTTTATTTATTATTACTACATAGCGTGAGTAGTTATTTCAAAATAAATTTGTGACGAACTGAGATTATGGAGTTGAATTATTGTTTTGGAAAGTGATTTCAAATTTGCAGAGAGAGATGTCGTAGCTATTCATACATTTATATTCACTCTGTTTTTCACCATGAATTTCTAATGAGTAGAATTTAGTGTTTTTTTTTTAAGTATATCTGCCATTAAAACCTTTTTACTGAAAAAGTATTAGATCCTTTCAAGTTTTCACATCTATATAACTAAGTTAAAATGTTGACAATGAGCATGCCAACTAATTAAGAGTAAGTAGTGGTTGGCGTTTTCTCTTTTCTTTTTTCTTTTTAATTATTTAAATTATGACCTAGAAAACGAATATATATTATTCAATTCTAACACATTTATATATTTGTATGCAATCATGCATGTGAACGTTAGCGTTGGATTTTTCTTCCAAATAAGTGAAGGCTTCAATTTCCATATTATTGATAAAGTCGGAGTCTTGGTTTTATAATAGAATATACATTTTGTACTTTATATTCTCGTGCTTATTAAAAGACTAGATATAAATTTTAACGACATATATATTATTAATAGATCGAACATACGACAAGATACGTTAATTATCTATATCTATATCTATAATTCTTATAAAGCATTTAACACTTTGTTTCTTAATTTTTGAAAAGGATATCGGAAATTACCATTTTATTCCTCCATTTATTTAATATATAAATAATTCAAATTTAAATATCTTATTTCTTCTTTTATATCACATTCTTTAATTTACAATTACAATAATTTAAACTATTATAAAAAAAATTACTTTCATTTAAAAAGTAGCAATTATTCTTGCATTCATGTACCATAAAACATATGTCTGTCAACATCAACATGCAAAATCTTCATCCGCTGTTGTGCGCGGGATCTGACGCTAATTTAAATTTAATGAGTTTACCATTTTATTATTATCACAACATTTCAGTAGAATGGAACTGGGATTAAATTGTTTAAACTGTTATTTTTTAATTTCATGATTGTAAAATATATCTAATTGCCAAATTACCCTTCAATTGTTAGTTTTCAAAAAGTTTAAGTTGTAACGTGCTTTCCGGTAATATATATTCAAGTTGATAAGGTATCAGTCGCCAACTACTTTAGTGGTGGTTATTTAAAACAATCGAGTAAAAAATGTTTGTAATTAACCTGATTTTTTTATTGATAAAAACAGGTAAGATGGCATTGTTATTCAATGTTAGCATTTTGCAGTTTTTATATATATTTAACGTTTTAACCCGGTAGATATTTACATTTTTACTAGATCTAATTTCTATATATATATATATATATATATTATCAAATACATGATTAAGGTGGTGACAATTTTGTGAAACTCTATAATGTGTATTTAACTTCATTTTAATTTGTTGTATATATTCAACTTTCAAATATAGATATTGTTTGTATTTAATTGTACATTCATCGACGTATTATATGTGCAAGGTGTCACGGGGCATCCATACAAGTTATCACATCATCAAAAGTACTAGTTGATATGTAAAATAATGATATTTGAAAATTGGATAAACACAATATACTAAAATAAAATTGGATACACACTATAAAATTTGAGTTAAAGTTAAGCGCATTCAAACGAATTAATCTTTTAAATGTATTGTAAGAAATGATATTCTACGAATATTAAAAGTTAAAATGTGGTTGCACAAAAATTAAGTTATTGTATATTTGTATGAACACTTTAAACTTTAATTTGAAGTAACAACAAACTTTCACTTTGTGGTTTAGTTTTAGCTAGCCAAAAATCTTTTCAATACATCAACTCATTCAAGTTATTATGAATGTTTGGTTTCTATACAATGAAAAAAGGAAAACTCTTTGAACCTTTGTAAAACACTCCGTAGTCTAAATGGACAAATAAATGTGTTTACTTCAAGTAGTATGATCTAATTGATAGTCTACTACGATGTGCTGATAGTTTTGAAAGTCACTGAATTTACCAATATATAGGAGCATAAAAATAAATATAGGAACAAATTAAACATAATTATTCAACAAAGAAAAAAAATTTACATGTTTATTGACATCCAACTTACAACACACGAAACGACAGTAGTTGGTGCATGAGATTTTTGTAGTAAAGAACCTGTTTTTAGGGCTTAAAGAGGTATCTAGAACCATATGTGGATCGAAATACATCAACTGAAAAAGGAAATTGCAGGGCAACATACAAGAGAACCGGGAAGCTAACAAGCACATCATTAACAATTGGCATCCATTTCAAATAATTATGGTATAATATGAAGAAGCTGACACTAAAAGTGATCATCATTGTTATGATGGAGATGAAAAGAGTTAGTAGACCTAACATCAACCTTCTCAAAATCACATTCAACATAACAAGATGTGAGGATGGCTAAGAACATTATTGAGGCATGACCCTTCAGCATTGATTTTATAATGACAATAATTTGAAATTAACACTAAAATAGTTTATGTGCAGCCAGCATAGGAATCTCAACATATAGTCAAGACAACTTACAAGTGTGTTCTGTGAGTTGGGTCCAAAGGGTTTATGTGCACAACCAGCCACACAGAGATATAAACCATGGACAGCTTTCAAGTACCATCCTATTGAAAGTTGTTTCATGTACTACCCAAGCTTCCATACACTCAACTAAGTCAAAGATGAAGTTGAATGTTAAGATTGAAGTCCTAACAGTGGGAATGAAGTCCACTTGAAGCTAACTCATATAATGAAGATCATCACACTTGTTACATGTTCAAGGTAATGATTCATCAACACGTCGGACCTATGACCCTTATCAAAATGACATCTTCAGAGGTTGTATAAATATGCATACCTGCTATCCATGGCCGTTTGTGCATATGATGTTCTCTTATCAATGTCAACCAATAAATCAAGAATGTGCAGTGTACATTCTGACATTCTGTGCATACAACAGATGTTGTATGGCAGTACATGTAAAAACACAAATTAGTATGTCCAGAATGCTCCAATGAAGAAGACATATGAAAGATTATGATAGGTTGAAGAGGCTACAAGGAAGATACATACTCACCAATAAATACTGGACTTCAAGAATGAAGTCAAGTGTGTGTAAATCCATAGTGAAATAGCTGTAAGTTAAGAGTATAGTATCAGCAGTTACCATTCCTTGATTAGAAGTGTTTATCTATATTCAATCAATTAGTTATCCCGCAATTAACTTGTAGTTCTTTGATTTATTCAAATAAAAGAATTATATTAAAAAATTCTATACGTTTAAGTTTATAACTTATTGTTTAACCTATTAACACTTAAGCTTGAATCAAAAAGATTGTATTTACCGGTGAAGGAATATCATATTGGATGGATTTATAGCATGCGGTATACCTATAATGTATAAAATAATTATTATGTCTGATAATATCCTTAACGACAGTAATATTTTTTTAGTGGGCACAAATAAGGTTTTGCTTTTCTTTTACCTTTTAACGCTACAAACTTTTAAAGTATTTTTAATTTTTATTAAAAAAAATTTAAGAAAATTCTAAATTGTTAAAGGGCAATTGTCTCTGCTCCTTTGTATATCCGCTTCAAAACAACTCACAAAATATACTTGTGAAAGGATAATGATTTTGGCAATTGTCACATTTTACTTATCTTTCGAATATTGTTGATACAATATATGTACTTACAAATAAATCCTATATTAGGCTATTAGCTAGCGACTACGAGTTAGACATATTGCATCGTAACAAATTATCATATAAGTAAACTGAATGAATTCATTTATCATGGAAATGGAATGAAATGAGATTACTTTTTACATCTCTTTCATGCCATGCCATTTAATCCGATGGGCGTATCTTCGAAATCATTGAATTTTAATGAATTAATGTTGTTGCTTGCCCAAAACTTCTAATGACAATGATAAATTTAGCTACTAATAATGATTAATTTCTTTCAAATATTGTTTTGGTAGAAAGGCGATGTGAACGTCGTAATTAATTCCTAGTAACGTGCTTTCCTTTTATTATTCTACTAATCTAACTACATCAAATGATTATGGTAATGACGTCATCTTATCTGACGTGTTGACAAGGCCGTGACATCATTAATACTTTTTTTTTTTCACCGGACACTGTTTTCAGAGGTTTTGTTTACCCTCACTTTTTTATATAAACAAGACGAGAGTAAGTATCATCTAGTAAGTTCATGTGATTTACGTACAATTATATATATGGAAAGGTTTCAAACGAAAACCATTCAAAAATTAAAAACTAAGAGAATCAATTTTTATCCTCGTAAAAGTCGCTAATCTCATTTATATCCTTTTATAATTGAATACGTATCCTTTTAGATTTATTAAAAGAGTTCGCTAACCATAGTTTAAAATTACAACTAGTCCACATAAATATAAAGTGTTTACATTTTTCTATTTAAAATTAACTTTTTAATTAAATACATTATAATTTTATTATTTATGAAAAAGGTGAGTTATGAAATAGTTTTAAAGATGGTTCTCTTAACTAGAATCCTTAAGATAATGGTTAGCAAATTTATTTATAGAAGTTTGTATACTCCGTACTTAATGTCATATCTGTCAAATTTTAAAAAGAAATAGTCAATGAGAAGTCAATATAATACTACGTAGATCACCTAAATGAATAACCTAACTATAAGTAAACTAATTTGTTTTTATAATTAATTTTCCTAAGTAAAATATGAGTTTTCTAGTATTAAGTTATTGAAAGTTATTATTTAGAAGGATGTATACGAAGTTATAAATTTGAAAAAGGATATAGATGAAATTCTAAAATTAGCAAGGACGTATATGAAATTTAGAAGTTCTCAAAGGATATATATCAAATTTAGTCTTAAGTTTCATAAATTGTCGTTGACGTTGACTAGAAAGTCCAAAAACTAGTCTCATAATGTATATGTTCATAGGGTTGAGTTCAAATAAGAATAAAAATTTTAGTGAGAATGAAGGAATGAATTTTAGCCATCTATTTTGTAAAATTCAATTTTTCCCTAAAGTTAAATATCTCACAAACGGCTAATCAAAAAATTATAAAAATTGCACCATAGTTTTCAGCGTTCTTTTCTCTACGATTAGACATCCCTCATGATATACTTTCGATAAAAAAAAAATTTTGGGAGTTGAAAACCAGTAACACATGTATTAGTGGTTGGTAACACATGTGTTACTAGCAACTAACACATGTGTTATCAGCGACTAACGCATGTGTTACCAGCGACCAATACATGTGTTACCAGAAACTAACACATGTGTTAACGCAACTAACAATGTGTTATCAGTTTTCGAAACTCCCCAAAAAATGAAGAAAAAAAAAAGTTCGTCGAAAGTATACCTTGTGAGATGTCTAATCGAATAGAAAAAAAATGCTGATTTTTATGGTACAATTTTTATACTTTTTTGACTGGCCGTTTGTGAGATATTCAATTATTAAAAATGTTGGAGCATTATTATTTTGATAAAATGAATGGTTAAAATTGATTACTCCATTCTTATAAAAAAATTTATTTTCATTTGAATTTAATTCTACGTCAATAAATAGTTAAGTTAGAACATAATGCATATGTCAACAAATAGTTAAAGTTAAAGAATCAGATTTGAAGAGCTTTATGTTTCAGATTTGAAAATAGTTAAAGTTAAAGAACAGAATGCGTATGTCCATAAAAAGTTAAAGTTAAAGAATCAGAATAGAAGAGCTTTATGTTTCAGATTTGAACCATTCATACATTCTTACACAAGAATCATACGGTAGTAATTATCTGACCCAGAGGTACTTGCAATAATATCCTCTAGTCTATTCTAGTCATGTGGTGAAGCAATAAATAGGTTAATGTTAGTCATAATATATTAATATATTAATGATTTAGTGACGTACCACTGTGCAGATGGCGGAAGCAGGTGTACAATTAGCTCAAGTCGTGACGCATAATCCCGTAAACCAGCAGCATAACGATACTCCGTTTGCTCCACTTGCTAACACGAGACGATTAATACCGAATCTAGCTCGTCGAGATCTACTTATTGGTACTATCTGCAACTCATTTTTACTCCTTATTTTCCTACTTCACAGTTATTATCACCTCCTACGTTGATCAAAGCCAAATAACTATTAGTACATTAATATCATTAATGGAAGGGTTTTTTTTCTTTTTTCTTTACAACTTCATAAAATATATTGAATTGTAAATAAAATTCATACACATTGAAAAAGCTTAATTTTAACTAAGCATAAAATCTTTATTCTACTATTCAAAGTAAAATATTATGGATTGGTATATTTTAGTTATTTTGTAAAATTAAATATTTTTTAAAATACATATACATTTATCTTATATAAAATTTTAAACACCTTATTGATACATGTGTTGTCTTTTAATTTTTAAATATTTAATTCGTGTAAAAGAGAAACATAAATATGATATCGATAGATTTTATTAAGATCATAAGTGTCATTATTATTTTATCATTTTTTTACAAAAAAAGATATGTTGTTATTAAATGTGATAGCTGATAATATGAATTTTTATCACTTTTTAATACGTCTCATAATCATATCATATAAGTAATTTTAATAACTATTATTATTAATATAGTAGTTTTACTTGAACTACGATTACTCGAATTGTGTATGCACACACATTACTATTCATAACTATGAGTGCTATGACAAAACTAACTGGTAACTTGATTTTATATTCGTAGTTGTAAGTTGTAACTTATATTTTTTTGAACCGTTCGTAAAGTAGGTGAAGTTAGAGCTTTAATATGTAACATAAAGTACATAAAAATAAAACTCGAAATAAATAAAAACAATTAATAAGGGGTGTTTATGTAATTTTAATTTCCATAAGCTCTCCCTTTTTTAATAACTAATTGAAGTATTTTATTTTTTGAGAGCTAGTTTTTTTAACAAGCTCTTATATTTTTGTTTAATATAAATATTTTTAAATGACAATTAAGTATTACTCTGTAATATTTATAATTATAAGTGGTACATAGTGGAGTTAGAATTGACAACTAGGTTCTAGTATTTATAAATTAAATATTATAGTATCCTTTTTTGTGTATGTCATAAACTTTACATAAAGAAAAAGATATTACTTGACAATGAAAAACAAACATATTAAAATATGAATTTTAAGTTGAACAAAAATTTACTATTTAAGAAATTCTTAAAATGTTAGGAGAAATGTGCATGTTTCTATTAAGGTAAGCTATGATTCATAATTGATTGTATATTGTAACTTTTAAAGATTAAGTTCCTATCATATTACTGAGTGTATAATATTATAAAAGATTACATTAGTATTTGTTTTGTGAGAGGAAAAATACAATGAGTCATTTATTGTGAATCTATTTATTTTACTTACAATTTTTATATACTATTGAGATAATATGACTTTTATAGTTTGCGTCAATTGCCTATTGTTATTTAATGTGGATTAGAGATTTAACTTAAGATTTAAAGAAATTTATTTAATAGTTAGCATTTTAAGATAGATAATAGGAAAAAAAATGATGACCAATGCTCAAATTATAAGACATCAATATATACACAAACTATATATACTTTTATTGATTTTACTTCATATTGAAGTCTTCTTATTTTTAGAAAATTACCGCCGCAATGTAACTAGTTGTTTACATTACCACATATAATTTCATATTCATGTGATCTAGTGGTCTTAAGTGCACGGAAATGAAATTATTTATAATTTAATATTCATAGTATGCAATAAAGTACTCAGCATTACATTGTTTGTGATTAAATCTCAATTTATTACTATTGTATGTATTTTAGTGATGTGTCACTTGTAATGATGTCACATGTCACCTCATACAGCTGACACGCAAGTTAAAGTATCAAAATTATATACAATAGCAATGAATAACTAGATTTTTACACACAATGAAAGCTCGAATAGTTCTATATCCACTATGAACGTAGAGCATATATAATTACATTCTCGTACACTTAAGCTTTTAGGATTTGTCACTAGTTTAGATAAGGAATTATCATGTGGTGGAATGGTAATGGGAGTGTGAATGGACTTTGAAACCATCTCTCTAGGTGTGTTTGGGGTAAAGCTAGGTTTGCGGGTTTGAAACCCGATTGGCAAAGTCATTCTATTTAATTAAGTAATTAGCGTTTGGGAATGCATTTAACTTTGGCCCGAACTCTATATTGTGTATCCAACTTTATTTTGGTCTATTGTATATATATAAATTTTAAATATCTCTATTGTACACTTCTAATTCTTGACATGTTTGTAACGTCCGCTCGCATAAGGCCTCCATTTCTTGGGACCCTCCAGTTTACAAAGTCTGTTTATGTTTTTACCTTTAACCTAAGTAAATATTCGTGTTTATGTTAAGTGGTACCACCTCTACATGTCAGGCTAAGGTTGGTTCAATTCCCATCAGCTAGGTTATTTGTATTTTTGCACCGTTCATGCAAATTCATTTTGTTTTCCTTAATTTCAAATAGGTGTTAAGTAAACTATCATAGTTTTGAATAAGTATTAAGTAAACTATCTTTTGTATATCATTTAACTTTATGCAAATATTTTTGCAATCAATTAAAGTAGTATTTTTCAACCATTTTGCTGCATGATTATACTTTGTTCGTGTTATTATGTAAGTATATAATCCAAATTAATAATACATGTATATAGTCCAAATTATTATTTTTTTTAATGAAATTTAACGATTCAAAACTAAACTGATAATATATATATATATATATATTAATCGTCAAATTTTATTAAAAGAGATTAATTTGAACAATATACATTGTAATCTGAAAAGGTACATTATTCTTAATAATTTCGCTAAAGGAATGACACTAATTAATCAAACAAGTTACCGTTCATGTGTACTTGTGAGAGAGACACATAGCACATGTTAGTTCACTTGTATACTTATTATTATTAATTTTGAGTTATCGAATATGAAAAAGAAAATTATGTTTAAGGGCCTAATTTATTATTATGGCACTGAGTCACCAAAATTAACGGGTCGATCATGTTATTGTATGTATTTAATGGTACGTTTACTTGCATGTATCTGAGTATGGTGTCATGTGACATCTATACTTGTTGACACATCATCAAAAGTAGTGACTGATACATATAATAATAATATTTGAAATTAGATACACATAATACAACAGAGTAAAGTTAAATATACAATACAGAGTTTAGACTAAAATTGAATACACTTTCAAGATCAAACACTTAGAAAACAAAACTCATTCCTCCATCCCATACCCACAAACCAAACACACCATTTCTTCTTTATGAAAAGCCTGTGATAAAAACCTTTATTGTTGGAGATTTTTAATGTGATGTTAACCAGAAGCTTTTTACCATTTTGAAAACCTTTTTTGCATTGAAGAGTAAAAGATTTTTGGCAATGGGTTGGTACACACAAATTGGTCAATTCCATGAAAAGTGTAATTAATTTGTTTGGTTTCTCAGTCTAATCACTTCTTAAAACATTTTCAATGGTAAAAGGTTATTAATAACTTTGTTTTACAATCACATCATAAATCCATTTAATTTTATTTACGTAAAGTTATACACTCTAATGAGAAAGAACTTTTCAAAAGCTTCTTTTTAGAAGCTACCAACTCAAATCATAAAACAAAAAAACTCATTGTCGCACTACAGTGTGGTGTGTTAAACCAAATTGGAGGATCATATGGATTCAAAGTTTCGAACTGGCCATATATATGCATTACAATTGATGCTTAATCAATAAATCTAAAAGTTAAAAGTAACATTGTAACGAGATGTATAGGGTACTAACTAGCTATGTTCATTGTAATGGCTACTTTAAAGGAGACAGAAAAGAATATATCAGAATTGGTGTCCCTCTATACGAAGCATCGATTAAATGTGATTGGAAAGCTGCTAACGCCATTCTGAATGAGAAACCAGAGTTGGTAAGGTATTGTATCACTGAAAATGGGGAAACACCACTTCACATTGCTGTATCCACAAAAGGTCATAAACACGCGGAAGAGTTTGTCAAAAATCTTGCAGGTTTGATGAACAAAGAAGACTTCGAACTTGAAAATGAAAATTTCAACACTGCCTTTTATTTAGCAGCTGCAGCTGGAAAGCTTGAAATGGTTAAGATTATACTTGGAAAGAACAAGAATGCATTGATAATCCCTGGTAGTGGACAAATGATGCCACTGTATGCGGCTGCCTTGTTTGGAAATTATGATGTGGTCAAGTATCTCTACAATAATTCCAAGGAGTTGGCAGATGACGGCTGGACAAATCAAAACCGTCGTTGGCTTCTTGAGAAATGTGTCGAGAATGACATGTTCGGTAAGCATTTTAGTATCTTGTTATTGATATACACATTTCAGCTGTTTGTTGTTAATGTGCTATTCCTGTACTCCTCGTTTTGGTGAGTAGTGTCAAATGAAAATTATCGGCGATAGCCTAGAAACAGAAACCATTGGGTAACTCTTTTTAGTAGTTTACTTAAGTATTTAATTCTAAGCTACTTATCTTACACTATGTACAATTTATTCTTCTTCCTTATCTCTATAACTATGATCAATCGGTAAAACAAAAACTACTACCTGTAAATTGTTAAATATGTTCATTGATTAGCTTTTGGTTAGACAATCACTTTATCTATTGCTTTTGGTTGATCTTCTTGAACCACATATGAGAGTGTTTATGCTTTGTCACTCTTGATTTCATAGTTAATTTTTGTTGCTTTTGTTGTAACATATTCCCTCACAAAATGATTGTTAAATCTTTTTTAGATGTTGCACTAAAGATAGTGGAAACATATCCAGAACTTGGTACTGGGGATGTACTCAGAATTTTGGCTCGAAAGCCAGAAGCATTTCCTGAAAATAAAATCAATTATGATCCTGTTAGCAGAATCATCAAGTCCGGTAAATATCTCTCCCAGCTGCTTGGTGTTTATTACACAACTATCTAAATGGTTTTAGGCCGACTGTTTTTTGCAATCAAGTTACTAAAATAGATACAACTTCATCCATGGTTATTTTTACTAGTAGATATTTGGTATTGTTAATTTAGCTTCCTTTCTGGTTATTATGTTCAGTTTCGGCATTCATTGGCTTAAAGGTGGGAGTTCAAGAAAAGGAAAGTAAAGCATTACCACTACTAAGAATCCTTTGGGAAAATATTGCGACAATGCCTAAGAATCAAATAGATAAGTTACTTAGAGGGGAGCCGGATTCAGTTAAGAAAGACAAGTCTGCTTCTGGAATGGTCGTTGAAGCTATCCAACTACAAAAACTCATTCATGAATATCTTAATAGATTGTTTGCTGGATCCAAGGACATACTTAAAGCCCTGCCAGCTGCTTCTGGAAAGGGAAATCAAGCTCTGCAACTAGAAAAACTCATTTCTGAACAACTTGTGAAAATACATGTTGAAACCCAGAATATAAGTGGAGGGCCCCCAGATTCGAATAAGCAAGACAACGCGATAGTTTCTGGAAAGGGAGATCAAGCTCTTGAACTACAAAAACTTATTTTTGAACATATTGTGATCATGCATGACGAAACCCAGAAGATAATCAAGAATAGTGGAAAGGTAGATCCAGGTCCACTACTACATAAACTCATTATTGAACGTATTAACAGCATGGATAAAGAAACCAAGAAAATAATGAGAGGGACTGCAAAGGAGACATACTCTTCTCGGGTACTATTTATTGCTGCAGAAATGGGCAATACTACCTTTCTAGTTGAACTCATCCGTCGATATCCTGATCTCATATGGAAGGTAAATGATAACAATCAGACTATATTTCACATTGCTGTCAAACATCGTCATGAGGGTATCTACAACCTATTGTATGAGATAGGCTCCATGAAGGATATGATAACTCCTCTCAGAGATGAACATGAGAACAATATGTTGCATTTAGTTGGGAAGATTGCAAATCAAAAGCGACATGAGGATTTGTTAAGTGTTGCCTTACAAATGCAACGAGAGCTGTTATGGTTCAAGGTATACATCTTTTTTCTTCTTCAAAATTAGTATAAAAATAAAGTAGTCTAACTATTTTAGTATCCTTTTCTCTTCTTTTTTGTAGGAAGTAGAGAATATGATCCCTCCTTCTTATAGAGAACGAAAGAACAAATATGGTCTAACACCACATGAATTATTCACCCAGGAACACAAAGAATTAGTTACACTGGGCGAACAGTGGATGAAAGATACAGCTAATCAATGCATGGTTGTCGCTGCACTTATTGCAACAATGGTATTTGCTGCAGCTTTTACGATTCCAGGGGGTTATGACCAAAATCGTGGTATCCCAATGTTTCGTTTGAAAGCAACCCTTGTAGTTTTCGTTGTGACAGATGCCATTTCTCTATTCTCGTCTTCAACTTCCATTCTCATGTTCTTATCTATCGCCACGTCTCGATATGCTGAACGTGATTTCTTGGAATCATTACCCAAAAGGTTGATGTTAGGTCTTGCAACTCTCTTCCTATCTATAACAACCATGACGGTTGCTTTTGGGGTCAACTTTTTCGTACTTCACCATAAGCGTTTACTATGGGTTCCAATTTTTATTGGTGTACTTGCGGTGATTCCAGTCCTCTTCTATGTTAAGCTTTATTCTTTGTATGTCGATCTAGTTCGTTCGACATATGGTTCTAGGTACCTCTTTAAGCCCAAGAAACAGGTTCTTTACTATGAAAACCCCAAGGTGTAACTCCTCTTTGTGATGCATATGGTCCGGTTCAAATGTGACCTATAACATGTTTTTGTATGTTACATTTGTAGTATTTTTTCTGAGATGAATATGTTTTGTTACCTTACTTTTTATATCCGATAGCTTAATGTTCGTTATCCTGTTTATGTGCTCATTGCCAAGTTTGTCCCTAACTTTCTTGGATTATATTGGGCTGCATACAACCGTACAGTACTTCATCAAATCATGGGATGTAATAAAGAATTTAGTGGAAGGGATCTATACTCGAAGAGATTGTAAATTGGGAATGAACCTCACATGTGCAACATTAATTACCCATTTTAAATGATATAAAAGATGCATCCTTTAAAAAAGGGTACTTGTAAATATATTACTAGAAGTTTAAGGATTAAAGATAGTGTATAACTTCTTTTAATTTCATACTTTTTAGTTTTCGTGAACTTAAGATAGATGCAGCCTTGGGGTTTACACGATTTGGTAAATTTTGTTTTGGATAAATATCTGCACCGATCAATAACCAGTGTTTTTAAATATGTTAAACCAAAACAGGTCGAGGTAGTTCAGATGGCGGAATTTTAAAGAACATGTTTGGTTTAACGGTCTTCCCTATTTATCAGTCAAATTCGTAAATAAAGGCAATGAGAGAAGGATAACGATGATATTAAGATAATGGACGAGCTTTGTCTCCGATAAATGCATGCATATAAAGTTACGAGTTACTCTATCACTGCAATGCAGTTTTGAGTGAAATTAAAAATTATGTGTTTTACTTGATTTGTGTAGAGAAAAATTGATAATCAGCAACTTAGATTGATCTACTGTCTATTCATAATGCGAGACATACGTGATTCAATTAGTAGTTGCGGCTAGATTGATCTACTGTCTATTTATAATGCGAGACATACATGATTCAATTAGTAGTTGCGGCTATACTGAACCCCTAAAAACGCTTCATAAATATATGTTTAACATGATATTAAATTAAATATCAGTTCCAACAAAATTATTTGATCCGTACTTTCTTTTATTTCCATTTAAAATTAGAAATGACAAAAATATATAACTATGATCGTTATTCTCAACATTCATAATTGATATAAAGAGTAAATATACGACTTTTACATGGTTGGTGAAATATTCAACCATATTGTTTTCTTCAATTCTATCATAAACACATTCATATTCTTTAGGGTTTAATGTCTGCGAGTGCATTTAATTTATCATGAATCTCTGGAGTGGGTTACGGGTGGTGTTTTTAATGTACCAAATCTGTTAAAAGTCACAAAAAATATATTTTACCTGGAATCCTCCTATGTGTAAAGGTAACCATATTTGTTGCTTAGTCAGCTGCCACGTATAAAGACACGTCAATGCCAACTCAACCTGTGTTGCCAATTCATCTTCATCTTCATCATTTGTCCAACAGCCCTTTTTCCGGCAACAAATTCACAACCATCAAAATTACAAAATCAAACACATTTGTTTTCCTTAGGGCTAACAAACCATCATCAAATCCATCTATGAAGAAAAGATTGAGAACATAAGTTCAATAAAAATCAATTCCTTTTCACCAAGAATTGCAAGATACCTAAACCCAGCAGCTAAAACCCTCGATCAACCATCCCCATGTTCAAACCCACCAATCACTCAAACCTACTTTTGAAAGGATGGAGCCACCCACCCAACCAATAGGCATAATGGGTCAATCAAATGGCTGAAAAACACAGCTTTATTTATGAAATCACATTTAACCGTGACATAATTTTCGCATTGATTTGAACTATAGAATCAATTACAAATAAGAACATAAACTCTAAATCTTGATTAAAATAAAAAAATTTCAAGATTATCAACGGGTTTGGAAGATTCCAAGACACCATGTCATACCATAATTAAAAATCAAAACAAAAAATTGAAAGCAAATTCTAATCTGAACCTCCATCCTCACCGGCGCTTTGAAAGACGGAGTGGGTCGTCGACGGCGGTAGAGGTGACGAAGTGACAGTCTGCGATGAGCCTAAAGGGAAGAACGGTCGGATTAGAGATCCGAACGTCGTCGCCTCGTTTCTGACTCCGGAAAATACGGGCAATAACTAAACCGTCGGCCACCGCCATCCTCGCCGGCCATACATATAGTCACCGACCACTACCTGCAAACACTAAAACAAACCTTAACAAAATTAAGTCTAACATATTGTGGGTATGTGTGAAAATGACTTGTTAATGATGGGTATTTGATTTCTTGTTTTGTTGGTAGCATTATTTTATCACTTAGAAGAAGAAGAGTACTAAAAGAGTAGTCGGTAGCAAGGTGGTGTTTGGATTTGGTAAACAAAGGTTAATCTTTTTCAGGCATAATTATGTGGAATGATGTGGAGTTGAAAAAAATGGATTTTATGACTCAGCATGGTACCTAGATATCAACTTTGAAAAAAATTAGATGTAATTGGTTAAGGTTAGGTCGGTAACGAAGTACATTCAAAAAGGGTTTTTAAAGATTAGATACAATAAAATATTATTCGTAAATTGGATATTCACTCTAGAAATTCAGAATAAATTAAATGCACTTGCAAACATTAAACTCTATTTTTTATAACCAATTGAGATGAATGATATTCTTTTTTGACAATTTTATAACATATTTCACACACACACACACAATATATATATATTTATATATAGGGAAATGATCCATAGGGAAGCTCCAAATCTTAGGGAAGGAGAGAAGCAAATCTTAGCCTTTGATTTTTTCAAAAATAAATGTTTTTAACATTCATTTGTGATGAATGCTAAATTTTGAAATTATTTGTGATTTTTAAAATTCATTTATGATGAAATCAAATGTTGAGATTTGCTTTCCTCATTCTCTAATTTTTTTACTTCCCCCGTGATCCCCACCCTATATATATATATATATATAATTGAAAGTAGACAAATAAAATAAAAATGAATAAATAATTATTGTAATAATTATTTTAACTAAAACTGTAAATTTAATGATTATATCTAATTTAACCAAAAATGTGTATTTAACGGTAATGTTGTTACGCTTATAATAAAAACACACACACATATATATATATATATATATATGGTAATGATCCTTATGGAAGCTTCAAATCTTAGAGAAGGAGAAAAACAAATCTTAGCCTTTGATTTTCTTTATAAAAAAAACGTTTTTAACATTCATTTGTGATGAATGTTAACAACATTCATTTATGATGAAATCAACGGTTGAGATTTGTTTATCTCATTCTTTAATTTTTTTACTTCCTTCTTAATCTCCACCTATATATTATATATATATATATAATTGAAAGTAGACAAATAAAGTTAAAATGAATAAACAATAATAATAATTATTATTTAACTAAAACTGTAAATATAATTATTATATCTAATTTAATCAAAAATGTCTATTTAACGATAATGTTGTTACGCTTATAATAAAAATCTCTAACGTTAATAGCTATGTACCATGTAAAGAAGCGCGATTTCAAACTCCAAAAGGATACGATTCAAATAATCTCTTTAATGCCAAACTTTACACAAAAAGCTTCACCAGTAAGAAAGCCAAAACTCCAACTTTGCGTTGAAAAAGGATCCGTTTCTCATTCCTGTCGACCCCAATCAGTAGCAGACAGTGGGCCCATCACACCACGCCACGTTCCTTTACTTTCCGATTTCTATTTTTATTTTATTTATTTTTTCCATTCATTTCTTCGCTACCGTTACACATAAAACCCCATTAAAAACCCACCCTTTCTCCACATTCTCTCTCACACAGTCACACAAAAACACACACTCACCACCGTTGTTAACATTGCAAAAATGAGCAGCAGCAGTATCAGAGCCAAAAGCCATTGGAAGAAAGCAGCTAACATCACAAAAGCACTCTTCTTCAATCGCTTCAACAATTCCAAATGGTCAGTTACTCAGATCTTCGTTTTTTAACTTAATTTTTCGAAATTTGATTTTACAAGTTTTGAGCCCTAACTATTTGAATGTGAAATTACAGCAAAACAGCGGCTAAGCTGGCGGTAGCTCGGATAAAGCTTTTGAGGAATAAAAGACAGGTGGTGGTGAGACAAATGAGGCGTGATATTGCTTTGTTACTTCAATCTGGTCAAGATGCTACCGCTAGAATTAGAGTTTGTTTTCTTTATTAAATTTTTATATATATTATTTACATTTTACTTAATTAATTGATGAAATAGTTACTAGTATTAGAAATGATGGATTTGATGTTACATTTAGTTTTTATGTATGGGTTGTTGAATGCTGATGATTATAATGCGATGAGATATGTAAATTTAATTAGCTGAATGACAATTTTGTCCTTTTGGGAATACAAAGTTTTATCTGTGATAGTGTAACTGTGTAAAGATATGTAGAAATGGAAACTTGGTAGATTAACTGATGATTATTGTGTCATGAAAAATGTGAACTTAAATTAGCCGAATACAAAGTTTTATATGTGATGTTGTAAATATAGGTAAAATGGAATCTTGGTAAATTATTTTGGAAGTGGACAGTTATTTTGTGATGGACTAAAATAGAAAGGTGGAAGATGGTTGTGGTAGACTGGGAGGGAGGGAATATTTTGGTTCTGGATATGGAAATCAATAAGGTTTCGGTTTTAGTCGGGTAGATTGAAGATGTGGGACATTGAAGTGAGCTTTTATGTTAATTTGCCTTACCTTTTTCATTTTTTGTGCTGGTAATGCTCTGCTAGATGCCCATATTAGTTATTTTGGGTTAGTTGTGAGTTCAGTAGAAGTGCACTAGAACATATAGCATAGTTGTCTAATTTTGATTCCCTAAAGACTAAAGCCTTTTATTGTGATTAGCTTTTCTACATTATTGACTCCCTTGTTTCCATACCATAAGGTAATAGTATAAGTTTTAAGTGTCGAACATGATGAATTAATTTTAATATTAGAATATGTAAAGATAAACGGGTATCAAAAATATTTTATGGTGAATGTAGATGAATATATTTGAAATGAGAAGCCAAATTTTCCGTATAGCTAAGGCAAAATTTTCTCATGTGTAGGTTGAGCATGTGATGCGAGAACAGAATATTCTTGCTGCTAACGAGTTTGTTGAGCTTTTCTGTGAATTGATCGTGCAAAGACTTCCGATTATAGCAAAACAAAGGTATATTAAATAGAAGAAATGTATTAGTTATTTTGTAGACTACATTAACGAAACCGCTCACTGTTTTGGGTTCATTTCTTTCAGGGAGTGCCCAGCAGATCTGAAAGAAGGGATATCGAGTTTAATTTTTGCAGCCCCAAGATGTTCTGAAATTCCAGAATTGGTTGCACTTAGGGATATCTTTGAGAAAAAATATGGCAAAGATTTTGTTGGAGCAGCTACTGATCTACGACCTGACTGTGGTGTAAATCGCATGGTGATTATGTTTATTCATTAAGTATAATTATACAACGTATATTTTCAGACTTCATTTCCGAATTACCTTTCGTCACTGCTTTATACTTGAAGATGTTATATATATGACACTTGCCATTATATTTTTCACAGCTTATTGACAAGCTCTCTGTTAGAACCCCTGCTGGACAAGTGAAGTTAAAGGTCCTAAAGGAAATAGCCAAAGAATACCAAATTGATTGGGACACAACAGAATCTGAAACAGAGCTTCTCAAACAACCTGAAAAGCTTATTGTACGTCTCCGTTATACAACATGTATGACTCAAATTCCTGTTTTTTTAATCAATACGTTCGTTATCTCTGCAGGACGGACCTCAGACCTTTGTGAGTGCTTCTACCATGCCTGTCAAGTCTATGACGGAGCAAGTTGTTCAGCCAAACAACTCACAATCGCGCAGGTAAAAAGTGAATCCATTTAGATAGAAGAAAATAGGGTAGAGGAAATTGATATGTACAAGTAGTAGCTAAGTTGTCAATTGTTTCTTCTATTATATCAGATACTCGGGTAATGGTCAAAATGTCATGCATTTTGACGACACAAAATCAGCTGCTGAAGCTGCTGCAGAGTCGGCTAAAATGGCAATGGCTGCTGCAGAAGCTGCTGCAATCTTGGCCAACAAAGACTCAAACCAGTCAGCTCAATCGCATGAATACATAAATGGTTCAAATAATGGCAATAACTTCAATCCAGTTTCTAGCAGTCCCACTATCAGACAGAGTTCTGAGAGGTCTCGTGGTTCATCAAAAGGTCCCCAGGGTCAAAGGAGATACAGTTATAACGCATCTGGAGTGAAGTTTGATGAGTCGGATTGTGATGAGCAACCTGAAATAGATTATAACAAGATGTGTCAAGAAGAAGACAGACCTGCCCGAAGACACACCCACAGTGCACCTCCTCGAGTTTCATCTGTCAAGTTTGATGAGTCAGAGTCTGACTATGATGAAGAAATTGAGATGGATCATGGACATGATTGTTTTAGTGAAATCAACCAGGGTCCACCAAAGCGGCCTGCACCACCTGCACCTTCTGGGAAACAAGGTCAGCGAGTTCATCCTAAACTGCCAGATTATGATACACTTGCCGCTCGTTTTGAAGCTCTTAAGCAGCACAAATAGTATGTCAACGACAAGCCTTTTGGTCCGTTATATAATATAAAAAGAAAACTATATATGTTGGTAATTAAATTTGGATATGGGTCAGTAAAGCTTGCTGTTCTAAGCGAGTTTTACCTTTGTTTTGCTTCTTTTGACTTTAATCTTTCGTTTATTCATTACATATATCGCAATATTTGCCTTGTCGGTTGCAAAATAAGTATAAATGTTGGTATATTTTCACTACTATTGTTTAGTTATCTATTCTTCTATACTAATATATAAAGTATCTTGGTATTTTTTATATAGAAACTCTTAAAATTAAGACTCAATATTTTTAAATATGACTTGTGTAATTTTTATTTAATATTAATCTTATCATATTCATAAGACTCGTCACCGTATCCTGAACCCTTAACTCTGCATACAAGTAGAGTACCTTTATTGAGTCATCATTATAAATAATCAACAAATATAATATACGATTATCGATGAATCACAGTTTATAATAACATATTGTATTCAGCTGTATAGCGCGAACATTATATATATGTATAATGTATAAAAGGTCATCAATCACATATTTTATATTGCTTTAATTCGTCCAATCTCTGACAAATTAGCCAATATAAATGGTCAAATGGAGTCGACAACGATGAGGGAAATTTGAAGCTCTACTATGCTTTTGGTCAATTGTACAAAAAAAATGTAAACATTTTCACAACATTGTACACGTCTCGAGTGTAGTATCAATCAAGTAACCGGCATGATGTTTTGTGACTATGTTATGTAGTTCGACAAAAACAACTAAAAAAGTTATTAAACAAACTTGAAAGAGTCAAAATATAGACGAGCTTATTAATGGTACAGTTTTTAAATTATAACCATTGGCTTTTAAAGAGCTACTCAACAAAAATATGAGCAATTATCGTATCTACAAAAATATAACGTTCAAACATTCATTTCTATTGATATAAAAAACATCTAAGGTATTTTTTTAAAAGGAAAATTACTATTTTACCCTTAATATTACTATTAATTTTTAAAAAACTTACTTAAAATTACTAACATACCTCTAAGTATATTAAATTCTCATTAATGATACCATCGTTAAACCTTAAACTAATAAGGGAAATTGTCCATTTTTGTCTTGTGGTAGTCGCGTTTTGACAATTTTATCATTTTTCGAGTTTGATCAATTTTTTTGTCCCTCAAGTTGGTATTTTCACCAGATTTGTCCAATTTTCTAACTTTGGTTAAATTTCTCATTAACTTTTTATAAAATGACTAAAATACCCTTCTTTTTCAAAATGCCCTTTTCCTCACTAAATCCTTACTTCTTTACCAACTTAAACCTCCCCTGCAACTTCCATAAACAACTTAAATTCTCACCACTATTGTACAAATTCCCACATCCGCATAATTGTTTGAAGAAAATTCCCCACAGATACATACACTTATCTAGATTTAAAAGTTGAAAATTTTCCAATGAACACCTCCTCCACTGGCCAAACGCTAAAATCAAGTAGTTACCACTCGATTTCCAAACACATTAAGCAGTTAACATTTGTAAACACATTCATTAGTTTTGAATCAACCGATATATATAAATAAACGGGGAAGAATCCATAGGGAAACTTCAAATTCTAGGGAAGGAGGGAAGCAAATCTCAGCAATTGATTTCATCATTTATAACATTCATTCCGGATAAATGTTAACTCATATTTGTTATTATACATCTATAAATGTTATTTAACATCATTTCTTGATGAATTTTTAGTGATAACATTCACCCATTAATGATATAATCGGTGTATAATAACATATATGAGTTAATATTTATCATAAATTAATGTTTTTAAAATATTAAGTTGAAATTTGACTAACATCACAAATGAATGATAAATGTCGATTTTGAGAGTTTTTTTATTTAAAACGTAAAATTATATAACAACATTGTTTGATTAAATGATATATATAATCGATTCATTTATATTTCAAACTTTAATTTGATGAGTCTCGTTTGAAAATCACGTTTTAATGCTAAATTGGTATTTGCTTCCTTACTTCTCGTTTTTTTTCCCTCCCTTTGCCAAAATCCCAATTCTTCAAATTCGTTCGATTAATTGAACAAGTCGAGTTCTAAACGTTAATCACAATGGTAGTTTAAAGTCGTCCATTAAAAGGGATGAAACGGCGATTAACGGCCGATCTAAACGACTTTTTGAGTTTTCAGGCCAGACAATGGTGTAGCCGTGAACGTGTGAAGACGGAAAACGTCGGTGATGATAGAAGAGAAACGATGGTTTTTGTTACTTGTTTGTTACAACGATAATCACAACCCTTTTGATTCCGGTTAAATTCTTCCGAATCCAACATCCATCGTAGTACTTTCAGATCTAACCTTTGTATTCGTTATCTCATATTTCCGGCAGATGGTGTGTGGCCAGTGATTGTGACGGTTTAAGGTAGTGTGTTTGGCCCTCACTCTATTTTCGGTCGAGTGGGGTAGATGGCGTGAGTAACCAGCCGGAGATTTTTCAAAATGAAGACGGAGTGCGGTAGCAGGCTTCGGCGAAGGCGAGACAATGACAGATTTGTGAAAAGTTTCGAGTTTGAAGATTTTATGTTCACCGGCAAAGGGTTTCCGGCAACCACACGATTCCAACACCTTCGTTTCTCCGGTGAAATTAGTTGTGATAAAGATGATTGGTGTTTTTTCTCTTTCTCTTTGTTGGATTTGTAGATTTGCTTTTAAGAAAGAAAAATAGGTGTTGGATTTTTAAGGTAAATTTAAAAAGAGAAGGGTGTTGTGTGTCAAAGGAAAAATAAACGAGCATCTGTGATCTTTTGTGGTTTGTGGTGTATGAGAAAAGAGAAAAGAGAAAATTAGATAAAAGGAGAAGAAAATGGAAAGGAATGAAAAAAGAATGTAACTTTGTAACTTTGAGGTAGAGTGTTGAAGAAGATGAGGGCATTTTGATCATTTTATAAAAAGTTAACGAAAGTTAGAAAATTGGACAAATCTGGTGAAAATACTGGCTCGGAGGACAAAAAGATTGATCAAACTCGAAAAAGGATAAAACTGTCAAATACCACAAGGACAAAAACGGACAATTTCCCAACTAATAAATATATGACATTTAATATAATTCTAATTATTCAAAACTTTTTTATATCTATATTTATATTACATTATTATATTATAAAGAGTTTGGAATAAAAGTATTAATATCTTAAAATGGAGAGATAATAAATTACTATTTTACCCTTTTAAGTATCTTATTTAAACTTTAAACATTTAAAGTAAATGCAACTGATTATAAAAGTTAATATATCTTATTAATTACAGTTCCAAATTATGTAACTCCATAATTATTATTTTTATAACTAATATACATATGACATAACCTTTGAACCGTTAAGAGTTACATGACGTGTCAATTATGAACGGATAGGTTAGGATGAGACGAACATGTTAGCAAACTTACTTTGTTTGATTTTCGAGATATTTGACATATTTACGTTTTACTCCATTTGTCACATTTACACCGGTCACCGCTAAAAAAATGTACAATATTTAATATGTTTAATTAATTCAGCTTTTAGTTAGCACAACATCATTTTTATATATTTGCAATCAAGAATCATCAACTTGCAAAAGGTTTAATCATTTTAAGAAAAAAATTTACCCTTTAAACTATTTCACATAATATATTAACACTTTATATTATTCAAATGTGAAATTAATAATTTTATAATTAATACATTACACGAACATTCTGATAGTTCATAACAATATAACATATAACATATAATATAACATAATATTAAAAAGAAAGAAAACTGAAAAACTATAAACAAAAATTGTGCTTTACAATGTTCAAACAGTGTATTAGTACTCATTTGTTTACAAAGTATAACACTTAAAAATAATGTGAAGTCTCCTAGTAAAATCTCAATCCAAATTAACTTTCAAATATTCATAACAAAAGGTCATTTACATACCTGAAAATCACTATATAAACTTTTCCAATATTTGTAACTTGGGCATCCTAAATCACAAAATGGCATATAGTTTATTGTATCATGTGTATTAATATGCAAATCACACCTTGTTACATTTGTATCTTTCACTCCAAAAAAATATCATTGTTCTAGTATAATGAGCTGTTTAGTTGAGACTTATTGGGTTGAAATAATTCCTGTTAACTTATTCTAATAGTAATATAGCTACATGTTAATAAAAGTGCGTTGCATCAAAGGTTAAACCTTTTGCTTTCAATAATATTAACTGAATCGTTTTAAATTATGATATTAATATTATTATTATTATCTAAAATATAATATGAGTATCGATAATACATCTACTCGTCTAGCATAATATAAAATTAATTTGACTCGTTTACTCTTAGACAAATAGGTCTATGATTTTGTCGACTTTTTAAATTATAACAAAGGAAGTTAATTAAGTTTTTATAAAAGAATAACATCAACATTAAAATCTTGACCCTTTTCCCAGTTTCGTCTTCCTTATCTTTGGAGAGACTAAAAAAACATCATAGCAAAGCAAAGCTAGCCGTTTTTCTTCTATCTGTTTTCTGTTGTTCTACTTCGTTACGTACTTCACTCTTCAACTGCCGTTTACAAAACCCCACCTCAGTACATACGCTCTCTTTCTCATTTTTTTTTAATTTTTTTTCAATTATGTAGACGTTGAGTTGCCATGTTTCATTTTATGCAACAATCTTGATTATTACTATTTTTCTCATAGTTATTGAATTATTATAATTTTGTTCTATTTTGGCTAGTGTATGTTGTATAAGTGCTTTACAAATTGTCTTTCTTCATCGGCTTCAGTTGGGTAGTTTTGGTCTGTACACCAACTGTTTGTTATAATGTGTAGCTTAACTTCATAGTCTTATTTATTCAATTTGCTATCATGGGTAATCCAAATGATTCTGCTTTGCCTTTGTTTACCATGTTGTTTTCTCCTAAACGATGTGTTGTTAAATAAAGTGTTCAGTCATTTTAAAGCAATAGATAGAATTTATATGGTATTATATTGAACCTGGTGTTTTACAGATTCAAGTTGGTAAGGTGTTAGTTACAACTTTACCATGGATTTCATTCCATTTATTGGACCTGTTATAAAGAATAAGCAAGCAGTTTTCTCATTAAAAAAGTCCATGTGAATTTTGAAGTTGTAAAGTAACCTGTTGCATATCAGAAGCCAGAAGTGAAATCCATGTGAACTTTGCACATTGAAGTTGGTCAATCTTGATAATCATCTATGTTTATTTTAGTACTGGACATACCTGAAGTTTTGTGGTTGTCTGTCAAAGCTCAAAAGTCACATAAGCTTGTCTTCACATATATTTGAGAATATATTGATCCTTCAATATTTCATACTGTGATAATTCTTCTGAGTTGACAAACATTCGCTTTTATCTGTATGTTTCAAGGTCCAACTTTTTTCTGTGTATTATTCGGCGTTCATGTTCATGTTTTTCCCTCATACTTGTGCTTTAGGAAGTTACTTGTGCGGCTGAAGATGTCAGACAACCTCTGCACATTTTGATCTTTTAAAGGAACCATTTAATCTCTACAAGCAATTACCGAAGTTGCCTGGAGTGAGAAATCTATTCGTCTGATGGTCAACACCTGGGGTGGTCATGTTCATCTGTGCTACAAAATATCCCAAGCTATTGAACACAGAAGCAAAGGTAATTTACCAAGGTCACTTCCATAATATAATAATCATTTGTGGAATTATGAGATCGAGTATTGGGAATGAGTTGATAAATTATTTGAACTTATAGATTGTTACTCCATGCATTCTGGAATATTAAGTGTTGAATGTCTTGATTGGAGCAGATTCATGGTCGAGAAAGTTCTATGCAATCTTTATGTGACGTGTCTTGGGTATTCAGACCTGAATTTTCTTTACTACAAGTAGCTCGAAAAAGTAGCAGGAAAATATTATTTAGCAGAAATGCTGGACAACCATTAGCTCGATCTAGAGGTATCAACTCACATGACAGTGCTTTTAAATTTTGTTTTGTTAGTCAATATGTTGCTGAAACCTCTAAGTTTCTCCAGTGCTTTTCAGATGAAGGCAAAGTATTGAATGATCATGGAAGTGACCTTTTGGTTTCAAAGCATTTGATTTGGGATTCTGACTTTGAGAATAAGTTTGACTCCGAAGAGATTACCTCTACAATTAAGAAGGATGAAGGTTCTTGTGGACCATTCAGCAGAAATTACCAGCCTGTAGAGGAGCCCTGGATCCTTGAATGTTCTTCCTTATTGCAATCTTTTAGACCAGAAGATGCTTTAAGTGGTCTAACAGATAAAGGCGAGATCTCAGTTGACTCTAAAGTCAACTCTTTGACTCACTCCACATGTAACCAAGAAATTATAGCTAGTCATTTCAATAATAGAAGTTTCAAACCACATATTTCCGAATGTGAGTACCCTGTCGAGGAACCTTGGTTATTCCAATCATCTATTGGAAATATACAAAAGGATGGAAGATTTCATAATCAGCACCCACAAATCGCTGAAAATTTTGGTGACGGGGATACGGAGTCAAATGGAAATGTTATGGAAAAGGAAGATGAGATTGAAGAAGTTCTAGAAAAGCTTTCTTTAGGTAATGAGAGTAGGGTAGATGTGCAGGAATCCATCGCTAAAGTTATATTGATAAACTCCTCGTTATGTACCATGCAAAGGATTGCTGTTATGGAGGATGAAAAATTGGTTGAGATATTACTGGAGCCTGTTAAAGATAATGTGCAATCCGATAGTGTATATTTAGGAATAGTCACAAAATTTGTTCCTCACATGGGTGGTGCCTTTGTAAATATCGGGTGCTCTAGACCTTCTCTTATGGATACAAACCATAACTGGGAACCCTTCATATTTCCTCCATTTCGCAGCCATAGTAAGCAAAGAAAAAAACAAGCAAAAGTTAAAGACAGCATCAAGGACCATGATGTTATTGAAAATTCAGTTCAAGCTATGCTTGTAAATGATGGAGACCATGACGTGGATGACGAGTTTGATGACAAAGAAATTAATGGTAAGATACGTTTACATCGGCGAACAGAAATTGCCAGTGATTCAGATGAAAGTAAATGGGGCCTTGTTCAGAAAGGAACTAAAATAATTGTACAGGTTGTCAAAGAAGGATTGGGTACTAAAGGTCCTACGCTTACTGCTTACCCAAAGTTAAGGAGCCGATTCTGGGTATGCCCTGCTTTTAATTTGTTTTATGTACTCATTTTTCATTATCAGGACTTCAATTTACGTGTACCTTTTTTTTAAGGTTTAATTTAAGTGAAGGTGTCAATTTTAGCCCATTTACTTATAAATGGGTCAGTTTGGGGTGTTCTTAATCTCAAATGGGTCAACATGGTGGCTCTTAATCCCACTTGGGTCAAATAAATAAACGACTTAAATGGGGAACGGTCAAACGGGTTGAAAGCCACCTAAGTGTAAATGTAATACATGGAACCTTCTAAATTGTTTTGTTCCAAAAAAATAATATAATTATTGTTATAATATTCTTTTCATTAATGCATAAATAGCTTACTAAAATTTTTATAGAATGGTAAAACTTTGTTTGTGGGCCAACCCATTCTGACCCTTATCTGAGCAGCCTGACCCACCCATATTACTACCTCTAATTGTAAGTGATATGCAGGTTCTAATGACTCGTTTCACTAGCGTTCATATTTCCAAGAAAATTTATGGATTGGAGAGGACTCGGTTACGAGTCATAGCCAAGACTTTGCAGCCACCAGGGTTTGGTTTGACCGTAAGGACAGTTGCTGCGGGCCATACCCTGGAAGAGTTGCAGAAGGATTTGGATGGATTGCTTTCAACGTGGAAAGGTATTACTGAACAAGCAAAATCTGCAGCCCTTGCAGCAGATGAAGGAGTGGAGGGTGCCATGCCGGTTATGCTACATGGGGCCATGGGGCAGACTCACTCTGTTGTCCAAGACCTTTTTAATGATAAGGTAAAGTCAAAGTGTTTAACTTATAACTGGAATTTCCAAATTGCTTGAGTCTTTGTGGTAATCGTGCTCAGTTGGCTCTCTTTAGGTGAAGAGGATGGTGGTTGATTCCCCAGTGACATATCATGAGGTAGCATCCAGTAAATAAAATGAATCCATTCTGTGTTCTTATATATTTATTTAACACTCGATGACTATTTTTTTCTGTGATTTATGGTCAGGTAACAAGTTATCTTCAGGAAATAGCTCCTGATCTGTGTAATCGAGTTGAGTTATACAGCAAAAAAAATCCACTATTTGACGAATACAATATTGAAGAAGAATTGAACAACATGCTTAGTAAAAGGTGAGAAGCAGCTAATATAAGCACTGTTGTGTGTTACCATTTTCTTGAGACAAAAAACTGTTATAGTCGGTCATATGCCATGCACCAGATGATTGTTAAAGGGCCAAAAATGGAACTTCTCGTCATCTCAGGAACCTAAAATTATATCAGCCTATAAAGTGGAATAATCAGTGTATTTGTAAGAGAATTATCTTTCAAAGTTAGCATCCAGCCAATATTAAACTTAGTGTGTTGTAATGCCACTGGAAATTTCCACTTCTCTTTTGTTTTGCATATCATCTGATATATCTAAATTACGATGGCATACACCTTTTGTATTGTAGAGTGCCACTCTCTAATGGAGGTTATCTAGTGATAGAACAAACCGAGGCTTTAGTCTCCGTTGATGTAAATGGAGGGCAGTGTATGCTTGGTCACGGGACTTCACAGGAGAAGGCTATCTTAGATGTCAATCTTGCAGCTGCTAAACAGGTATGTTAAAGCCTAATCCATCACCATTTGTAACCGAGAAACATTTGATAGGTCACAAATGTGGATGTGTTCATCATATTAATATAATGGAATGGATTCATGCATTTTAGTACTTATGTAATTACTCGAAAAGGTGTCAACTGATTTCAGATTGCTAGGGAAATACGACTAAGAGATATCGGTGGGATTATCGTAGTAGATTTCATTGATATGCAGGATGATTGTAAGTCTGTACCTGTGTGTTTAGTTTAGTTTTTAAATGAAATTATCTTCTTCTTTTTTATTGCTAATGATGACCTTTGTACCTTCATAAGCTGCAATTTACAATAACACTAAGTTACATTTTCATTTATTCTCTTTTCATGATGAATTCCTTCAGCAAATAAGCGATTGGTCTATGAAGAAGTCAAAAAGGCAGTTGGCAGAGATCGGTCAATGGTCAAAGTCTCTGAACTTTCTAGGCACGGACTGATGGAGATCACCAGAAAAAGGGTAAGAACTGTTAATATCTTAAAATGTAAAGACTTGAGATAGCATTGTGACTTACCAAAATTATTTGTCAAAGCAAGACTCGAGATGGTGCCTGATTTTAGCATCTATTGTACAATTACTGTTTTTAGATAATCTCTTTGGACTCTTGACAGGTGCGACCTAGTGTGACATTTATGATCAGTGAACCATGCTCATGTTGCCATGCTACTGGAAGAGTAGAAGCATTAGAGACCTCATTTTCTAAAATCGAGCACGAAATTTGCCGATTTCTTGTGAGTAATTCTTCCAAGTGCATACGATTATCTCTACTTTAATCTGCTCAAAACTTGAAATGCCAAAATAATTAATTCATGCCAGTTGAAGTATTCATACTTTTTTACTTCTTTCTAGGCATCGATGGATAGAGCAGATCCTGGAAAACCCAAGTCTTGGCCAAAGTTCATTCTGAGGGTAGATAGGTACATGTGTAGTTACCTGACATCTGGTAAGCGGACAAGATTAGCGATCCTCAGCAGCTCCCATAAAGTATGGATTCTGCTCAAGGTATGTATCATGCATATCCCAAATGAGAAATGCTATTAGCTCCTTATGGACACCAGGAAATAATCTATATCTTATATTGACTTTTGTAGCTCCCTAGATTATTTCCGAATGTCCATTAGGAGGATTTAGCATTTCTCATTCTGAATAATGATATATCCTCCTACTAATAATCCTAACAACAAGGTGATGACACATGAAAAGATCAAGGTTCATGATAAGGAAAGAGAATTAGTAAATGACACATGTTAATTAGTTAGGGTATTAGGTGGATTATTAGGATGAAATGGGAGGATACTAAATCATTTTCCGTCATAGATATATACAACCCAATCAGCCTATTTTTAGGCAAATAGGTCAAATCTCCAGCTCTTTTTCTTCCTTATTTCAATTAGATTCTGTCACATGATACTGTTTCCATGTGGACTACTTCGATGCATCAGGTTGCTAGAGGTTTAACAAGGGGTGCATTTGAGCTCAAGCCACTAACAGAAGGCATGGAACATGGAGATGACAATGACAATGATGATGATCGAGTTGTCATGCCGTTATTACAGCCACCAGCGCCTATGAATCCTTCTAGGCGGAAAATCACCATCTTTCCGATCAAGAAGTGGAAGACTCATGGAAAATGACATTTGTCATTTAGACATCATCCTTTTTTCTCCTTTTGAGCACATATTGAAGAGCCACCGAGTGCCTTTTCTGTTCTACCCTCATTACAACATTTGCTGTTCTCATCACTTGTAGAACACATCCATTTTGACCGTGTTATCAAGTAAAATGAATTATCTTCTTTTTATATGTTTTCAAATAGGAAGACAAATTAAATAGTTGATGAAGAAAGCAAAAGGCACCTTCCCATAAACGTCAGTGATTGTTTCTTTAATTACAACGTTATCAGTTGCTGTTCACAACAGGAAGTCCTCAAAACATACTCACGGAAGAACGTGTATTCTAGTGCTGTCAAAACATTTGATTATAAAAAATCAGACAAAAATGAGTATGCAAGATGTGTCTATACTAATATGATACGACAAACTTGTGTTGGGGGAGCACAAACTCAGCAACAGTTACAAGATAAAACATCCAAGTATGTATAGGGTATTGACATATGATCAAGTTCTTGTGCACTCGGTAATGGTTCCATTCTGTATATGCTTGTTCTTGCACAGCAAAAATTGTACAAGTTTCTAGACACCCCTTTACTGAATGGATAGACCCTTTCAGGAACCGATCTAAACATTGACGTAGAGTGTAAACTGACAGGATGAAACATATAACAAATATGATAATCGATTAAAAATTTGATCTTGTGTGATATGAATTCCAGATTATGAGTTTAGGTAACTGTGGGTATATTACATAGGGCAACATGCATAAAAAACAAACTTTGATCAAATGGCTATCTCAGGAAACCAACCTTTTTACCCTATAAAAAACCATCAAAGTTTCAAGAGAAAATAAGTTTAGGGCAATCTTCAAAGTTGACCGGTTTCGATGAGCCACATCAGCTCTAATTCATCATTTTGAGTTTTGAACCATAAAAAATATATTTAATCAACAGAAGATTAACACTTCGTTTAAGCTTACAAGCATTACAAATCATTTCACTTATAATTTCTTTGTTTGATTTACATTTCTTCAGAATTTACCTTGAAGTGAAACACATATACCAACGGGCCTCGTGTGTTACATCTAGCTCATATTTAAATTTAAAGTTTAAATATACAAAATGACAACATGAAGACTAGAGTTGCAATGACTAACCTCATGTATGGTATATGACGTCGTCTCACCAGCTCATATGTAGTTTGATTTGTCATGATTAGGTAACTACATAATAAAATAGGATGAGTGATATAAGAGAACTGCTAAATTAACGTGCAAAATTTCAAATTCATGAAAGTCAATAAAATCCCTAAGTATATATGCAATTTCTTCTACAAGCATATCACCATCAAAACTAATAGATACTATATCATACTGCATAACGATAAGAACCTGGAATTGAACTTTAATACTTTCAGCATCTAGGTAGGAAGATGAACTGAAGTTTCAAAAAATTAAGAGAGTAACAGTAGTATGCACAAACATTTAATGACGATCAAGAGACTCTAATTTGTATGAGTACAATTGTAAAGCTTGTCTAAAGATCAAAAACAGAACATATGGATGTTAAATTACTGTTTGAAGACCAAGAACTCACCTATGAAATATAAGTAGGAGGACGAGATTTATTAGCAGCATTAACAACACAGATAGCATTATGATGATGATCACATCAATCAACCTGAAAAGAAATAAAAAAAAAACCCCGTCAAATTTAGCACCTACTTTCTTCACATAACAAGGAAAGTAACAACCTACCATGCGTCTGTAACATGATCTTGTAGATACTCGATATATAAGATGCCTGTCCAGATGCATAAAGCTATTTCCTCAAATATGTACCACCTATCAATCATTACCCAAGTAAAGATATTGTTACAAAAGTTCCCTCGAGTAGGGGAAGACACGCACACACAGAAAAAGAGACAAGATTCTTTTATTGCCGTTTATATAGTTCACAATCAACATAAAACGTTCTACAGGCAGTAATGAAGCCAAGGTAACTTATTCAAAGGAGGCAGCCGATCTGATCAAGAACTAATTTAGTGCATTATGCGTATACAAAATTTGGTGAATGTAAGTAAATAACCAGAGATAAAATTGTATGGTTCAGTTCTTGGCAGGAAGTTGCAGTCATTGATAATACAAAAATAAAGACAGTTGCTATTACATTGAGGAGTTTATGGGAAACAGATAACTGGAACACTATTCGAAATAAAATTGGTTTTGTTTTCAACCAAATATTCAACATAGATCCCTAAAGCTCAAACTACTAAGCCCTACATTCTACGCATAAGCACCAACGAAACCAAATTGTAACTCATTTAATGCTGAGAATTTTAACATGAGAAAAAAATCTCAAAAGACTCTAAGCTTCACTAAAGAAAGATGTATTCACTCAGTTTAACTGGCTACGTTCTTTTAACAAACAACAAAGAAATGGCCTATCTCCTATAGCAGGCACAAAATGTAACTACAATCAACAATGAGTCAAATTTGGGTGAACTAAGTAATGAACTAAAAACAACTAGAAGTTACTCATCCGATGTAAAGTGGTAACATCATATGTTGAATAGCAAGAAAATTTTCTATGGATTACAATTCAAAAACTACCACAGTTGTTATATACAAGTTAGTAGGGAGATTAAAGAGTAATTGTATGAAACAAAAGCCAAAAAGATGTACACACCAAAACCGGCAATGGTTGCCCTGTCCTATGCAGGTTCCCAGCCACACGCAATGTTGATCAAACTGAAGAACGCATTTGTTGCAATCATAACAATGTTTTGTTCTTGGAGGCTGTAATAGAGTTACACTCAGACCATGTATTTAGTTTAGATTACTACGAAAGTTCATTTTAAGCTAGTACTGTCTAGATACATGATCTCAGTTATATATTGCCATATCAGCCATATTTGAATCTTAAATTCAGCAAGCATGAGAACACAAAAGCCTTAGTCATAACGCAGTTCAGATATCACCTACCAAATCAAGTATGTAAAAAGAAAGAAGCAGAAAAAGAGAAGTACCTGCACCACATTACAGCAGGAACTCGTGCACATCCTGAAAAACAAACAGAAGTCGTCAAGCAAGGAATCTTCTTTAGCATAATCTTATTTCAAATGGTACCATATAAAGAATTATTGAAGGGGTTAATGTGATAAACTATAAAGATGAAGGTTAGGATGGACAATACTATAATAACAAGAGGGTATAAAATTACAATGATATAATAATAGGAGGGCTTAACATGAAAATTCATTAAAAACATGTCATTAGGTCGTCTTCTCCAACACTACAAACCAGCAACTCCCTATTTAAAATTTCTTACAATTGATACGAATGTAAGCATCTATTATAACTTTAATAATAGATATTTATAATCTAAAACACATATTATACATCATAATTGTCTTTTAAATGGATTAAATCAGTCTAAAACTTAATTTTCATATAATATCAAATTTCAAAATTTGAGGCCCTAGAAAATCGGAGGTTCTGTGCGATCGAACACCCAGCACACCCTCAAAACCGGACCTGATAAAACTACCTTTTCACCTGGAAAGTTCTATAACATAAAATGAACAAATTAGTTAAAACGGGTGCTTGCTTTGAGATCTCCGATATCCTTAATGAGGCATCAGTCCTAGCCAAAGCTCTCATTGCATCAATCGCATACGTGATTTAAATTAATACAAATCCATCATTAATATGAAACAATGACTTTATAAATATATACGTCAATGCTTATTGTTAGTTTATCACCTACCCTGGAGAAGAAGCAGATGTAGAAAAATATTGAACTATTGTAGCAACAAGAAGGAAAATTCATATATATATTCCTAAAAACTTTTATAATCACATATCTTGAAGGTAATGAGAGTATAACGAAACAAGAATAGATTGCCAAAAACACGCAAATATTTTATTGAAGAAATCTAACTCAAAAACTCCAACTGATTACGTTATATCTACCCTGCACGGTATATATATATATATAGACTAACCTATTCGTATTAGACTATAAGTAGGTTCCTGTTTAATTTAAACCACATAATTATTTAAATAAGCCCTCTATTCTAGGAATAGGTAATTATCACATATTTAAATTAAACTTGATAACTTGGACTCCACTCCAAATTCTAATGCTGAACCCGATCCACGCTTCATGCCATAATCGAACTTCAGACAATTCGCCAACAATCACCCCTTGAATTTCTGAGTCGGGGAAGGTAACTCTTGCACACCTAGTAACAACCTCATCTCCTTGAACCTTATACGCGCCAAGGCCTTCGTTAAAGGATCAGCTCTCTGTTTTTCTCCAGATACGTGTTCGACTACCACCTGCTCATTTTCAACACACTCTCTGATAAAGTGATATCGAGTGTGGATGTGTTTGCTCCTACCATGAAAGACCGGGTTTTTCGACAACGCAATTGCTGATTTATTATCAACTCGAATTATCACCTTCTGTCTCTCTAACCCTGTTACCTCAGCCAATAACTCCCTTAGCCAAATTGCTTGACATGCAGCTGCAGTAGCTGCCATGAATTCACACGAAGATAATGCCACAGTAGCTTGTTTTTGCGAGCACCATGTGATAGGTGATTTACCAAGATAGAAAACATGTCCAGTAGTACTTCGTCCATCATCTATGTCAACATTATGACTGCTATCGTTATATCCCACCAGTTTCATGTCATCACCCCGCTCGTATTTAATTCCAAGCGAGGTTGTGCCTTTTAGATAGCGTAGGATTTGCTTAATAGCACGTGCATGTGATTCTCTCGGGCTTTGCATGTATCGACTAACTACCCCAACCGATTATGTCAAATCTGGACGAGTATGCAAGAGATAACGCAAGCAACCCACCAATTTTTGATATTGAGTAGCTTCAACTTCCGGTTCATCTTCGGCTTTTGACAACTTGAGTCCCGATTCCAATGGATATAAAGTTGCATTGCAATCCTCCATACCGACTTCTTTTAGGATTTTCATGGCATATCTCTTTTGCTTGATCTTCACACACTCCTTTTCTTGAGACACTTCGATACCCAAGTAGTAGTTTAATTCACCAAGATCTGACATTTCAAACTGAGATGCCATCTTTTTCTTGAACTGATTTATCAGCTCTAGGCTCGTCCCAGTCACGAGTAAATCATCCACATAAACCGCGACTATGATAAATTCCCCATTGGGCACCTTTCTGTAAACTGCCTTTTCTTGCAAGCATTGTTTAAAACCCATAGCCTTTAAAGTACTGTTGAGCTTTAAGTTCCATGCCCTTGGAGCTTGTCTTAGGCCATATAACGCTTTTGCCAACTTGTAAACTTTTCCCTCCTCTCCTGATTTTTCAAAACCCTCAGGTTGAATAACGTACACTTCTTCTTTTAGATCACCATGTGTAACATCCTCTCCTGCGATCTGGTAATTTCTATTATTTTAATCGATTATCTAAATGTTTTAGAAATTATTTAATATTATGTGTTTCATTGTGAAACGTAGATAAATAAGTCCTTTGACTTATTGTGACTAGTGAAATATTAATCGTTTTAAATTATTATAGATGACGGTAAAATAAAATAATATTTCTCGCAAATGGTATTTAAGTTCCAGACAAAAGATTTAGGACGGATATAAAATTATACCACTTAATTGTAAACCGACTTTGCAAAACCGACTTTGGATTCATATAAATGTTTCATATCTTCTTCTTGTTCTCATTTTGATAAGCTTGCAATTCAAAGAAATCATAACCAAAAATTAGATACATACTTGTGCTTCTGTAAATTCGAATTCATAACATCAGAACTATCATCATCGTATCTTAATTGCATCAGATTTATCCATCATTTTATTTTCAAAAGAAAGAAAGAAAAAGAAAAGTAAGTTTGATTTTGAGTGGGTAAATCGAATTGAAGCTTGATATGTTGTTATTAGGTGTTGTTTGATGTTACTTGAAGTATTAGAAACCTTAGAATTGAGTTTTCTGAAGTTTTGGTGAGTTTTGATTTGAAAAACTCGTTTCTGCAGCGAAACTCGCAGTTTTCAGTTCGTCCTGCGAACTGAGTTCATTTATGATTGAACTTTTGTTTGCCTAGACTTCAGGGATTATCTAATTTGATAAATGGGCTATAATGATAATTATGGAACGAATTTCTAACTTGTATATGATTTTCTGTTTCAGATCAACGTAAGACTTAGTGATATAAGAATCCTGAGTGTGGAGACGTCAAAGGTATCGGTGAGTGGATTCAGAACTCATCATTTGATTTAGTTGTAACTATTTGGTTACAACAATTAAACGTAGATGTGTGCTAAACTGTTTAGTCTTGATTATTGATTATTGATCTACGTGATATGTGAACCGATGTGTATTATGTTATTCAGGTCAACGTGTAGTTGGACTTCTGGTTATTATGTGATTTACACAGGTTTTGATTCATTTGTTGTGTTTGAGACCTGTGTATGAGTTTAATAACCATTAGTTATCGGTCTATTCTGTATTGGCCATACGGATTGACGGTAAGTGTTCTTGGGGAATCCCCGGGTATTATGATATCCCAAGAGCCACCGATCCTCATTGAAATATGTGTGTTTACGATTATTTGGTGCAACAACTAGTTATGCTAAGTTGAATGGAGTGTGATGAATCTATTCACTTAGCTTTGTGCTAACCCCTCATTTTACTTCCTGTAGGATATGTTTTGATTGATTGTGGGTGCAGGAGGTGAATGGTTAATCAGGGAATGTTTGACTGCGCTTTAGGACTCTGATATGGTTTTTGTAATAAACCTTGTTTGTGAATTTTATAATACCCCGTCTTTTGTAGTTTTAAACAGTTTAGATATTGTGTAAATATGGAAAAAAATGTTAACTATTTATGTATGATGTTTAATATATTCTAAGGTAATGTATTCTAAATTCATGCTTCCGAGTTTATTAATATAATATTCTTAAATAGAATGAGGGGTGTTATACCATGCAAGAAGGCCGTTTTAACATCCAAGTGATGAATCTTCCATTCTTTCCCGGCTGTGAGAGCAATCAAGAGTCGTATGGTCTCGAGTCGAGCTACCGGTGCGAATACTTCATCAAAGTCAATACCGGGTTGTTGTACATAGCCTTTAGCAACTAAACGCGCTTTGTACTTCATAATTGAGCCATCTGCGTTTCTTTTGATTTTAAACAACCACTTTAACCCGATAGGTTTAACATTTTTAGGGAGAGAAACAAGTTTCCAAGTGTTATTCTTCTCGATAGAATCAATCTCGATTTTCATTGCTTTGAGCCATTGCGGTTTCACTTTGGCTTCATTGAAATTCCTCGGTTCTTCGTCAAGTGTTAACAAGAGTTCATTAACATTCAGCTCGTAATCATTTAATTTTTCTGGTAACACTGAAATACGAGTTGAACGACATATCGGGACAAGCGTAACATTGTTGTCAGAATCATCTTCATCTTGTTCTGGGTTATTTGCTTGATCTGGGCTGTTAAACGTATGAGCTGGGCCGCTTTCCTGTTCGTCTTGTCCAACGACTGCTGGGCTTGCCTCATTGTTCCAAGACTGATCACAATCATTTATTTGTGTATCGCCCCACAAGACTGTGAAATTACCTGGTTCCTTTTCAATTTGGTTTGTATCTTCGGACATATTTTTCCACTTCCAACCTCTTTTCTCATCACAAACAGCATAGGCACTTATAATAATTTTATTTTCACGTGGATTGAAAAGACGAAATCCTCCTGAACTAGGTTCCTTGCCAAGATACACCAATGGTTTAGACCTATCATCGAGTTTCTTCAAGTGCTTTGATACTATTCTTTCGTAAGCAACGCAACCAAATACTCTTAAGTCGCTTAGGTTCGGTTTTTCACCATAAAAATGTTCATATGGCGTAACTCCTACCAATGCTCGCGTCGGGGTTCGGTTTATAATAAAGGTTGCATGTCGAACAGCTTTACCCCAAAAATAATTCGGTACACTTCTTGCTTTCATGAGGCACCGAGTCATCTCTAGTAGAGTTCGGTTTCTGCGTTCGACTATACCGTTTTGTTGAGGTGCATAAGGAGCTGTCAACATTCGTGATATACCTTCTTGGTCACAAAAACGGTTAAAGTCATGTGACGTAAACTCACCACCTCTATCCGTATGGAATGTCTTAATCTCTTTACCTGTTCGCTTTTCAATCGCCGTCTTGAATCTTTTAATAACACTAAATGCGTCACTTTTGTTCTTCAATAGAAAAGACCACATGTATCTTGAAAAATCGTCAATAAGAACCAAGATATAAATATTGCCTGCTTGAGTAGGGGGATCCACTGGTCCGCAAATATCCCCGTGTACTAACTCAAGAATCTGTGATGCTCTGTATGTTGCCTTCTTTGGGAATGATCGCTTCGTTTGTTTTCCAACCATGCAAGACTCACATACCTGATCTTGATGCTTAATAACCGGTACCCCTTTAGCTAACTTGTGCATCAATTTCACCGCACTAGAACCAATATGGCCAAGTCGAACGTGCCATAACCATGACTCTTCATCAATGTTAGCTTGCAAATAGTAAGGTTTCCCAACTTTTAGTCTAGTCTTGTAAAGACGATTTGCACTTCGCGGGACTTTTATAAGCAATCTTCCACATCTATCTCGCATGGTTAAGAAGTCACCTTTGATACGAATATCACAACCGGATATTGTAGTTTGTCCGAGACTAATCACATTACTACGAAGGGCCGGAATGTAATAAATATCTTTCAATAATTTTTGTTCTCCGTTTTTTCTCTGGAACAAAATCGAGCCCTTTCCTTTTATGCTTACGCACGATCCGTCTCCGAATCTCACCCGTCCAGTTATATGTTCATTTAATTCAGAAAAGTACGAGTAATTACCGGTCATATGATTACTTGCACCGTTGTCAAAATACCAAACATCGTCTTCCTCGGTATTTGACTCGATCTTTGGAGGGGTATACTTTTCTTCATTTATGAATATTGTTTCTTGAACAAGGTTCATCATAAAAAACGTTCCTTCCTCATGATTTGCATCTTTCTCTTGCGTCTCATGCAGATTTGCCTCATGGTCTCGGTTTCGGTCTGGGCATCTCGAAACAAAGTGTCCGTACTTATCGCAACGGTAACACTTGATATTTGAGAGGTCACGTTGCTCATGTTGTTTACCTTTTTGTTTTTGATCTTCACGGTTTTTCAAGGAGTCACGTTGACCATGGTTTTGGGTGTTACCCCGACCACGGCCTTGACCACGACCATGACCTCGAGAGTGTGAGCCCCGTCCTCTTCCTCTGTTTGAGTCATGGTTCCTGTTGGAATATTCAGTTCTAGTATAAAGCAATTTTCCTTGAGCCTCATTTGCTTTATCTTCTTCTTTGATCCTTTCTTCATAAGCTTTCAATCTTCCAACCACATCCTCAAACCCAGTCTGTTTAAGATCTAGCACCTGTTCGAGAGCTGCCACGATATGGACAAATCGCCTGGGAAGACTTGTGAGAAACTTCTTTACTAGCTTGTGTTCCGATATGACTTCTCTAAGCGTGGCTGATTTAGAAGCAATACCCGACAGTTTTGCTGCATAAGTGTCTATGGTTCCGGTGTCTGTCATCTTCAAATTTTCGAATTCAGTAGTTAAAGTTTGAAGTCTTGCTTCCTTTACGCGATCAGCCCCTAGGTTTCGTATCTTTATTGCTTCCCACATCTCCTTCCCAGTTTTAAGATTTCCGATTTGAAGGACCAGATCTTCCGGTATCGATTGAAATAATAGACCCTTCACAATATTGTTCTTCTTGGGATCGGATAAGCCCGGATCAATTACTTCCAAGACTCCATGAATTCCAAGAAGCACTTCCATTCGCATTCTCCATATGGTGTAATTGGTTGACATTAATAACGGACATTGAAACGTCAACGGGTTTGGTTCCTTCACCATCGGCGGTTGTGAGGTAGATGTCGACATCTTAGATTTTTGTTTGGTCCGTGAGTAAGTCTGTAATGGGGATTTATCCAGCCTTTAACACAGTTAGAATTAATGTTCTCAGTTCGTGTTAAATGCGCGTAGGCCAATCAACGGTTTCCCGGATTCAATCCTACTGATGCTTAACAAATGGCGAGATAATTAACAGCTATGACCAGATCAAGTGATCTGATCAGACACACGACTTAACCTCGAGATCACAGGTTAGAGTCCAACGATGATTACGGTTTGTGTAACCCCTTTAGCGCAGGTACAGGTCACCGAGACTTCTTAAATTAGCTCTGATACCAATTGAAGGTAATCAGAGTATAACGAAACAAGAATAGATTGCCAAAAACACGCAAATATTTTATTGAAGAAATCTAACTCAAAAACTCCAACTGATTACATTATATCTACCCTGCACGGTGTATATATATATATATATATAGACTAACCTATTCGTATTAGACTATAAGTAGGATCCTGTTTAATTTAAACCACATAATTATTTAAATAAGCCCTCTATTCTAGGAATAGGTAATTATCACATATTTAAATTAAACTTGATAACTTGGACTCCAGTCCAAATTCTAATGCTGAACTCGATCCATGCTTCATGCCATAATCGAACTTCAGACAATTCGCCAACATATCTATCCAACCAAACTTCATATATCATAAGAATCAGGCCTCGGATTAAAATATTGACCTTCCGATGTCGCCTCCACGCCCTTCCAGTGCTGCCAAAGCTTCCGGAAGTGGTACAACTGTTCCTCCAGCTTCTTCCAGGCTGGCTGAATTGCTGAAAGTGCCTACGTCTGGTTTCCAGGATTCCGGCACTCCAGTTTTTGTCCCGCCGTGGAATTTCAAACAAGATAACCCGGCGACTAACGCCTCATCAGTGCGAGAATTCATAAATCATGTCGTGCCTCCGTTTGTCCGGGCTGACAGCTTTTTTGATGCAGTCAAAAGGGTAAATGCGTAATTTTTGATCTTCAGTGTTTTAAGGTTTCAACATATTACCTAAATATAAATAAGTTATTATAGATTCAAATAAGAATGTTAAAAAAGTAGAGAATGAGAGAATCAATAAGATTGATTTATTTAAAACTTATTTTCATTTTTTTTTAAATTAAATATTTTACAAATCGTACGTCAATAAATTATAAAAATTACATATTTGGAATCAGCGTCATTTTATCTTTAATTAGAGATCCCACAAACTACACTTTCGACGATTTTTTTTTCTATTTTTTAATGAGTTTTAAAAATTCGTAATGTTAAGTCACATGTGATTTAAACACTAAATAATAATCACACGTGATTAAATCTTCAATCATATGTGATTTTAAATAATAATCATATATGAATTATCATATACTGGTAAGCTAATCATCAATGATTAATTTTTAATTGAAAATCACATGTGATTTAACATTACCAATTTTAGCTTTTTATCATAAATCACATGTGATTATATTTTTAAGACTCGCCAAAAAAAAAAAAAAAAAAAATTCGTCAGAAGTATAGCTTGTGCGATCTCTAATTAAAGATAAATTGACGCTGATTTCGAATATGTAACTTTTATAATTTATTTATGTACGGGAGATATTTAATTTTAAAGAAAAATATAAAAATGAGTTTTGTAATAAAATAAAACAATCCTATTGGTTCTACAATTTTCAACTTTTTGATTGTACAAACATTTTCTTCCAACACACCATGAATAAGAATATTTCAATTGATTATGGAATTACCTTTTAAATATGAAACAAATATTAGTATTAGCATTGACCACAACTAACATCAAGTTGATTCTATTAATAGTATATATTAAACCTCTATGTTGTAACATTACAAAAAATTGTTGTGTTTGCATTCGAAAAGTCTAGATTGGTCACGAAATGCTTGTAACCCATTATATGTGTCTCAAAACAAATACAAACCATTAACCAAACAAAAATGGCAAGTTTGTAGGATGATTGATCTCTCTCCCATCACTCTACTTCCAAATTCATCTTTAACAAAATTTGTTACCAATTTCAATACCCTCCTCATTTGTTCTTCATCGTTTATGGGATAATAAATTATATCTGATTATATATACGTGCGGCAGGCAGGAAAGCAATCATGGATGAGACGTCGGAGTTATCATGTTCGGATAACGACATGATGAACCCAGCATTGACAATGACGACACAGGTCTCTGCCAATTTGGTTTTGTCTCATGTTTTTCAGATATTCCTCAAATCGTTGGGCCAACCCGCCCCCCTTGCTCAGATCCTCGTAAGTACGTCACATCATCTTTTCTTCATTCCTTTTTCAATTGCATGTTTTCATACCATTTTCTCGATCTTTGTCGTATGGACGATCACATATACATCAAAGCAACCCAAATATGAATTATTGTGTTTGTCTATGAGATCGGCAAAACAAAATTATAACTGAAATTTGTAAAACGACAAAAATATCTGCATCTAAGATTGTAACATGAAAAAATGTTGCTAAATCTACTCAATATAATCAACTCAAGATAGCTTTTTATATTATCAAGGGCAAATTTTTCATTTTGCAATTATAGATGTATCAAAAACTCCAAAGATATGATCATTTTTGTCATATTATAACTTTCAGGCAAGTCTTTTGTTATTGACATAATGAAACTGAAAGGAATTCCGCATTTTCTTGTTGATTTTCACATTTTTAACCCTCAAAATTCTCAACTAGCCCCTCCGTTCAGCTAACAGTACGCAAACTTAGGCGATGTTAGTTTCACACAACACTTTCCCTTACTTTATATGTAATAATTTTGTTCCCAATTTCATACCTTTAATACTCAATTTTCATTATTTGTTGCGTACTTATATCATACTACAGGCGGGGTTCGTGCTAGGTCCATCAGGTTTATCAAGATCACCATCAATACATGTGTTCTTCTTCCAAATTTTCGCTATTGATTTCTACGAAAGTAGGGCGTTATACTGCAGAATAAGTATCATGTTTCTCATAGGCCTTGAAATGGATATACCTTATTTAATGAGAAACTTACGTCCAGCAAGCATTATTGCATGTGGTGGTTGTATAATGTGCACAATATTTGCAGCCGCTATTTCCTTCTTCGTGTATGAAGAAACAGGATCACTTGGATCACGATTCACATTGGCTTTAGTCATCACAGTGATCTTAGCCAACACTGCATCACCAATTGTGTTTCGTTTAGCTGCTGATTTGAAGTTTGCAACTTCTGATATTGGAAGATTAGCTATTTCGTCTTCTTTGATTGGTGACATGTATGCTGTGTTTATTTTGGTTATTATCTCAGGGGAGAAACATAAACGAACAGTTAATGGTTGGGCGCTTATGGCTTTTTGTTCACTTTTACTTCTTGTGGGAATTATTATTTTCACTACGCACTTAGTTAACTGGCTTAATAAAAGAAATAGAGACGAAAAGAATCTTCAAGCTGTAGAAGTGATGTTACTTCTGTAATTCTTGTTGCGTCCATGACTCTAGAAACTATGGGATTTAGCAGCATAATTGCTTGTTTTCTAATGGGGTCCACGTTCCCACGTGGAGGGAAATCTGCTCGAACATTGTTGGCTATTCTTACGGATACTGTGCATAACTTCATCTTCCCGATCTACTTTGGTCACACGGGGTTCAAAGCAGATACGAGTTATTTAAATGAGTTGAAAAGAATTGCTATTGTTGTCATGGTTATTATGTTGAGTATTGGTGGCAAGATTTTGGGGACACTTGCTGCTTGTCGTTATTTAAAGACACCGTTGAACGAGGGTGTTCTTCTTGCTTTTTTAATGAACATGAAAGGGCATGTTGATATTTTGACCTTAACAACAGCTTTTCAGAATAAAGTAAGTACTTCTTTTAGCTTGATGATTTGATATAGTGATTAAGGGGGTGTTTGGGATTTCTTATTTTAGGTTTTTATCTGCTTATTGTTTTTTATGACAACAGATAAGCATATCCAAACATTAATTTAAAAGCTGCTATTTGTTTATTTTATAAGGAATAATCACTTAAAAATAAGCATATAATTACTTAAAAATAAGCAATCACAAACACCCTCTTTTTTCCATTTATATTTTTGCATTTAATGTGTTGCTATTAACCTGCATTAACATAAAATTGTATAATTGTTTAACCTTTTTATGCTAATGCAGGTGGTGAATAGTTCAATATTTTACAATTTAATGGTATCAGCTGTGGTGATTAGTTCAATAGTTTCAGCTGCACTAATTGGTTTCTTGGTGAGAACTGAAACTGCTCGCGTGTGTGCATATCCGCCACCCTGTCAATTCTATGGTAAAGCTCATTGTGTCACTAAGGGGGTCAGATAACGTCCCTATATCACCATACTTCATGCATTTAAAAGAGCTTCCTGAAAAACTAAAGAAAAAATCAGCATTTTATGAACAAGAAGAAGATGATGATAGTGATGATGAAGACTACAATAGAAATGATGTGGTGGAAATAAATAAAGCAGTTGATATGTTCATTGAAGGAACACAAATGATGATTCATCAAGTTCAAACAGTAGCACCTTTTTTGACAATGTATCAAGATGTTTGTGATTTTGCTGATGATATTCGGGCATTGTTTATTGTTCTTCCTTTCCATAAACATCAAAGAATAGATGGGAAATTTGAGAATGATAAGGATGGAGTAAGGACTACTAATCAGAAGTTTCTGCGAAATGCTCAATGTTCGGTGGCTATTCTTGTTGATCGCGGTCATACCACAACCGGTACACAGGCTGCGGGTTCTGAATCTTTGCAGCAAATTGCAACTTTGTTTTTTGGTGGGCCAGATGACCGTGAGGCATTGGGGTTTAGTAAACGTCTTAGTACACATCATCATTCGAGTCTTACTATTATTAGATTTCTCCCGACATCTACAAAAGACCCTAACGCCAGAATTAATGTTTCCCAAAAGGAGGATGATGTCTTGGTGGCTATAGATCATCAAACAGAGATTGACGAGGCTGACAGTTCTGCCTTAGCCAATTTTTATCACAGGTATGATAAACCAATTGATGTACTTTATGTAAATACGTGTTGTGTCTATGTCAAAATTTCAAGCTTATATGGTTTATGGTTCTTCTTAGAGATGGTAAAATGGGCGGGTTGGATAAAGAATCAACAGAAATAATATTTGTGACGAATCGAGTTGAGTTTACTTTATGTAAATACGTGTTGTGTCTATGTCAAAATTTCAAGCTTATATGGTTTATGGTTCTTCTTAGAGATGGTAAAATGGGCGGGTTGGATAAAGAATCAACAGAAATAATATTTGTGACGAATCGAGTTGAGTTAACCTGGAAAACTTCATTCCAAAAGTTTAAAACTTTTTTAGGAATCGTTTGTGTGTTACGAATGATTGAAAAACAAACGGGTCAAATATAGTCCAAACTTTTTGCTAATACTTAAACTTCTTGAATCCCTTTATTAAAAGAATTAGAAGATTATTACTTTTAATAATATAATTCTATACTTTTCTTGGATACATTAAATGAAGTTCAATTGAAGAAGTGGACAAAAACTTGTTGATGGGGTGGCCAATCCAACCCGGACACATTAGAAAGTGGTCCCTTTTTGACCCGGACGTGTTTTGACAAGTTATCCAATACGCTCATGTTGCTACCTATAGTTCAAAAAGACTTTCAAATTTAACAGGATATGGTAAGGTTGTCTTGATGGCATATGAAAACAACTCATTGGTAGTATTCAGGTACGTGACATCAGGGAAAGTAAGATTTCTTGAAAAGTATGTGGATAACGGCACACAAACAGGAATGATATTGAGAGACATGACAGAGACATACTCAATGTTTATAGTAGGGAAAGGTGGCAGAGGAGACTCTATATTAACTACCGGAATCAGCAATTGGGAAGAGTGCCCCGAGCTTGGTGTAGTAGGTGATTTCTTGGCTTCTAGTGAGTTTGATATTAGTGGTTCGGTTTTAGTTGTCCAACAACATAGATGATTTTGATAATAGTTAGATTTATACATAATCTTTTCAAGAATGAGGAGGTCTAACCTCTCATGTTGAAAAAGACAACGTAGCTTTGCATCCAAGATACGTTGACCAAGTGGGTTGTAAGATCTAAAAGGGAGAACTTTTTGAGCATGATCTTGGTTAGTAGACACGGATGGAAGATGGACGTGACATTTTATCTTGTAGCTTTCGTGTTATAATTACTTGTTCGAGAAAGGGTAGACCGGTCTTTTGGTGTAGTTGTTTGTATAAGTATGCAGATGTAGATTTTCTTTTCATTAGTTACCATACTATAAACAGTCAAGCCAAGGAAAGAACTTAATATCAGATTCAGTTTGAATGTACAAAAGAGAAATGACAGATGGAATTTCTATTCCTATTAAACATTGGATTATGACATGATGGACCACAATTCACTACTATTATTTTTTCTGTGTGTTACAAAACAAAAAGAAAATAAGGGTATGCTGGTTGGTACTGTGCTCGTTGTTAACTCTTGTTTTATTCGTTAAGTCTGTCCATCTTGATCATCTTTCCAGAAATCCTGCTGTTCAAATCTATTAACCCTTCCATTCATTAAGCATTATATATCTTAGCTAGCCCACATCTATCATGAAGCAAAGCCAAGCTCAATCCTAGCTTGATTTGAACTCCTCATTATTAAAAATATAAAGGAAAAACAATATGTGCTCCTAGCATCATATGTGCAGGTGCCAATAGGTTGTATAAACCCCTCAAGGCTACAAGTGGATATTCACTCGCGGAGCATAAATACTACAAAAAAGCATCCATATAAAAAAGAGCAGCAATATAATTGAATTTGAAATTTAATGTAAAATGTCGAGGAGTTTACTTGGAGGACACAAGCTTTCTAACTGCAGCACTCGATTGGTGAGCAAAATATTTTTGCCTAAGAAATATATATGGATACCCGATAACAGAGAGAGGATGTGCTGGTTTTGAGAAGGAAAGTATTTCATAACAAACTTGTTTGTCTCCATCCATCTCAACTGAAAACCGCTCTTCTCCGGACTGTTATTAACAAAACCTAATGAGTAAGTTGATTCAGAAATCTTAACAACAATTCTAAGTAGATTACGGGATCTAAACAAATCTTATATGAGACTATTCCTACTGCAATTCCGCATAAATATAGGACACTGACTTTTCATGTCCAGATATCTATTCTTTTATAATCATTATCTTTTCTAATTTTATTATCTATCTTCTTCATCTTTTTTCTCCGTAAAAAGCAGAACTTTCTTTCTTTCACTCTATCAAAGAGCAAAATCAGAACTAACCGAATCCTATAACATACTTCTCTTTAAACATTTACTTCAAGCATTCAGACTAAATTCAAAACAAGTCAATGGAACCATAGAAAATTTTGAAAAAGTCAACAACCATTTCTGCAGCAAGCCTTGAATCAGTTCACTAAATGAAATGGATAAAAGATAAAAATCAATAATCAACACTTCTACTTGCTAGCTTTGAGAATACGTAAATTTAAAAAAAGAAAAAATGAAAACATCACAAAAAGGGGAATCACAAACCAGTAAGTGCCCTCCAAGAGTGCCTCCACCGAAACCAAAAGACACAGCAGCCATTTTATTGCTTCTATTTTCCTTAGCATAAATAATCTGCAAAGGCATCCTGAGCCATGGTACAAACTCCTTCACACAAGCACAAAACTTCACCCCATTTTCAATAGGTGTCTTCGGATCAACAAATGCCCAACTAATCCAAAATGCCTACCAAAAAAACAAAACAACAACCCTCAATGAGTCAATTGTATGTTATTAAAAGACATTTTCTTTTCAAGTATCTTCAACTTATGATTATTACACCAAAATGTAACGGAATTTCGCCAAATTGACATTGTATGCAATGAACTTCCTTAGTTTACCTTTTGATGTAACAAATTTTGACTCTGTTAACATGTATGAAAGTAACCTTCCACAGCAGGTAAAATATTTAGGAAAAGTACATAGAAATGCATCATACATTTCATACTATTTAAATTTACTACATTTTAATATACCAAACTCTCAATTCTTTGATATTATATGTAACCGGTAAACTTTTTAATTTTGTAAGATTTTTGCTGACGTGACAGTCATATTGCAGCGTCACATGTCTACAAGTTTTATTGGCATGTGGTGGGTGGCGGGTCAATGGCCCCTTATCTTTTCTAATCTACTTCTTGCAGATAAATAGGTGTGTATTTGTAATGCTCGTCCCTTGTTGTCTTTGTTTTTTATACATATACAAGTTTTAATGCTATTCATTAAAAACATGTCTAAAAGTTACTGGGGAGGTTAGCTACATACAATGGTCGCGAAATGAAAGTTCATTACATTAAACGTTAAATTCGAAATTCCAATACATACAAAAGAAAAATTCAATAGCCGGATACAGTTCTGTTGTTGGGCATCTATGAAGTGTGCCCTAGAATATTTAAGGAGAGTTTATAAATATGTAAACAAACCTTCATGTTTGGAGAGCAGTTTTTCCTTTTTCATAAGCATCAGAGCCTGACCCCACCAAAATTTTAGAATGATAAATTAAAAATCCATCTTTTGAAGGCTCTTTATCTTCTTTAAGCATAGATAATGGCTTTGAAGTAGCTCCTCTATACTTGCTATCGTAACTAAAGGTACCTGACCTGATGCATGCATATATATAGTCACAACAATTGAAATTAGGGTTGCTTTTGAGAAATTAAATAGAAACACAAAATAACGAGAATAGTGAATCCAAACTTACTTGTTAATGCAATCGTTTTGGTCTTTGAGTGAAGGGCGAGTCCAAGATAATAAGAACACCATAATCGAGTGATTACAAGTTTGATTGCATTTATCGAACAATCAAACACAGCCAGTAAGTGGGTTTAATTTTGACTTTTGATGACTTTAAATTCAGTTGTGACTTGTGACTTCATAGTATCACTATTCAAAGTCATAACTATGCTCCGTTTATCTTTTATCAAAATGTCTAAAGATATCTTTTCATATTCTATCTTAAAATCCATAGTTGGAGATGACCTATCTTAACTCATAATGAATAGCAGCCGCACTTTGTTATTGATACGCAACACTATACGTGTCATTATTTTCAATGACTGATCTCAAGGAGGCAGTGATAGATCTCAAAGTTATTATGTACATTTAAATACTGTTGGGTTAAAATTATTTTTTAGTGTATTAAATTAGGTTAGACCAGTAAAGTTTGGCCCGTTTGTGAGATTATCTACTCTCACTGAAACCCTAACTTCACGTTGTCCAAAATCTACTACCGTAACTAACGCAGACATCGCCGACGACCAACTATGTTATAAAATCACCATCACCTTATCTGCAGAATAATCACTAAATCACGAATCATCATTATTTTTAAGCAGTCCAAATGGTTACTTGACCTGAGAAGCTCGAATAGAGAAAGCTCGGTCTCATTGAAAAAACCTCGGCTAGCCTAAACTGATTTGTCGCACCGATGGTTGATAATTGGGAGCTTCCATTATGGATGTTGTGTCAAAAATACGTAGTTGAAGATGCTTATACTCCTATGCTTCACTCTCATATTTTCTCCGAGACCGAAAAGTATCGATTGCAAGAATTTAGTACTTGCAAGGAAGATCGGCCGTTGTTTGTTTAATTTTGGGCCATGATCCAGAGACTTTGCTAGAAGCGACACGGAAAGTGGAGTTATACTATGAAGCCTTCTTTATGGATGAACTTCCTCTTATCAAGTACTTGATGGAAAAACTAGCTTTTAACCTCCGTGTTCCCGTTTCTTGCAAAATTCGAACTCAAAGAGAATTGAGAAAACCGGATGCTAGAAAAAGTACCCGACAACCAAGACCACACCCCTAAATATACGGTTGTATAAGTGCGAGTCTAACCATCATCAATGGACAATTATAATCCAACAGTTGTACACTGTTCCGACCTTAGTCCTTACAGTTTTTATTAGATGACATGGACTTATAAATATAACTAGATCACTTAAGGCCCAAACTGTATGTTAGTGATGGATATAATCCGATTATTTATCGCAACACATGCATGTGTACATTCCCGGATGCCCCTATGCACTTAATATTATATGTGTACATAACGTGTAGTCCGCATTCTAACAAATCAAATATGTAAAAGGTTTGATTATTAGTTTGATTAGTATTGAAGTGAAATAATTATGCTGTTCATAGAGGTCAGCAAACAATAAATAAACATGTTAACTTTGTATCAACTCTGTTTTTGTATTGATTGCATTGATGCTGATATCTGTTTAAGTAAATTTCAAGACCATAAATCACATGATCCTATTATCTTATGAACTTCGCAATAATAGAAGACCACTTTCAATTACTCAAATCAAACTAAACATTTTTTGGTTAACAGTAAGCCAAAAGCCACAGGTAATAGTTTAAGCATGTGAAATATGCAACCATTGCAAATTACTAAATTTTTTTGCAGTAAACTGCCTTTTATCTTTTCATATCACATGTTGAGTTTCATTCTACAAAATTTAAAACAGAACACAAGAAGACTATGGGTTGGCTTTCTTCTTGTCCGTGACATGCTAATTTGATAACAAAAAGTACCATGATCACGTTTAGTTCTAAAACTCATAATTAGTACTTAAATCAGTTTGAGTAAATGATCCAATTCCACTACACATGTTCTAAGTAAACACTGCAAGAATTAATCATATCATGCAAAAATAAATGCAATGCAGATTGTAATTATCATACTTGCTGCTGAACAATTCTGTTGTAACTAGGGACCATCTGTTTAGTATTAGATTTTAGTCCGAACATTGAAAAGTTCTAAACAGGTAGATGCATCTCTGTTTTAGCTCTTACTTCACACATGCCACATATGTTTTCAATTTAAACATTTTATGGAGATGTTGAAGTAAAAATAAGATCATATCATCTAGCACCTTTTTTTGTTGTAAATCGCTCATCCTTCTAACAAAGTGAAGTGTTATTTTTGAGTTTTGCAAGATATGTGATTTGGTTACAACAGTGCACAGCCCAATTTGTTGATTCAATAAATATCTCAAAGAGTGTGAAAGTATTAATTAAACATCTTCCATGGCCACTTCGATACATCAAGCATTGTCACTAGTAGTAGTTCATTTGCGGGTTGTCGATTTAAAAAAAATCCCAACTTTACATTGTTAGTTAATCGTGTCATTCATTATTTTTGTGGGTCAAGCAGTTGAAGTTCTCTTTAAAATTTATACATAATTTATTTCTGTAAATATTCCTTCATAATCTTAGTTTACTTATTACTGCAGTTGCAATTTGCAGAAAGAAATAGAGTATAGGGTAATGAAAATGATAAGAGGATGAGAATAAGGGGGAATTATTAGAGGATGAAAATTGTGACTGATCCCACATCGGTGGGAGGATAGAGTAGAAAGAAGGGGCAGGGATTATAAAAAGAAAGGTCGGGGCATATTATTAGGCATCTTTGCGCTTGGGGCAATGACGCAGCTAATGAGGTAATAACCGAGGCGCGTCAATTGCTGGTTGAAAACTATTTCCAAACCCCCTCCTTGGCTTTGGGTCTCCCTTGGCCATCGAGAATTTCTGGAAGGACTCCCTTCGTTGGGTAAAGTCCTACTAATTTTAATTCCAAATTATCTTTTATGTATTCCAAAATAAAGTTAAATAAGCTGAATAATTTACTTGAAAAAGTGGTATAATTTGTTTTCTTCTGTTGACCGTTATGGGTCCCCTTTCGAATCCAATTTATTTGATACCAGGTCCAAATTGGCCCTGTGGGTCTAAAACTTCAATCCAATTTAACGTGTGCATTTGTATTCTTCTGTTGCTTGAACTACATGTTCTATTCTGTTGCTCCCACAATAAGTTGAACATTTTAAATTGATGAAAATAAATTTATCCAACGAACACCATATGATCTCAATTAACTAGTCAATGAAAATTGTTGCCACAAAAAATTAGAGTAAAAGTTGGAAACTCATTGCACAGCTGTGTCTAGGTTACAATTCTAGTCTTGCATTGTTATACTTTGCCGAGAAACGATCAAATATAAAAAATGTAGGATGATAGAATTTCAGAGCCTATATCATATATACGAATAAAGGATTTCATTCTAAACATCAGGAACTCCCGGAAGACACCAATGTGTACAATCTGCGCGTTTGATTGGGTTTGCCAATGCTTCTTCTGTTGGAGGAACCCACTGTCTTAAATTGTAGGATGTCCATCTTTAAGATACTCTGAAAGTTGTGTTATATTCAATATTTCAATCTTAAAACTTTTCTTTTGGAGATCTTGTACTACAAATACAACGGTTCTCATTAGTTCGGTATGTGTTGATTGTTCCCAATACCCTTGTTTCGTAATTGGTTCCGTTTCATTGAATCAGTTTTCACCTATAGCTTTCCCCCAATCTTGACCACTTAAAACACAATGAAGGAACGTGTTAAATTAGTTAGTAGAACAAAGATTAACATGGAAAATGAATGAAAACAATTTATGTTTTTATTAAATTAACGAGCGAATGCATAATTTTGGTGTATAGGCGAGAGGCTTGTAAAGAAAATTCTAGTCTTTGTACGATTAAGGTGAATGTTCAGCAAATTCGACCATGTTTTTAGAGCCATTGCATATCGTCTTATCATTCCAGATTCGACGTTAGTTCTTTTAGGATTTTCAGTAGATCCCCACCTAAAATAAACTTCTAAATTAGAATGTATACACAATATATGTATCAACAATATATCATAGACTTGATCATTGCCTTAAACGCACAGTAAGTACTTACAGGAGAGTCATATTAGGCAGAAGACACCATGCATACGAGTCAAATATCAGTATGTCAGCATCAACCCGGTTGTTGGCATGCTTTTCAATGCTCTCAATCTTTATGTTCCGATCACTTACACGGGTTTTGATTGGATTGTCGCAATTTGATTCAACCAACATTGGTTCCCAGTGAAAATCAATAGAAGCATTGTATTCCTGCAATGTCACATGTGATCATGAGATAATATCATTCAAAATAGAATCGGAATAGATTGTATGTTGCACATATATTTAACGCATTAAGAATGATGTTTTTGACTTACAGATACCTTGAAGGTGGTTAATGAGCCATGCCATTCTACAACCTTATGAGATGGTTCAACGATCCATGAGTCAAAAAGGCAAATGCGTGAAGTCCAATGGTTATTGCCTAAAGAGTCCCCTGCAAAAACAAGTCTTTTGTCCCTGGCTGCTCCATCAATGTTGTTCCATTGAACCTACAATTTAAACCCGAAACCTGAACATTGGTTAAATGTACATCTTGTAACCAAAGGACCTTTGTCCTAGCAGTATGAGAGGGACCCATTAACCAAGATGTTGTGGGTTCAAGTCTCACTTGAGGCAGTGAGTATATAATAGTCGTGGTGTTTGTACATAGTGACTTTGTTAGGTTGTACAAAGAAATGTACATCTTGTAATGAACAATGTATAGCTGCTAAGGCAAGATTTACATCTCATTGCAACATTGTTGTCCAGTATATATACATGTGTATATATAGAGAAAGAGAGAGGGAGGGAGATATAGAACCATGGAAGGTCACAACCATGAGGCTGCCGTATCCAGAACTGATACTCGAAATCTTTTCTTCCAAATTTCTCGCACGCGTACATATATGCCAAGAAAGAACATTCTTTTTCTCTATATACAGAGGTCTTGATATGTTGTCATAAACCCCAGTCCCACTGAAAAGATCACAACTTTGTATGTCAAATGAATGATTCTTTGCCATTTTTGCTTTCTTAAGTATATCAAATCTTACGGCTATGCTACAAAAGTAAACAGCTCCCATTATCACTCCCATAACAAGCATGAATCCTACAGATGAATGATACCCTGGGACCAATTTTTGTATTTTTATATCCATTTCCCTTTCTTATGGATCTTTCAAAAATATACCCTATCCCCTTGATCAACGATCTAGTTATTCAAGGGTGAATTAAACCAAAAAAAAAGAAAGAAATAATGTTAATTTCCAAGAATTTGAAGAGAAGGAGACTATCAAGTTTTTATATTGATTAATTAGCTTGGTTTTTATTTAACTTGTCAGTTGATCCGACCAACAAGATATTTACAATCATATCAATGTTTCATACTATAATTTAAAAACATAGCATTAATTTAATGTGTAATAACAGGCACAGTATATTTGAATCCTGAAAACGTCATACAGTACAAGTTTTGGTCTTGAGGTTATCAAATAACATATGTGACACAAGTAAAATATAATATTAATTATTTGAAATCAAAATCTTTTATGCTAAATACTAATACTAGTAGCTTTTAAGACAACTATTATTCTGCACTCGGGTTTTTCTGTTATTTAAAAGAAATCTATCCTTGCTGTATAGTGTTATCTTTAGGTTCTTAGCTAATAACCTTTTTTAAGTTATTAGATCACATGCAACCCATGCAACTATGCAAGGGTTAAAGTATAATTTTTCATTCTTTAATTTCTTAGCTAATGTACACTGGTAACAATACAAATAGTTTGTTTCTTTTTCTCCAACCCACCCACATGCTCTTATACTTGCAAGTTGCAACTCTGCAGATAATTAGAGTAGTTGGTAGTGAGCTATAGATATACACCCTCTTGTGCATGTCATGTGATCTGAGTTAACAGAGCGTTTAAAGGGTGGTCTGATACACCACGAGTGGTATCTTTCAGCAGCATACTTTTCAGTTTGGAAGCAAATAACGGACTAATTATCATTCCTTTGTGATTTTCATATATTGTAACATTTGCAATTCAAGTTGGGTTGAACATAATCAAATACATGTTTTCGAAGTACTCGATGTCTAGTTTTACATGAGTGATACTATAGGTTCACGTGATCGACATTAGCATCGACGTTAATATGTTATGTTGTAGGCATATTTCCAACATATAGTACATTAACTTTTATTTAGTAACCAGATGGTTGTAATTGTCCCACATTGGTTTGAGGATATGAAATGAAGAAGGGGAAGGTAATATAAAATGAGGAGTTGGGGTGCTGTTTGAAGTATCTTTGCGCTTGGGGCAATGACGCAGTTAATGAGGTAATAACCGAGACGCGTCAATTGCTGGTTGAAAACTATTTCCAAACCCCCTCCTCGGCTTTGGCTTTGCCTTGGCCGTCGAGAATTTCTGAAGGACTCCCTTCATTGAGTAATGTCCTACTAATTTCTCATACTGAAGATTTCAATTAATGAATCTTTTTCATACTAAAGTCCAATGTGGACCAAAGATGTACAAGCATGTAAAGAAAGCTGAAGCTTGTGGTTACAGATGGCAAATGAAAGACAAACAAATGATGGTACAAAAGTATAGTTAATCAACATTATCTAAATTGTCAAGATCACAAGGTTGTTTAATCCAATGTTTATGAAACATCTACTAACAAAGTTCTGTATAGTATAGTGATAACCTAGTAGAATGTCCAACTAGGACACATGTATTATAACAAAGCTAAAATTCTCGACTTATTGTTCTACATCGTACATAATACAACACGAGGTTCTGTGAGCATACAACAACAGTGTATCAACTCAACCAAACACTCTGGATATTCCATGTATGTATATATGTGAAATAGAGTTTTCACATGTATACAATGGTAATGTATCAACACAACATCTTCTGTACATTTATCATGGTTGAGTATTGGCCTCGGCCTCAGCCTCAGCAGATTGTTTAGCAAGCTCAGCTAGTTGTTCACTGAATTCACCAGCTTCAAATCCAGATGCTTTAGCAAGATCTGGCAACTCTTGATATCCCTTCAGTACCTGGAGTTCATAAACATGTAATGCTTTATAGATGGAAATTATGAAAGCTTTTCAAGATGTGAAAAATTCATAAACATATATATAAGGGGATAGTATATGTACTGTTATGTGCTGTCCACCAATCATCTTTTTATTAACTTTTTATGTTTTGCATAATTTATTCTCTAACTTTTTGATATCTGTACATTTTAGCCCTATTTTTATGGAAACCGCACCTAAAAAACAGTACCCATCATTTCCCCAATAATTAATTGCTAAATTTAACACAGTTTTTATCACCATACATTCTAGACCATAAGATTCTTGCAATTCACAAATAGAGATGGGTCTCTTAATCAGTTGAGTAATACATATGGCGCTTAAGAATTGCATTGATTTCAGCATGGATGGAGTGTGAATGTCTAAAATTATTCGACTTCGGAAACTTGTGATAATGATAAATACAAAGAGATAGCAGCTAAAATAAGGACTACATATAATTGATCAAATGTGCTAAATAAATTCCGTCTTGAAAAATGTTAAGTGAAAATCGCAAAAATTCTTTTAACGAAACATCAAGTAAATAATGTTCCAACAATGACAATGACACTGCATGGGTATAGTTTATGTTGGTATCCTCACCTGACCATTGATCACCCACATTGGAAAGGATTCTAACTTGGCTGCCTTACATTCCTGGCTTATATCAGTTCCCTTTTTGAAACCTTCTGGGTAGCATTCAACATAATCCAGCAGCTTTGCTGCTTCACGTCCAAACATCTACACAAGTTCCAGAAGGAGAAATTACACGATTAAGACGGTGGATCAAATAAAGTAGCATATATTTGCAGGATTGTAAGATTCTCAGTTCAATAATGTCTAACATCTGCATATAGGGAGTTAAGCCAACTAGTCAAGATCCAAACAGAGGATGCAGTGATAGATGAATAATATTATTAGAGGTAGCAAGACGAGTGGATCAGGCAGGATGGGTAACAAACTAACAGATGGAAACAGGTCATTTTTAATACAGGTCAAAACAGGTAAAGTTGGGTTTTGCTGATCGACAAACACTTTTGTCCATCTTTTAACAATCAATGTGTTAATCACGATTGCATAGAAAAAAATAGTATCATACGATAATCCAAATCGTTGAATAAAAGAATTTGGTGGCCTTAAACCTATTCGACCAATTTGACACGTTCCCCTTTTAGTTATAACTTTTTATGAGACACGTGGAGATCTAACAGATAATATCATAGACCTGTGAAGCATACTTCCATTCTTTAGTACCTGTTTCTGCTCTAAACAGTGTGAACACCAGAAGGCTCCATACATTTTAGCTCCAATGGCTCGCAGGTGCGCTGCGAGTTTAAGAGCTAGAGGACCTGATGGTGCCTTGATCTCAGTTGGAGTATATGGGAGAAACTTTTCCCCAAAGCTGCAGACATATAGGGGAAATAAGAAAAATAGCAGACATTATTTACAAGAACAACCCTGGTGCATAATTTCTTCAGAACAACACCGAAATATGATGAATGTACAAGATGAGAGTCATAAAGATATTGTTGATAGTCAGCATTGAAGTTACCGTGCAGGGGGAGGAGGGGTTGCACTATATGAGTTATTTAAAGCAGCAAAAACCAGACCAGCTACGCATAACTGCAAACCCACTTCATCTCGGATCTTTTGCCACCCCAAAATCTACAGAAATAATCAAATGAAAAGGTATCCACATCTATAATGATAAGAACAACAATGCCATGACAATTAGGATTATTCATGAACAGATTTAACAGACCAATAAAACATAATATCAAAAAGTAAATTGTCTCCTTATCCAAAGTGATATCTAACTTTCTAAGTGCTCACTCACTTGGAAAAAGTGGAAATATTTTGTTTGTAAATGTGAGTGGTTAGAGGTGAAAATGTACCTTTGCAGATGTGAAGAACAAGGAGAATGACAACAGAACTGACACCAAACAGTAAGAGCACGAAGCTCCTGGAAATTGCGTGTTTAATATGTACAAAAAGTATGCACTAGCAGTTGCCATTGACGTAGTTGTCCCAAGTAAAATCAATCCACCGGTACTTTCGTCAATCCCAAAAGGCAAGTCCTTTGCAGCCAACTTTAATGCAAAGAATGCTGCAGTGCCATATGCAACCATTCCAATCAAAGGAAGAGGAATTCCTGCCAAAATCGAACAATTATTTTCAAGGTTCGCATACATAGATAATGCATAATTTGAGCTGATAACTACTATCTTTGCACCTGGTAACTGTTTCTTGGTGTAATCATTTGGGATGATATGAAAATATATGTTTCAAACATGAGACATAACACATACATACTTGCAGCCGAAGATATCCATCAAATTACATTATTGACATCCAATTGTTCTTGGCATGATGGTCAAATATACCCAGAATTGAAGTCTGTTCTTTCCTTGAAGATTTTCTTTTGTTGTCAAACATAATTTCAGTTTGTTATCCAACAAAAGTACCAGTGCATACACTACAAATAAGTATGTTTGTAAAAGTTCCGTCCTTTTTCACCTTATTTGCAAAACTAACACGAGTATCATTGACCTCAGACTTGCTACCAGTCAAACTCAAGTTCTGAGGACGCTTTTGTTTAATTAGATAAAAAAAACTTATGGCCAACTGTTCTCAATTCAAACAATTTGTTAAAAAGTTCACTAAAGTTGCCAGATTTCTGCAGAAACATATAATAAACCATATAAACACCAATAATAGTAAGTTAGTTGTTAAACATGATAACAAAATCAGTAAATAAACGAAAAAAGTACCATAAACAAGAGCGTAATTGCTGTTAAGTATATCACCACAAGAACCACCTCCAACAGGACAAAACGCATCCGAACCGCTGAGTTTCGAATAGCTCAAGTAACTTGTTTCAAGAAACCCTAATCCACCAATACCTGCACACCAACTGTATGGCGAAATGCCAGTAGAATCTGAAGTAGATCCAGATTCCACAACATCTCTAGTCTGCTCATTCAAACACTTGACTCGCAACAACACTAGTCTCCCATTACCCTTTAAACCAAATAAAACAAACATTTCATCAGATCACATCAAAAAAGTAACGATTTATTATATGTACAAGTTTGGGAACAACTCCAGCTCTGAAGAGTGGTAATTAATCGGAGCAAAGATGTTGAAAGTACCTTGAGTGTGTTTGAGAATGAAGGTGAAAGTGAAAGAGGATGATGGTGGCGATGAGGTTTTATGGTGCCATGAGAGACTACTGAAGATGAGAGGTTGATGAAGGTCGACATGATTGATTATTGATATTTTTTAATCTTAATCTTCTCCAGTTGAGCGTTGCCTGGTATTGGTGTGCTATTGGCCGGTATACTTTCCGGTTTGTATTTTTGACTTCACCCATTTTTATTTTTGTATTTCTATTTTCATGAATATCCGTGCGTCACGTGAAATATATATAATTAAAATAATAATAATAATATAATATAATAATACGTTTAAATATAAATACTCCACTAAGTAGAAGATATAATAATTAATAATTTAATATTAATAATAAATAAATAAAATAAAACTAGCACATTGTACTTGCGTTTTAAAATGAAAATAAGGGCCTGTATGTCAATCCATATAAAATGAGGTGTATTGTTGCCATTTAACTAAATCTAACGGCCGTTTCTGTGAAATGAGCAAGCGCCTGCCCCCTTTTCCCCTACCTTTTAAATAGCGTCCTGCAAAAACCCTCGAAAAAATTCACGATCTAGGGTTCTTCTCTGAAAAATAAAATGGTGAGCTCTTATTCATTGATACATATTTCTGTTATTTGTTTATGCTTTTGAATTTGTTATGTTTGTATTACACCTTCTAATGCGTGTAACTCTATTTCTATTATATGCAGGCTGATTCTCCTCGACGAAGGTAAACCCTAAATTCTTAATTTTGATTTTATTACATCATTAACATCAATTCGTTCTTGCTGGGGAACAATTTAGCTTCTAGGGTTTACGATTTGTCAATTACTGCTTTTATCACGTAGTTTAAGAGGAAAAGTTTTTTAGGCAAAATTGTTGCTATTTATCAACTGATTAGATAATTGGGGGGGTGGGGTAGTTGTAAGTTAAAATGAGCCAGATACTCAGTATTGAACTCTGTCGATCGTGTTATGGGACAGTATGATAGTATGAATAAATAGTTACAATTTGAACTATAATATGACCAAAGTTCATACATTTGGGAAAAGAGGGAAATAGAATAGTTATTAAATTATATCTGCCTCATTTCCTGCTAATGTATGCAGGTATTCACAGTCTCCTCCCTATGAAGCACCATTGAGGTCCAGGTCTCGATCTAGATCAAGGTCCTGGTCAAGGCCGCCAAGAGGTAGGCCTGCATCTAGATCAAGGTCCAGAAGTCGTGGAAGGTACGTTTTTAGTTTTGTCTCAGGATTCCGTATTTTCTGCTTATTGAGATTGAGCTTTGTTGTGATGATGGATGTTTGTTTATGTTGACACCTTCTTTTTTGAACCTTGGTAGGGAGGAAGAGGTTGTAAACCCTGGAAATACACTATACGTAACTGGTTTATCTACACGTGTTACACAGGAGCAGCTCGAAGAACATTTTTCAAAGGAGGGGAAGGTTAGTTTATCTTTATAAACCTGATTTTTGGTACTACTATATGTGCTTAAGGTTTTGGTAACTGATGCATTGTAGGGAACTTAGTGATAGGTCTATCCTGTTATATTTTAAAAATGTCTAGTTATAAATGTTTGTTACTTTGTTAGACATTTGAACGTGTATGTTTTTTAGTCAAAATTCTGTCTCTGATTCGTTTAGCAGATACACGAAATAAGGGTGTCAATTCATTACATAACATATAAGTGTTAACTAATTGACGACATTTGCTACCTTCGAAGGTGAACTGAAAAATACATGAGCTATAGGCCTCTGACCTATTGGTTTGTACCTTGAAATCTGTGTGTTTTTCATTGATTTAGAAATTTTTTCCAAAAGCCTTATTTCCTTAATCCCCAAGTGTATGCTTTTGCATTTGCTTACTCAGCAAACCAACTCAACTCACTCTGGTGCTAATGTGCTATGCATTCTTATACCAGTTTCTATAATGCACACTTTTTGTAAAAAAATCAGGGTCTTCATATGGGTCTCATAAATTTGCTAATTCAATTTCCTATCCTTAATATTTTGGTTCAAAAATGATTGTCTATCTTTCTTTTGCCCTACAATACCCTATATTCATATGTATGTACTTAAATGACTAATGACTGCACTATCTCTTTAGGTGGCCAGCTGTTTTCTGGTTGTGGAGCCTCGTTCGCGCATCTCTCGTGGATTTGCTTTTATAACAATGGACAATTCTGAAGATGCCAATCGCTGCATAAAGCATCTTAATCAGTCGGTTCTTGAACATCGCCAAATAACTGTTGAGAGGGTAAGTTACACTGGCTTATGTAGTAAGTGATCTTTCAAACTTTTTTCCATTTGACTTCAAGGTTTACTGGCTATATTGGATCAGTTATGTTGGCAGCAATCAAAGTTGATGAGTTCATCAATGCAACTTTTAAACAGCTTGATCAATGGCCAGCTAAAACAGCACCAATCATTTCACATGCATCATCTGATCAACTAAACATAGCAAGCTTATTGCTCAACTATATACAACCCCGGCATACATTCAACTATCAACTAATCAACGGTCATTATCAACAGCCAAAGCAAATTTATTCAACTATCAACTAATCGACGGTCATTATCAACATCTAGTCAAGCTTTAGTGGCTGATGGGTACTAGTCACATGCATTTTCTTTCTTTCTTTCTTTTCTCTTGAGCCATCTTTTCATATTTGTTATGGAGATTGGGTCAAGTCTTTTTTATATTTGGGGGGTTGCTTCTGATGATTATGGTCCTATTTTTATTTTCTTACATTACATTATGCATGTTGATAGTTTTCATGTAGTTGTACAATATTTATTCGTTTCTTTGTTGAAATAAATTTTACTTGAAGTCGTTTATTTGATTGATTTCAGTCACGAAGGAAACGTCCCAGGACTCCCACACCTGGTCATTACCTAGGCCTGAAAAACACCAGGGACACTGGTAAGTTTTTGTTCTTTCTTATTTGCTAAAGTTCACTTTTCATTTGTTCCGTAGGCTGAAACACACTGATTATTTGTACTATATCTCCATAAATATTTATTGTTAATTCTAATATAATTTTATTATTAGAATGAATTGATTTAGAATGTTATCTGCATTTACAAACGAACTTTGGACCTGTTTTTTGATCTACATGTTTGGCCTGGTATAGGTAAAACCATAACGCTGTTTGACCCATGCATAAGTTAACTAGTTAAATTTGCCACCTCTATATTGTTATCGTATTGATGGAATTGTTGTTATGTCATTTTCAGGCTATCGTGGTGACAGAGGAGGCAGGTATCGTGGTGGTTCTGGCCGTGATGATTATGGATACCGGAGATCTCCAAGGAGGTCCCCACCACCATACAGAGGTGGAGGTGGTCGTGATTACTCTCCACCCCCAAGGAGGTCCCCACCACCATATAGAGGTAGTGGGCGTGATTACTCGCCACCTAGACGCTCACCTTACTACGGTGGCAGGTCAAGAAGGGATCGAACAAGGTCTCCTCCGTATTCTCCATACAGGAGTCCTGAAAGGCACTATGGTCGTCGCTAGTTTAGCTTCTTTTCAGGTGTTGTTGACTGCTGATCCAGAATTATGTTGTGAGAGTGGATTTGTGGGTTTGGTAGTTTTTATCTGATTCTGTAATACGGTGAATTGGCAGAGATGTTGAACTAAACCTTTTGTGAGATGTTGGAGATATCCACCGTATGGCTTGTTAAAGATTTTCTTGGTGGATATAGTGCTATATGCTGTGGTTGCTGCTTTTTACAACGTCAAACTTTTCAAAATAACGCTTACATAAAATTTTACATCATTAATTTCTAACTGCAGCATCAAAAACAGTGGAAATGTCTTTTGCATAATTGTTAGCCATCGGTACCCAGCTTGACGACTTGCAACTTTTTTCTGATACATGACTGACGTATGACACTCTAACATCTCAAAATTTTTGCAACTATCCTTAAACCGAAGGTGGTTCCTATGTTATATGCTACAAAGATAAATATAGAATGACACGTTTAATCCTTGCAACGTTTTACTCATCTGCAATCACTCGTTCATTTACCTATTTTCTTTTCTGACGGTATGTGAATCAGTATGTGATTTATTTTCTTGTTACGTAGAAAAACCCTAATGAACCAAAAACCATGCATTAAAAGGTTGTACTACGTGCATAAACTACATAAAATTGTGATATATTAAGCAAAAAATATTATCTAAAAGTATGTCTAACCCATCGTGGATACAGTTTCTCTCTCTAAATTTTATAAGTTGAGCTTAACACATTTCATTCTCAAGTTACTATGCTTATTTTATCTTATCATTTTTGAATATGAAAATGAAAAGCTCAGAGTTGGATATACAGCGATTCTCTTTCTGAAATCAGAATTATTTGGTCGATGGTAGCTGCTGCGGCATAATTATGATAAATCAGGGGACAATACTCTTATTCTCCAACTACTTGACTCCTGTTATTCCACCAGAAACCTGTATATACTCAAACGACTACATGCTCGAATCATTATGACAGGTGTTTCCCACCACGATTTCATCCCTGTAAAACTCGTTTTATTATATACATCTTGTTCTCCATTTCACGAAGCATTTACCATCTTCTCTTACACCAACCACAAATCAACGTTCCTCTACAACACTATCATCAGAGCTTATTCTTCCATCGATAAATTCACTGATCCCCTCAATGCTTTCCGGGAAATGATCCGTGTTGGTAAACTCTTAGACCGCCACACATAACCGGTAGTGTTAAAGTCCTGCAGGTGTAACGTTCATATGAGGGTTATATCAAATGGTTTTGATAAGGCTGTTGCTAATTTGAATTCTTTGGTGACTACGTGTAGTAAATGTGGCAACTTGGTAAGTGCACGGCAGGTGTTTTATGAAATGTCTGAGAGAAATGTGGTTACTTGGTCGGCTATGATGAGTTGGTATGGGTTGTATGGGAGATGTGAAGAGGTGTTTGAGTTGTTTGAGAATTGAGAGAATGGTTGTTGATGGGGTGAAGCCGGATGGATTGACATTTACTGCGGTTCTTGCAGCCTGTAGTCATGGTGGGTTGGTGGATAAAGGAAAGGAGTGTTTTGAGATGATGAAAGATAGGTTTGGGTTAAGACCGACTCTGGAACATTGTACATGCATAGTTGATATGTTGGGGCGGGTTGGGAGGGTGGAGAGAGCAGAGAAGATTATGGAAGTGATGGATGCTATCCCGGATGATGCAAATGCGTTATTGGCTGCGTGTAAGACTCATGGAAAGGTGGAAGTAGCTGAGAGGTTGGCTTATGTAAGAAGGTTAAGTTCTAGATAATTGACACTTTTTCGTCGTTGTTTAACTTTGTAAGTAGTCGTTTGATATATCTCATCTTTAATGATGGTTCTATTTATGAATATTTGAGCTATGGAAGTTGAAAAATGAAATCTTACGCTCCTAATTAATGGTCGCATATGATTGGATCCTAGCTGAGTTTTTATTTATTTTTAGACTGATTAATCACACTATTGAACTTATAATTAAGTTCTACACTCTTAGATTATGCATACTTGGTTACTCTGTGTTATATCTTATTAATTAGTTATGATATCTTTTAGGGAAGGGACATTGAGGGCATTGTGTTATTATATGCTCAATATTCCTTCAGCATGAAGTACTAAAATTCAAAGATTCCACAATTAGATAATCTGAATGCTTCAATTCACAATTCATAAATAGACCCACATATTTACTTGACATAGATGTTACTTTCACAGATTTACAACAAACTAGTGATCGATCACAGTTGATTATTGCTTCTAGATATTGCAATGGTCTGAAAAGTGAGTATGCAGTTTCCTTGACTTGACTTTCGAGTATCCTTTATTCCAGTTCACTCCCTTTATAAATCATTGAACAATACTAAACCTAACACACTCACACTTCATCACAACGACACAGATATGAAATAACAAGTGGGTCTGAGATCAAGTAGTTAGAATATCGGGTAGTGTTGGTGAATGGACTCCCATTACTTTCCCTCCAACATCAGGGAAATTTTCAAATCCAGGCAAGGAACTCACATTTCCATAACCATCTACTTGTAATGGATACCTTAGAAGATGACCTTGCAATATTGTGTGTTTCTCTGCTGTGTATCTTTTCCAGTTATCTTCGGCCATATTATTGACTTTGCGCACACATTCCAGAGTTTTGGGGTCCTTGTAGGCTTTTTCTAGCATCCCGAGATGCTCAGCCCACAATGACATTCTGTAACCATAGACCTGAAAGCACACCCATAAGTTTACAACTCCCTTCTTTTCTTGAGTGTGTAAGTTAGTGGCGGCCATATACATATGTTTTTTTTTTACATCTATAACTTGTGAATGATTAATAATGTCAATGTTTGATACAGTACGATAAGCAAAGTTAAACTTTCTGGTAGATGTGGCAAATTTGGCAGGTCTTGATTAACCAAACAAACCTTTTTTGTCAATTTTTCTTTAGAAGTCTAAATAGTTCTTTCGTTTAATATGATTACAACAACTAATATTTTACAATAGTTATCTAATTTCTACAGGAAAAAAAAAAAAAGCATTTTAGAAGATTGTATGCACTAAAAATACCCTTTGGACAACTATCGACCAATTTGTCCAGTTTCCTTATAGATATGCTTTACTTTACCTTGTGACTAATTTGCCTCGGCTTCTTAGGAACCATTTTAAGTACTTATTAAGAAAAAAATGGGGTTTTCGAACCTGTCCATGTGGGTGTCGCTTCTTTGCAGCCCAAGTGTGATGGGGTTGATATGAACCCATGGCTATTTCTGTGTCCTTTGAACCAGCCAAAGATCTTTGATTGATGTTGGCAGATCCCACTATTACATACTCGTCATCCACGATCATTCCTTTAGCATGTACATAAATCATGAACCTCTTGAACTTTTGCGAATCTGAGACCTATAAAAGCAATCCAGTTTCAACTTTAATGAACTTGTAAACAACTCTAGATATTGTTTGTTTTTTTTTTTTTTTTAGAACAGATTGTTAGATGTTAGTGGTTTAGGTCTAGCAGTGACATCCAATTGGGCAGTATGCTAACCCTGAGACCCTCTTATTCCTCCTTTTTATCACCTGAAGGGGTAAAAGTCTCGGGTGTGACTCGAACTTGAGACCTCCCCTAGCTAAACATCCCCTCCCCAAGGCCTCACAAGAAACCTTGGTGGCCAACTAAACTAGCCCAGTTGGTTAAACCTTGGTGGCCAACTCTAGATATAGGAAACTAGTTGGGTACATTTGTTTCACAAGTACATAAGTTCAGCAATATGATATGAAGTGCATATGTCATAAAAAGGTTGCAATACCTTCTCATCTGCAAATGTTGCATTCATTTTGAAAGGCACGTCTTCCCGTTTGCCAAGGCAGTAGAAATTTAAATAGTCTTGAGGGTGTGCATCTAGTTGCATGGACTTGATTGCTTGTGCAACAACAGTGTACATCATTTGCATTGTCTGACTCTGCACATTACGATATTTGGAATTCGGATATATCATCTCAATTAAAATATGTACCTTTTTTATTTTAATATAATTATATAAAAAACAATAAGTAGCTAACCTATAGAAAATACCTGCCAATAGAGAATCTCTTGCACTGTAGCAGAAGTTGGGATGCCTTCTGGCCACATTGGTATGACAACATAAACTGCAAACCTCTCATTGTTTCGGATCTTGCTTGCTATTTTTTGAGCCAACTCCATCGGAATTAGGTTATCAGCTCCTAAATTAGCAAGATAGCATGCTTATCAAATACAATAAGTATATTTTAAATAACTGCATCGAGGGTAATAGAAAAAATGAACTGAAGTAAAGAAAGTTGCAATTTTAACTTCACAAGAAAATATATACTCTCATTGAATTACTTAAAACGTAGCATACCCGCATTTTCATATGACCATGCGTAAGATGATCCAATGAAATACTGATTTTCAATATAAATGAAATGCTGTGCTGATCGGATCGCTTGGATGTATGCTGTTTGAATACTTTTTTCAATAACCATATTTTTGGCAGTTATAAGATTCTGCGGGAACAGAATATTAACAAAGCATACACATTATCAGAACGGAGTACTTAATTTTATGTTCACAACAAGCAGGAAAAGGAGGTTTTGATTATTAACCTGTGCCTCAGCAACATCCACAGTTTTGGGGAACCCTTTTAATGATCCAGAATCAATAGACCGGAAAATCTGCGTAGTTATAAAAAACCGTGAGGTTTCTTTGTTTTCATTTTATTTTACGATTTCAAGCAATTTCTAACCTGCACGTGCCAGTTATCAGGATCATCTTCACTGGATACATGCAATAAAGAATCATCTTCAGGAACCACTGTGTGATCTCCATGTTCTGGAGTAGAATATCTAGGACTTGCAATCCACGAGATTCGGTCAATCTTTAACAATGCATCATCTTGCCAATGAGCCATCCTTTTGGCAACTAATGCAAATTCTCTCCATTTTGTCGCTTTTCTCCACCGTTGTTCAAAGTTTAGCAGGACATCATATGCAGCAGGACCATCAATCTTGCAGTGTAAGTCATGCCATGGCTGCCTTGGCGCCTTTGTTCCTTCCTAATTTGGATGATTCGTAGCTAACATTAGTGAAAGTATATATAATTTGAATGTATACAAACATTTACTTTTGCTTATAGTAATACTAATTTCATCAGAAACTTTTGTTTGTTTTTTTCTTCAATTAACAGAAAAACTGTGACAGAAACGGAATATATAACTCACGGAGAATGTAGGTTGGTGAATGTCCTCCCTAAATACAGTGTCTAGATCATGAAATAACCTATGCTCAGGTGTGTCATATCGACCGTCACATAGATCAAGACCTCCTATAAAAGCGGTAATCTTTCTATTATTACCATATCCCTGTGTATCCACAAGTACACATTTCTGATGGTGTGTAAAAGCACCTCCAACAACCTAAAAACATAAAATAAGAAGATATCAACATTTAAATAGATAACAAAAAATATACAACCGCACTTAGCATTTTTTATTTTTTTACGTTTTGTTGATTCACGCAGCTAACCTGTTGTTTAAAAAGGCTAAGTCTGCCGCTTCCATAACGAGGTGAAAGCACACACTGCACAGATGAATGCTTGAAAAACTTCTTGGTTTCTTCATCGTGAGTTTGCATCACTCCAGGCTGCATCAATCACCCGTTGACACCATCAAAATATAAATCTATGTTTTTACTGTCTATACAAAATTTCAAAATCTCACCGAGTTAACAAATAGTGTGCTGTGTGAAGTCTTATCATCCCAAACCAACAACAAAACCCTAACCCCTTCTTCAGACTTATACTTGAGCAATTCACCGAGTGTTAAATCCCCTCCCCTGGGCAACGGCCTAGTCGGCTCTCGAATCAGTTTAATCTTGTGAAAAATCGACCAACCGACAATATATATCATATGATGAGCTGATGATATAGCATGACATATATCTTCCCAACATGAATTATGCTCAAAAACCTTACCCCCTTCCAATTCAATCTCAGGCATCTGAGATTCAGGCCTAACGTGAGCATCCTGATATAATGTCACGTGAGAACCTTTCCTCAATGGAAAATAAGTGTCCCGGACCCCTTTTACATTCGGATCTCCAGCAACTCCGTGCCTGTAAAGTGGATTCATTTCACAAGGTGTAAACTTCATTTCCAGCCTCAATGAAGAGTCTTTGCGAGAATTCTTCATAGGGAACCAATCAGAGATCATTTTCCCTGTGGCGATCAGCTCTGCTGGAACGTGAACGGTCCCTAACAAGTCAGCTCCAAACATGTCATCGTCCTTCACTTCAAACTCCAAATGAACAAGTGCATGTGCTAATGGAATATTGAACCGCTCGTCCCACCTTGTGATCGATAATATGATAAGTAGAATGTAAATAATAATTGGGATATAATATGTATAAATAGTCTTTTGAATACAACACGAAAAAATCAGTTATAAAATGATGTGACATCAAATTAAGAAGAAAGAGAGAAAACAGAGAGAAAAAAAAGTATTGGTTATTAACTGGTACAGTTAACATGCCACATCATTTTCTACAGTAAGATTTGAAAATTCTGTAACAGTGTAACACCCACGGGATCTAATTAATCTTTACCTTGGGTTTCTGGAATTTTTCAACACACGTGTACGTGCAACGGCAGCTTGAGGCACTGATACTTTGACGTATGGATCACTAGCAATGATCTTTCGTCCACCAGATCGCAGTTTCAGGTCACTGGATCCGGATGAAGGGTTGTCTTCAGGGCACGAATCGAATGACACACAACGCATGATGTGGCCAGTGACTACATCCATGTTAGGTAAGTTTCGAGCTTCTATAATTTGGAGATGTAAATCACCATGTAAGAACACAATCTTAGCTGAGGAATTATCAGCCATTTTGCAAAGGTGTAATCAAACTTGAAAACAACTATTAAAAACAATGATTTTGTATAAAATTGTAGCGTTTTTTTTGTGAAGATTAGGCTTGGTGGCTAATTGTGAACTGAAAAAGTTGGCGCCATAAACAGTTAGGTACTGTTGTTTTGAAAAATCTCTGGGTTGGGGTTGTTATTTATAGGAGTAACACCTTGTGTTAATTATTAAAAATTGTTGTTGCTCCCAAAGTTGGTTTCAAGTACAAGTATCTTAATCACTTTGGCTATTGGTTTCATTTCTTTTAGGTACAAATATTGTGATTATAAATAATTAATATAAGTTGTACTAAATAGCAATGTCGTAATATACAAAATTCTTTTTAAATGCATTTAGGATTCATAAAATAATTATTTTGGTATAGCACAAGTGTGTACCTTTGTCCAAAGGATAACTTTGATTCCCCATTTGGTAGCACACCACATAAAAAATTGGAATATTCAATTGTTTCCTCCTTTGCGATTATTCTTGCCTCCATTTAACTTTTGTGTATCATTTTAGTAATGCCATTTGCTATCATAAATTCGCAGTGAAAAATTCAACCCCTTTCAATCACATTTAATATATTCGTGTCACAACAGTTATTCACTAACTTTTCTCTTTAACTTTTTTCAATCTCATTTTCACGTCACAACAAATGATCAATATATGGATTAAGGTTGTCAAATAGACATGTTTGTGGGCTAGATAACTTCTCAAATTCTCAAACAGGGTTAGGATAAAAAAAACACACTTTGAAGTTTGAATGACTTTCTACTCATTTCATTTTTTCAACGAAATTGTCCCATTTCACTGTAGAGAACTTTTACTCAATGGACATTAAAGATTACGTACGTCAATCGACTTGATTTTAAGTAAATGAGTTGTAACTATCATATCTACTTTTGATTTGATCCGATTTGTAGGTACTATTTATATTAAATAATGGTCTTTTGATTCATATGTGCTTAACGAAGCTAAGTATTTACATAAAATATCTATCGTCATTGATGTAAGGAAATGAAAAGTCAATGATCACTCAACCCATTGGGTGGCATTTCTCAACATGATGGAAAATAAACGGGTTTGAATTAGAGACAAATAAATTCAGATCATAAACCTTTTAATTCTCATATCTGTTTAATAATGAGTCATTTTTAGGTTGAATTTATGGGCAATACTTTCTCTCAACTATGTGGTTAATATGTAGATAGTCTTAGGTGTTCTAAAAGCACAAATTAAGATGTATTAAACGAATTTGAATATATATTTCTTTATTATATATAAAAAGTGCATTTAATAAACTTTATAATTTACAAGCACATTGTCCGTGCAATACGCAGTAACAACTAATTTATTTATTTTTGTCACATACAATAGTATGTTCGTTAAATATAATGTCATCTTTGAATAGTATTATTATATTTTCTATCATGTTTAGATGATGATTCTATTGATTGAGTAAGGTGTTAAATGTTTACAAATAAATATGAATATGTTATTACTGATTATGCTTAAGTCAATGATCTTTTTATTTCTTTTTATGTAGAATAAAATTTTGTTAACAACTTTATAAATATACGATGTAAGTTCAATAGGGTAATAATATCAACTTTCTTCGAAAAAATGCAAATAAGTAATCATGAAATAAAAACTTTCCTATTTAAAATAAATTTTCATTTGTAAGTACAAAAGGGTCAATAAGTAATTTTAATTACCATTTAAGAGTTAAGATTCGACAATTTGAACATACTTTATATGTAATATAATAATATTAAAAGATGAATAAATATATTTGTAATTGTATATAATATGTAAGATAGGTTATAGATTTACCATTCTAAAGATAAATAAAAAAAAATTATAATAAAGCATTAGTTTTTGTATACTAATCACCATATTTTCTAGCAATCTTAATCTTAAGTTTACTTCTACATTTTTCTTACATGCATTATCTTAGAATTTAAAACAAGCCCTCTGTTTATCAGGAGGGAAATAACTATTTAATGAATAGTTATTTTTCCTTTTGATAATGTATTTGTGTGTGATATATAAAAAATAGATAGATCAATCAAGATAAATTGGTTAGAGAATTATTATGTTTATTATCACATCTCTAAATATTATTATGTCAATTTAAATTAGGATCAAAACAAATTAATTTAAAAAACAACTAATTCTATGTAATTTACTTCAAACTTAGATTTATTGAACAACTTCTTCTTATTGTTTTATAATGGAAGTTGATTACCTGATTGTTATGCTTCTAAAAGATTTAAAAGACGTAAACTTTTTCAATAAATCACCATGTCCAATTTAAGTTAGGATTGACATACAATAATTTAAGGTTATTTTGTTTCAAAGTGTATTACATTTTACCTCCTTTACCATGAGGCGTAATTTCAAAACTTTTATTGTATGTATTGAATATGTCAATTCAGTCTATAGTGTGCACATTTTCCTTTTTTGACCTTCTATTGTATTTTTGAGGAAAATATACATGGTATAATACACTTTGAAAGAAATAGTCATCACATAATGTATATCAAAATAGTCATCACATTAGTTATAACATGTATATATTATCATTCCGCCGCAACACGCGGTCAAAAATACTTGTTTTACCTTATTTCCTAGTTTTTCCTACTGGAAATTTATCTAGTATACGGAGTTCAATGTTGAAATTCTTTTTTTTTTCTTTTTAATTTAATATATTGAAATTCCTAAAACAAGAAGTTCTATAATTTAGAAGATCCGTCACCGCGTTCCCTGACTAAAAAAGTCAAACAAGACTTCTTCTTCTTCTTCAATTTCCACCAACTTAAAATCAAATCAATTACAATTACAATTCAATTTCATCAATCAAATCAGTTGATTCTGAATGACATCGATCTACACCTGCACCGAATGCGGTATAAATCTCAACCTGCACACCGCCAATCTCTTCCCGCCCGATTTCTACTTCTAAGCCGGCAACAAAGGCACTCGCTCCTTTGCATCAATAGATTCCTCAAAATTCAGATTCGTTAAAGAAGATAAAATCAAACCCTTTTTTGAAACAGTTAATTACTGGGGGATTCAGAGGAAACGAACTAAACTTATTTGTAATAGTTGTGGTAGGTTCGTCGGGTATGTTTATGATGATGGACCACCGATGATGACTGGAACCGGACAGTTTGGGTTTGGACCGAGTCAAGAGATTCCTAGGGCTCCTAGGTATCGGTTTAAGATTAAATCGTTAAGGATTAATTCTGAGACATGAGGGGCTTTTTATTTTTATTATTATTTTTTATTTGGTTGGTTTTGTATTGTGTGTTTTGCTATCTTGAGGGGCTTTTTAGATGTCACTATTTTATAGCTAGCGACACCTTTTTCCATCCCATTTAAAATATTTATGTTTATATCTTGTGTTATTTGAAGTGTTATTTTTTTTATGCAATTAATTTAAAAGGTCTTAAAAAGATATGGTATAACATTCTATCAGATAATAGTGCAATGATTTCGTATTAATAAGATTATTTGCAGGTTAAAATACACACTTAAATTGAGACTAACGGAGTATTAATTATGTGTATCATATTCTTAAAACAAATAATAAGGAAATATGTATGTCATTATTAAACACATTTTCAAATATCTATTTTTTCGTGTTCATTTTAAAAATGTGCAATTATTGCACTATTATTTAATAAAATATTACATTTATCACTTAATATTTTTCTTTTGATTGATTAAATAAGAAAAATGAACACATTTAAAATAAAATGTATTATAGTAATAATAAAAACATTTAAATCTATACGGAAGAAGTACCCGCAACTATCACTTTTATTTTCGGTGTAACTAATTTATCCAACACTCCGGTCCATGGATTCGGGTCGGGCTAATACCATTGTACCCATTCTGTGATGACGTCACTCTCACTGTGTCACAACATTTCCGCTACTTTTTCCCGAGTTCATCATTAATCAAATCGAATTATATAAACAAAAATGCCGGTAATAGTGACTCGAATCAAAATCAGCAATCTTCATATATAGGGTCTCACTTGCGATCTGTATTTTAAGATCCCAAAAAATGGCGCCGAAAGGGAGATTACACCCTCGCGGTCCATCACGTAAATCATCATCATCGTCATCAACAATGCTCATTTTTTCAATGCTGATTATATGTTTGTTTTTCATTTTAATCCTTTTAGTTCTCGGTATGCTTTCGATTCCAAGCTATTCAATTAGCTCTCAAAAAGCTCATGATTTGAGCTCAATCGTTCAACGTGTTACCAATGCTGGCAGGTCAGTTAACACTTAACATATTGCTTTTAATTTAATTTTAATCATATAATCTTAAACTGAGTGGATTTCCGAATCATGTTTGGATATCTGATGAATTTGTAGAAGTGAAGCAGTGATGGTAAGGTACAGCATTGGGTGGAAATAATCTCATGGGAGCCTAGAGCTGTCGTTTATCATAATTTTTTGGTTAGTATTTTAATTTAAACATTGTACTTAAAATCAGTAGAAATATAAACATTATATATTGTAAACAATAGAAATTAATTACTAGTGTTAGCTATTATTATATTAGTAAGAATAAATAATACCATTATTATTATAATTATAATTATTATTAACAAGTTCCTTAATTTTTCATTTTTAATATTAAATATCATAATTAATTGTTTACTTTCTAGGAAAATGAAACCAGAAAACCTTTTTTGTGTAAGAATAGAGTGATGATATATTAGTCACTTAAATGTTGATATAATATCTTCACACTAACATTGTGTTTGAGATCATAACCTAGTAGTCATGTTGTCATTTCTGCAAAAATTGGAAGTCTATTACCATTTCAAAGAATTTTCGTAGGTGGTTGCTAGAATTAGGAATCAAGCCGTAGTATTTTGCTAAATTATGCAAATAACCACAGATGAAATCACAGTTAAAAACAAAAACAAAAAAACATGCCTTGTGATTGTGTTTGAACAAAGACTCGCTATCGCAGATATGCTTCTTGTGACAATAAGTACAACTGAAATATGTTATTGTTTAATGGTAGTCAAAAGAAGAGTGTGAGTATCTGATTAATATAGCTAAACCTCATATGGAAAAGTCAGCAGTTGTTGGACTGGCAAGAGCAAAGATAGTAGGTATGCAGTTTCTTTCTCTTTTCTTTCTGATTATATAGTTTCTACTATTTCGATTTTCTAAGTATTACTGGTTACTAAAATGATATTCAAATTTTAACCTCAGGGTACATACAAGTTCTGGAACATTTCTGGAGCATGGACAAGATGAAACAGTTCAGGCTATTGAGAAAAGGATTGCCGACTTCACCTTTTCTTACCTGTAGGTATGTTTTTTAAGACCACTATCAATCTTTTGTTCACTTGTGAGTTCTGTATCTAGTTTTAGCTGTATTAAGAAAGTACCTTTGGACCAACCCAAAGAGCTTGCTCTGTTACTTGTACTGAAATCACTACCACATTTAGCTTCATTACTATTTGCCGTTGATCTTACACTACGAATGTGAAGGACTTCAAGTTCTACGCTACAAAGTAGGTAAGAAATATGAACCTCACTATGACTACTTTCTTGATTATAACACCAGGAATGGGGGTCAACGTATGGCTACCGTTCTCATGTACCTATAAGTGATGTCTTATCTGTTTTTAAAGGAATTATTTATCTTATTCTGTGATCTCTATAAATCTATTGCCATTAACAGATCAGATGTTGAAGAAGGGGGTGAGACAGTCTTCCCTTCTGCAATTGGAAACATTAGTGCTGTTCCTTGTGGAATGAACTATCTGAATGTGGTAAAGAAGGGTTATCGGTTAAACCAGATGCTACTCCAGATCCTTCAAGTTTGCTATTGTTTTAATACATACCAGTATTAAATACTCTTTTCTAAGCTTGCACGAAACAAATTATATGACACTTAAGTCACTAACTCTGTACTGTTTCTTCTTGTTGCATAGGTGGGGGCCCTGCTATGAAGGGGAATAAGTAGTCCTCTACAAAATGGATCCGTGTTAATGAGTATAAGGCATAATGTGGGTGATAAATTACCATGTATTTGGAATCATATGTAATTTGGTTGGTATGGTGTAGAAATTCAATTCATTTGCGATTTTGTGCTTGATTTTATGATATATCTTTGAAGTTCTACTGTATATAATGACAATCATCTAATCTAAACTGATATATAACTCTTCTGCATAACTATTTTCTTTTCTTATGATTGTTATTTTTTTCCAACTGTTTTATAGGTGTACGTTGTTCAAGTCTAAACTTTTATCCCTGGTCATTATTAATAAAATTCTAAACACTAGATGATAAACCATATACAAAAAGCGGTGATAGCGACATTATAAATTAAAAACAAGTATAGATAAATGTAATCGAGAACGCCAATTGTGCTTCCATAAATAATGGAGGACGCTGTCAACAAAACAGTGAGCAACAAGAACATAAAATAAAGTCAAAAATCTAAATCCCAATTAATAAAAGCATACTGAAATAATATGATGCCTTGTTTCGCAATATGAAAGGAAACAAACCTTAAATTATTTTGGAAATAACCGGTTTCAGCCGAGCTGTGCAGAGGAAATCATCAATCAAAAGATGATGAAATTGTTTAGTACTTAAAAGTTTAATGATTAACTTTGTTGCTACTCTGTAAAAATTTTCAATTTATAATTATCAAAGGATAATCTTCAAAAATTTATTAAAGATTTTTGATGCTTCAATAACTTTAGCCGCATATGCTCCAAGACTATGATATTTAAAAATAAGTTTAAAAACTTGAAATTGAATTTTAAAATGCGAAAGAATTAAGTCACGAATGCAAAAAAGATTAAAATTCAAGAGTTAGAGATTTAATTTGGATCTTATTGTTAACAAAGAGGAAGATGGAATTTTAATTGATAAAGACAAACAAGATCCAATCACCCTCGTGAAAAGTCTCTTGAATTTAGAACCTTTGAAAATAAAAGATTTCAAATAAAAAGTAAAAGTTTGATGGGTAGTGGAAGACAATGAAAATATAAATTTTTTTCATGGCATGGTTAATTCTATATTGAAATCGCAAAATCCTTGCGACCCGCATTTTGCGTCTAGGTGAGACAAAATGTAATAAAAAAAATTGAGGGGTAATTTTTTTTGAGAATTTCCCTTAATAAAAATAAACAAAGAACAAAATGTAGATATAAGTTGGGTTTCAAAACAATTTAGATTTTCCTTTATTTCAATGATGAAACAAAAGAAAGGTAAAAAAATAAGTTTAAGTCATGATCCCATTAAAGATTCCAAAACCTGTATTTTATGGTCATATTCACGGTTCTAACATCAAATTATAAGTTACATTACATCAAATTAATATTACTCCATAGTATTTAATATTAGTTGATAGCACTATAGATATATTTATGAGTTTGATCACATGAACTTAAACACTAAACCCATTACCAAACACTTCAATTAGTAATCAAACTCATACCTTTACAATGATTAATAATAATTTAGTATAGTAGCATACATACCGAATCGGGAATCACTGAGACAAGGTAAACTGTAGTATTTCCAAATTCACCGCCCCGGGCTTTTCCAGCTTCATCAATAGTTTTGTAAACGAATTCCAAGTAACAAATTCATGAAACAAACTAAATTGCAATTAATTAATTAATTATATTATAAAATAAAATTTATGCACAAATTAACATAGATTCTTAAAAGTTACAAATCGACACTTACAAGTCGAGTCAAAAATCTAATAGATGACGCGACCTGGATTTAAGAGTTGACAAGTCACATACTGACTCTTACGAATCGAGTAAAAATTTCAAAAAACGAGATGAATCAACTCAACTCCGACAATTAAATGATTTTGACTCTTACTAATCGTTTATTGATTCTTTCGAGTTTCGTGTAGCTCTTACAAGTCAGAAAATCAAACAAATTTTAGTGTAATGTAATATAAAAAATAAAATGACAACATAGAAAAATAAATTATTATAATTTATTTTTAATTAAGACTTCGTGTTGATTGTTGGTCAATGACTTCACTATTGACTCTTTTTACTTTTTACTTCTCTTAACAATAAAAATGTTAGACAATAATATACATACATACAAATATATATATATTTATTTTAAGATACTGACTTTTACAAGTTGCTAAGTTAAATTTCAGAATTCCAAATCATAAGTCACGTTAGAAGTTACTAATTATGAAAATTAAACGTACCATTTCGAGATTCTTAATTACATACATGCATACATAGCCATCATTATCAATCACTAGTTAATCAAGTGAGGAAGAGATTAGGATACAAGTTGAACTATGGTCAAGTTCAATGTATTAATTATATTTATTAATATTAGTAGTCAATATTTATATTATTATTATTTTTAAGGTAGTATCACGATCTCTAAAATAGTTTTTTTTTTTATTAATTTAATATCTCTGTGTATGTGTCATGTGTGTGTGACGTGTATGTGTGAGTCACCGTTTGATTGATTCCAGCCGCATGCCACTTCACTGCCTTTCTTTTTCTTTTTTATTTTTATTTATTCTTTATATTCTTTTTTACGTGTTGCCATGACCATAACGATGCCTATTATTTGTAAGTGTATTTTATTATAATTTATTGTTACTATTCAACTTTTTAACTTTTTGTTTTACGTTTTTGAGAATAATTGTGTGATTAGACTTGTTAAACCTTAAGTAGGTATCTAACTATCTAACGTATCGTACTTTTTGAAAAGAAAAGAAAAGAATTATTGTGACGTGTAGAATTGGATAATAATAAAAAGTAAAATAACTTTTAAAACCTACTCAAAATGAAATGTCTAATGGTTTTTAACATAACTCATAATACAATAATAAAATGTTTTAATTTAAAGTAAATATATCTGTTTGGTAGCTAATGGTTTTCCATAAAACCAGGCTCTATAGTGGATTCTGCCTTTGTTTTTCTTTGTTTCTATGACTTAAATAAAGCAAGTAATCCCAACGGTGGTACGGACTTGTTTTATTAATTTTGAATTTCTTATATATATAATATATATATATATATAATAATATAACAACGGATTATAATTCTTTTCTCAATTTTACTCAACTAAAACTATTCTTTCATAGTGTATCATTTTTACTATTATAAGGGAACTCATAGGACTTTCAATAATAAAATTATACATGACAATCATTTTTCTTTAGGAAAAGGCAAATGATTTTATTATAATACCTCATATATGTACATCATGAATACATGCATGAGATTTATACTTAGTCATGCATGCTTCACTTTATCTAATACATTTCCACTAGTATTCATGTCATCAAGCGTGTACAGTACTACACTAAAATAGCTCAGGTTTTTGAATACGAAGGACCTTCTAAAACTTCCTGTTTTACTCCAGAAAAAACTACTACAATCCCTTTTCCAGATCTATCATCCCTGCCTTACAGTAGCTTTACAGTAGCAAATACCCGTTTTGCATTACCATGTTATCACACACAGACACAAGATCGTTTAACCATTGAGACCACTCAATTTTCATACAGATTCAGATCCAAGATCGTTTAACCATGTATTACACATAGATATATGACATCATCTATTGTGCGTTTTAATTAAAACTTTGAAAATACATAAATTTAAGGGAGATAAGAAGTTTGTTATGTTCTTAATACAACTATTAATATGTGTCTAAAAATCTTAATGAAAACTCTAGGGCTCTTGTTAACATTTTCTTAGAAGAAAAACTGTAAAATATATATTCCAAAGTTTGTGTAAAGAAGAAATCGCATATAAAATATATATATATATATATAGGATAGGGATCAAGAGAAAAGCAAAAAAATTAGGAAAGAAGAAAAACAAATCTCAACCCTTAATTTCATCATAAATGAATTTTGAAAATCATAAATAATTTTAAAATTTAACATTCATCACAAATGAATGTTAAAAACATTTATTTATGAAAATCTCAAGAGCTAAGATTTGTTTTCCTCATTCTTTGAGATTTGAAGTTTCGCTATGAATCATTTGTATATATATAAACTAGCATTACGCTAAGATTACAACGATTATAACTAATATATCTGACCAACACGATTCTATAACGACATCGACCCTAAGATCCTAAAATAACACTGACACTAAAAACATCCTAAAACGACACCGACCGTAGAAACTCTTGATTTTCTAAAACGATTTTAATAAATTACCATGATTTTAAAAATCACAAAAACTTTAAGGAATCTAAATTTAAAGAAGAAATTTGCTATTAAAACCCAATAAAACTCTTAACCACTTATACGTGAGTGAGTGAAGTTTTTGTGTCAATTAACCGTTGTAGTCAATTTGCAAACTTCGTCATATATTAAGTGATTTATCATTATATCACGAAGGATGATAGATCGAGATATTCATGAAAAAATGGGTTCTTATAAGATTTGAGGATATTATTATCATTTCACCTTCTTTTTCCCATCCTAAACAATAAATACATAAGGGTTTTTCTTTTTTCTTTTTCTTTTTCTTTTTATTCATTTTGCATAGCCATTTTCATATCTATCATCTGTCGATAGAATATGATTAATAAAACGTTAGTGCTTTTTCTTTTTCTTTTTTAAAAATCCTTACCAATATCAATTATGTTATTCATAAAGTCATGTCATATCATTTAAATGTTTTCATAATTAGTATTTACATTAAGTTTTTTCAAAGGATGCATGTATTTATGTATATTAATTTTGTGATTGTAGAAAAACAAATTGATTTGTTTTAATGTGTTATGCAAAATATTTGTGAGCATTCTAAGAGATACACATAAACTGTAGATATGATCCATCTAACTAACTGCTCCGCAAACACTTACCATACAAAAAATCAAATCCAAACATTATATATGTAGACATGTAGAGGGATAGATCCGGGAAAGGGTAATCTTGAAGGAAGTAAATTTAGGTCATCCGTTAACATTTATCACTGTAGATGTTAATTAACATTCAATTAACATTCGTCACGATAAATGTAAATTTTAGTCACGATGAATGTTAATTTAGTCATGATGAATGTTAACAAACGACTAAGATTTGCTTTCGTCCTTCCCCCAAGATTACCCATTCTCTATTTATCAACCCGTATATATATATATATAACTCTAAAATGATTGGTATATTTTTAAATAATAAATAAACTTAACAATTTCCGATCCACCCCTTCGCATTGCGAAGGGCACGTAAAATCTAGTTTTGTTATAAGTACATCTTACGCCCCACAATTTCAACGTTGCAACTAATAAGAAAAAGGATACATTACCTTTTTGATAGCTTGAAATAATCGTTCATTTTGAAATAATAATGTTTAGATCAAGTAAATGCTTATAATTCCATTAGAGATAGATATTTTTTTTATTGGCATCATCAAGAAAACAATGATAGCGGACAACCAATAGAATAGTAATTAAATATTTATTTAATTTAATTATAATTATAAAATTATAAACCAAAATAATAAAATATACTTTCCATATGAAGTTAGCTTACCCACCAGAGTACAAAATAAATTAAATAAATTATAACAGTGAACTTATACTACTACTTATTGTACGTGTGCCATTCTTTTCAATGCTAATTGTTACATAATGCTCGGTGAATACAATATATATATAGATGATAGATATCTTTCTGCTGAATTTGTTACATCGTTATAACCTATTTTTGTTAAGATTAACTTCTTTTTTTATTTTCTTTTTCTTTTGTATTTGTATATCCACTTTAAAAAACCACCGACGAGAAGAAACATGAGCTAAATAAAAGTGAGTACCCATGTCGAGTTGTCACGTTCAAATTAAATAAAATGTCAATTTATCACCTTATAAGTTTGGTTCGATTTTCATTTCATCAATTTAATTAGTAATAATATTTGTTTCTTATCTCATTATGACCGATATGTTACATCTTTTTCATAAATAAAGTAACCACTAGTTAACCTTGTACATGTTAACACAATTATTGTAAAGGGACCATTTTGAAAGAAAAAAAAACACATTATCACCGTATATTTTCATATTAGAGTTATATTTTAATCGACTTTTACTCGTACTCATCACGTTGAAAATTAAACTCACATTTAAATATTTTTTACCTTTATAAATAATTATACATACAAAAAAGTAATTATCACTCAAAGTAGTAGTCATCATTTTAATTCAACCAATTTGACAACTACTTTGAGAGAGGTAAAGTGATCACGTCAATTTGATCCTTAACTACTTTGTACCACATATTATCACTCATTTCACTCTTAGAATGTGTACCATATACTTGTCGACATCAAACAATGAAGGCGTTACTTCACGATCGAGTAATCTATTGATTTAAGAAAACAAAATTAAATAAATTTAATTTCAAGTACTTGCAGTCTCATGAATCAATGCAATAAGAATATATATTTGAATTTGAATAATATACTTTGTAATCATATTAACACAATCACTATTTTAATTTTTATAATATGAATAATAATGTATTAACAAACACATATACTGGGAAAATGTATTATAGTAATATCAAACTATTTGTTGTGAAACATATATTAGCCATAAGTTTCTATGTTGCTACTTTGTAAGGATTGTTGGCCAGGTGATGTATTAATAAATAAAGTCACATTATAGGATCGATTCAGGGAAGTTAAGCCACGAATTTAGTTGCAGATGATAATAAAAGTTATGAAAAAGGTTGACTAAAATAACCATCTTTTTGCGTTGAACAAGTGAGAAATAGACCGTGACATATTTGACAATTCCACCGTCCAATTTGTCGTTGAGCAACCATTTTACTTTTATCATATATCAACCGCAATATTAAGAAAAATTAATTGATTTATGTAAAAATATTCTAAACCATAAATATGTATCTTTTACCGGCGACTTAAAAGTACTAAAAGATAGGAGTCGCTTGAAGTCTTTATTAATCTTAAAACTTCCCATACGAAGTTACACTATTCACTAAAAAGTTAGCATAGCTGATTAATTAAGCTCATAGCATACATCTAACCCTAATGATGATGCCTAATCACTAGTTCACTACCATTACCAATTGGTTCTATAGTTGCGCCACCAATAGAGAAACCTTTAAATTTAATTTCTACATAAATGATCTTTTTATTAGAAATACATGATCAACTATTTTGTTGCTATCCCTCACACTAAAATACATAGATATAGGGCATTATGCATATGCAAGTCAGAAAAAGTACTAACTCATTGTCAGCTCTCTAACGTAGGGTTGGAAGAAAAGTTCATTTATTATTATGATTATTATAAATTATAAGTTATTATTACTATTATTATATATTATATATATAATAATGTATGTATGTCCAATATGTCATTAGTTCAACACTTGAACATTCATTGCATAAGTAGCTATATTGAAAATGAAGATTTTTTGCGGGCCCTCTTGGTGAGATAAGCATACAAATTACAAAGGCTTTTATTTTGTTATGTCGTTTGGTCAAATGTTCCTTGAATGTGTCGTGTATTAGTTGGTTCTTCTCCCCAAAATATCTTCCCACCCGCATCTCTCCATCCATGTACAAAAAAATAATATTTCTGTAACCGATATAAGAGATTATAAAAATAGATATTAGCAAAGGTTATCGTCACACAATTTTATCAAATCAATATAAATACTCAATATAAGATTTAATTTTACATAATTATCATCGAGTTAACCTAGTAATTAACGTTCTTATATTTTCATAAAAGATTTTAAATTCAAGCACTACTAGATGCATATTTTGATGGTGGTCAGAAAGAGTGATAAATAGTCATTGTATACTCCATTTAAGCCGCATATATCCGAGTAAAAACACTCACCATTCTCAAATAACATGTAACAAAAAACTCATCCATATATATTCAATCACATTATTTCGTCTAAGTTTAATCAAATTACCTTACATTGTATCTAATTTCCCCTATGTAAAAAGTAATCTTTTGTTCTTCATTAGTGTAAAATAGTATAGTAAGCTATAAAACATATAAAGATATATAAATGTATGGTGTCGGGATACAATAAGAACAAAATGTTAAAACGGGAACAGTAAAAGCAAATATAAAGCTTCACTCTTTTATAAATTTTTGTGAAGTAAAAAAATAATGAAGATTCACAATTAAATTTTGAAAAATGATATGTAGGCCTAAACTTGTAGGACTAAATCTATACCTAAATATGTGATTGGTAATAGAGAAAAACTGATTGGATGAGATTAAGAGAGATAAAAAAATTCAACGAATGAGAGAATTAGGTCTACTTTTAGTTCTATGTAAGTATTCATATATAGCATAAAAAATAATAAAGGTTTACAATTAACAAAAATGTGAACAAAGTAAAATAAATGTTCACAATTAAAAGTTTTATGTGAAGTAAAAAAAATTATAAGTTTTACTTCTTTGTAAATTTGTTTAAAGGCCAAAAGTAACGAATGTTCACAATTAAAATTTTCTTTAAAGTCAAAAAATAATAAAGATTCACAAGTAAAATTTTCTAAGAAGCAAAATAAATAAAGGCTTACAAATAAAAATAAACTGTGAATGAAAATCGAAAGTGTTCTTACTGGATCACATGCCTATACAACAACAACACTACTCAATCCTGCTGAGGGCTTAGTATGAGGGATGTAAGATGTAGACAGTCATACCCTTACCAGAAGGTAGAGATGTTATTTTCAGGAAGGCCTCCGACTGACTGGAATGAAAAAATGATATTATTATTATTATTATTATTATTATTATTATTATTATTATTATTATTATAACGTTAATAATATTAATAATAATAACAACATTAATTATTGACCTAAAAATATCATATTCAGCTCATAAACCTACAACAACACCCTTATATATGTAAATATCTATCTACTTATATCTAAGAGAACCCTTCTTAACTAGTATTTAACTATATATAAATATTTATATATATAATAAATATATCATTCTACCCATAACACTCTACTCCTCAATCTTAATTCTAATCCTCCTCAAATTCCTATCGGAGGTCATGTCCTAGGTCAAGAGAAGTTCATTCATTTCGAACTTTAGTCTATCCTCCCACCTACGTCTTGGTCTACCCATTCTCCTCAAGTCATCGACATTGAAAGTTTCCATTCTTCTAACCAGCACCATCTGCAGTCTCCTTTTACATGTTCAAACCATCTTAGTCTTCCTTTCTTCAACTTCTTGATGATGCTCGCGACCTTTGACTTTGACCTAAAAACTTCATTCAGTATCATATCTAACATGGTTTTACCAATATGTCCATCTCTAGCATCCTCATTTCCGCGACTTCCATCATTCTTTCTAGTGCCTTAGTCATCGGTCAACACTCAACTCCGTATAACATAGCAGGTCTAATTGCTACCTTATCAAATTTCTCTTTTAGTTTAAGAGGGGGTTTCTAGTCACACATGACGCCTGTTGCGGCTTTCCACTTCAACCAACCTACCTTTATACAGTGAGTTACGTCTTCGTCACTCCTCCTTGATATGTGTAGCACCGAGCCTAGGTATATAAAAGACTCATACCAGTGTAGGATCTGGTCCCTAATGCAGATGTCTACTCTCTCATTCTGCTCGTCCTCATTCATGTTGAAGTTACACTGTAAGTATTCATTTTTTTCGTTGATTGATTCGTAAACCTCGGTCTTCGAAGTCCTCCATCCACTTCTATAGCCTACGATTTAGCCCATCATTGGTTTCCGATACTAGACCAATATCATCGACAAATATCAAGCACCATGGGGTGCTTGTATCCTACGCGACAACTCGTCCAGGTTAAAGACTAAAAGGTATGGGCTAAGGGCCGATCCTTGATGTAGGCCTAATTCTACTAAGAAATACTTGGAGTTTCCCATTGGTGTTCATACACAAGTCTTCGCTCCCTCGTATATATCACGAATAACTTTTATGTATTTACCCGATGTTGCTTTGTCATCAGGGTCCTCCAAATTAGCTCGGGTGGAACACTATCATAGGCTTTCTTTAGGTCTACAAAATCATGTGTAGGTTTCTTCCCCAAATTATCCCTATACTTCTCTATTAGGGTTTTATTAATGTGTATCACCTCGATTGAAAAACGTTTTGGCATAAAACCGAATTGGTTTTCTGACACATTTGTCTCACCTCGAAGTCTAGTCTCAGTCACTCGCTCCCATAGCTTCATGGTATGGCTAAGTATTTTATACTTCTGTAGTTGCTGCAGATTTGCTCGTCACCCTTGTTCATGTAAATCATAATAATCCCGTTGAGTCTCCATTCCTCTGACATTTTAGCAAATTTAAACATGTTATTTAAAAGATTTATTAGCCACCTCACTCCATCGTCTCCAAAGCACCACCATGTCTCTAAGGGAATTTGGTTCGATACTACTGCTTTATGTTTCCCCATCTTCCGTAGGGCCGACCTTACTTCCTCATGTCTAATGGAAGCAGTTGTTTTGTAATTGTTGTCTTGTAGCAGTGCTCTCTAATTCTCCGCTTCCATAAAAATAGTTAAAGAGTACTCTCCCCATCTTTTCCTAATCCCATCCTCTTTCACTATGTTTTGTCCTCCCTCATATTTGATAACTTTGATGTTTTCTAAATCTCTTTTTCTTCGCTCCCTGGCTTTAACGATCTTGAAGATATCGTTAGCTCCCTCTTTCGAGTCCAGTTTTATGTAAAAATCATCATATGCCTTTTATTTTCTTTGGAAATTGTATTCTTTACCTTTCTTTTGGCTTATTTATATCTCTCTTTTTCCTTAATTCTATCACTTGGATCTCCAACCGGAATGATATGAGCTCCTTGAACTGAATTTGTTTCACGGCTACTTTTGCTTGAACCTCATCACTAAACCACCACGACTCCCTACAGCCTCTATGCTTTTGAAGTCTCGACAGCCACTCCTAGAGATTCGTTGGCCGCCACTCTGATGGTATGTGAAAGAATGTTCTACATCCGATCCACGTCATCATGAGTCATGTCCTCCACCTCCTCACTAATTCTTTCTGCAACCGTTGCTCTAAAGGTCTCTGCGGCTTCTCCTTTTAGGTTTTTCCACAAGATTCCTAGTTTTACCATGATCACACTCATGTGCACTAGTCTGCGTATGGTCATATCCATGACCAACAATTTGTGTTTAGAGGAACAAGTCTCGCCTGGGAGGACCTTGTTGTCCTTGCAAGCCCTAAGATCTCCTTTGCAAACCAAGAGATAGTCAATATGTGTATCATGACCTTCGCTATGGAAAGTAACTAGGTGTGCAATTCTCTTCTTGAAAAAAGAGTTTGCAACAAACATATCGTGGGCAGTGGCGAACTCTAGTAGTGTGCGTCTTCTTCATTCATCACTCCATAGCCGAAACCGCCAATAATTCCCAAATATCCCTCCGCTTCTGCTCTTATATGTCCATTTAGATCACCTCCTATTATCACTCATTGATCGGTTGGGTACCCGCCTCACAAGCTCATCCAGCGATTCCCATAAACTCTCTTTTCGTTTATCCTAAGCTCGCTTGCGGTGTATATGCGTTGACGACCGTGAAAGTCTCCTCCTCAATCACCGACCTTATCGACATGATCCTATCACTACACCTCTCTACATGTACCACATTGTCCTTTAATCGCAGCGCTATAGTTATCCATACACCGTTTCGCGCAATCCTTGCTTTTGAGTACCACAATTTGTAGTCATTTATCCTTATTACCCCATAACCCTTCCATTTGGTCTCTTGGAAGCACACTATGTCCACCTTTTGGCTAATTAAAGTGTCAACAAGCTCTTTAGATTTTCCGGTCAAAGTTCCTACATTCCAGCTACTCACACTAATTCTAACGGAGCTCGCTAATTTATTACTTCGTCTAAACCCCCTAGGCCTACCCGCCCCTAAGCTAGAAGGACATGACTTTCGGTAACCATGAGCATGTGTAGTGTCTATATTAGCCTAGATACGAGCCCAAATTGACAATACCCGACGTGGTCCACGACAATAACGTTTTGGCAGAAATTATTTCGGTCAAATTGAGAGTACCCAACGGTGGATCAGGGTCAGAAAGCTCCCACCAGAGACAACCCGGTGGTTGTGTCACTACATTTGCCTAAAATCAACTTAAAAAAGCTAAGGATTGGCCGGAAAAGCCCTTTCTGACAAGAGGTATGTGGCAGCACGTCGGTTATCTGCCATATTTTGTTTAGTATGGTTATACTTGTAATTTGATTACGAGATCAATAGTGGTGGTGGCGATGTTTAATTCCCGATATTTAGTGAGAATTTGATGGTTTAAAATATGAGTTTTTGGAAGAAATTAGTAGAACTTTTTTAAATAGAGAAAAGTTCTAACGTTCAAATATCAACAAATCTTATAAGCTAAATAATTATTTATATTAAAATGTATAACCAAAAATGCATATACTTACGACATGTTATAATATACAAGTGTTCATAAAATAAGAGTATAAATTCATTCCATTCTAACCTACCATATATTCAACATAGATATTTACAAGTTTTGCTAAAACACCATTTTTCTTCTTTGGCCAACACCCTTCAATTCTTTCTGTTTAATAAAAAAACATTCCTACCCCTATATTATGGACTATTTAATTTAATTTAATTTAATTTTAAATTTAATTAAATATATTATATCTAACAAGAAAAAAAGAAAAGAAAAGAAAAAGGTCTTATCTTGGATCCAAAAGAAGGTGAGAAAGCTATAAATGCAATGTTGGTTTTTTAAGTAGTTTCCTTTCATCTTCTTTCGACGACCAAGTATTTCACTTTCTTTCTTCCTTCCTTCTTCTTTTTGTTCTAAGCTATAGACAACAACAATACACGCAGCGTGATTAAACCCGTGAATCTTGAAACCCCTCTTAATTTTCATCTTTGTATCATCATAAAAACAAATAATCAAGATTGATTGATTAAAAAAATGGAATTTTTTTCATATCCATCCCGTTCATCTTCTTCTACCTCACAAATTTCTTCTTTTTCATTTGGAGATTTGGTTTCAAAAGTCAAAGATTTTGTCAGTTCTGCAATTTCTGCTGTTCTCGGCAACGTTTTCTCTGCTATTTTCACCTTCTTCTTTGCATTAGGTGCGTTTTTGTCTTTATTTGTGTGCAAGTTTCAGTTTTTGATGTGGGTTTATACTTTAATTGAATTGGGGTTTTTGGGTTTTGCTATTTGGTTCCAAATTTCTACCTTTTTTTATTGTTAGTTTGTTATAGGTTCACATGTAGAACACCCATGAAGAATTGGTGGATTAATAATTGGTTTTTACCACACACAAAAAATGGGATTTTGATTGACATTTAATTGTTAACATTGTTAATTTGCAGTGGGTACTTTATTAGGAGCTATGACTGGTGCTTTAATTGGTCAAGAAACTGAGAGTGGATTTGTTAGAGGAGCTGCCGTTGGAGCTATTTCTGGTGCTGTTTTTTCGATTGAAGTTTTCGAATCATCGCTTGTTTTGTGGCAATCTGATGAATCTGGGGTTGGGTGCCTTCTCTACTTGGTAAGCAATTTTGTTTTCTTACCTTTATCTCAAGTGTTTCGATTTATAAAACCATAATAAAGGTTGAAAGTTTTAGAGATAAAATTTAACTTTTGTTTGAAAATTTGTGTTTATAGAAGAATCCCTCTTTTGTAAGTTGTAAAAGATGACTGATTTAGGAATATTAGTGTTGAAAATGCCTAAAATGATTTGGGTAACATGCTAAACATGGATCAATTACACAAAAAGGGAATAAAAATTAGTGTGGTTTACTGGTTCATAGGATAACTACAACCGCATAATATGACTAATGAGGATTAGAGAATACGTAAGGAGATACCGACATCTTAACCACAAATAGTGGTACATGAATATTCTCATTTTAAGGAGAAAACAGTATGAAAGAATAACCAATGTTCCAAATATCTATTGTTGCTTCATGGGATCTCATTTGAATTAGGATTTGAAGGCATCTCAACAAAAATGGTTGATTAAAAACCTTCTTGCCCCAAAAATTTTATTGAAGTTTTCAAGAATTATCCGGTTTTTATGAAGAGAAGAGTTGATAACTTCACCGGGTCTTGTGTATCATGGAAAATGATGATGAATGGTGATTAGTATTTGGAATTTTCATGACTTTCGGCTCCTTTTCATACGTTATACCAATAACTAATACCACTTTTACCAAATTTATGACAGATCGATGTCATTGTAAGCTTGTTAAGTGGAAGACTTGTTCGTGAACGAATTGGTCCGGCTATGTTGAGTGCGGTACAGAGCCAGGTAAAGTTTGTAACCTTTAATCAAGCCCATTTTTTCGGTATTCCAATCATAGTGTGAAAAAGGAGTTTCCTGCTTTCTATTTGTTGCTCATTTTGGCTTTAATCTAGATGGGAGCAGTGGAAACGGGCTTTGATGAGGCACATAACATATTCGATGTTGGTGGTTCTAAAGGTTTGCCTGAATACTCGGTTGAAAAGATACCTAAAATCACTGTTACAACTGACAACAATTTGGATGATTCAGGCGAGAGAGTGTCGTGCTCTGTGTGCCTTCAGGTAATATTAGTTGATTCTAGAACTGTTTATAGCTTCCGAAAGACAAATTGGCAGGTTGAGTGGGTTGGCAAACGGGTTTTCTTGTACACCGCAAAAACGGTTGGGTCAACCTGAAAAACTTTTTGTCCAAATTTTATGAACTTTTTATGTTAGTGTGTCAAATAAGATCGATTACACTAATTTCAATATCTCAATAATGAGTAACATTAAACGTGGGTTTTTGTGCGTGGCAACAAGGGTTGGTTTGACTAGAAAACTGTCTCAAAATTTTGAACTTTTTACTCATTAGTGTGCCAGATATGACTACAAAAATATATTATTTCAGTAATATAAAGTGTTAAATGACATCTGTGTCTAACTTTGGTTGTGGATCAACTCCCGTTTCTATTTTTTTCTGAAACGAATATTATACAAGTAATGATCGATTTTTTTGTATGTGATATTTTGTACAGGATTTTCAACTTGGAGAAACTGTGAGAAGTTTACCACAATGTCATCACATGTTTCACCTACCCTGCATCGATAAATGGTTGGTACGACATGCATCTTGTCCATTATGCAGGCGTGACCTCTAAGCTTTCTCCTTTACTCTTTGTAAGTTCCCGAGGTGATACATATCGTATTCTGACACATAGGATGTTTCTTCATTTGTCAATATGCTACATTTTCTTTTTGTATACGATAGTATATGTAGTTAGGTCATACAGTACGATATATGTATTGTGATACATTTGAGTGTCGATTATTTGTTAGATAGAGTTAACATACTAGCCCTTGGGGGTTCTTGAGTTATTGCTTTGGCACATTGTTCTTATTGTGTCATGGGACTCGTATGGTCTATACGCGTGTAGTATGATTACATATGTTCAATCTGCATTGCAGCTTGTGTACTATTTCTGGGTACTAAAAGACTCGGTCATTTGACTCGTTTCTATAAATCTGTTGTTCCATCTTTTTGCCAGTTTTCTTCATGACTAACACATATGTAGCACAACTTAAAATCTTTATCACACGTAATAGTTGAAATAGCGTTCTTGCATTGTATTAGCTTGCTAAATCTCTCGGTTCTTGGGATGTTTTTGGTGACCAAAGGACTTCATTAATGAAAGGAGTTGTTAGCTTTTAGGTTTCTATCATTGAAAGCTCATCCACTTCCTTCTGGTTGAAATATGCATGTGCAGATGTACTTGTGCCTTATTTGTTCAAAGTCAAGATGCACTCAACTACTTATGCCGTAGTTACTTTTTGAATATTTAAGATGAAAATTGTGTCTTTATCTATTTTGGGTTGCTAAATTAAGCATATCAAGTGCAAAAATATCCAAGATGTTTGAAGTACAAGATTAAATCATAAATTGCAACTAGTGTGATTTCAGAAATATGTTTCCATTTTGTTTTGGCAGTTTGGATATAGTCATGACGTATCATACAATTCAGGTAAATAAGCAATCTAACATCAAATGAAATGCATTGAAATCGATTTGATGATTCATAATTTTGGATATAATTATGACTCATCATATATGTCGCGCAATTAAGCAATCTAACATCAATGCAATGGTTTGTAATCGATTTGATTATTCATAATTTGGGCCCTTAGTCCCTGCCTTAAATGTTGGTGCATCATAATAAGGCACCTTAACAATCATCATCACAAGTCTCTTTTACCTCATGTTATATCTGACATACGCTTATTCTGTCAAGTTAATTATCAAGTTTATTACCTCTTTACTCTCAAGATAATAGCCGATTAAACTAAATGTATACGGTTTTTGAAATATGTAATCGTTATTAAATATATATAACTATTTTATCATTATAAAATGAAAACTTCATTTGGAGGAATGCACTATATGAAAATATATAATAATTAATTAATGAGAGAATAAAAACTTTGGTATATATATTTGAAGGTGTACAATATTTTGTGTAAATAATTTAAAATTAAAAATGAATAATTATTTCAGAATGAATTGATCATATGTCAAGTGCAATAAATCGACATTAAAGTCATCTCTTATTTGCAATTTATATTTTATATTTATATTTAAGCAACAATATTTGACCTTATTAGCTTTGCGAAAACATGGGGCATTTGTGACAGTTGTGAAAGTTTGATGGCTAATTTAGCAATTTTTACAGATGGGTGCAGTGGGTATAAATGAATGTAAGATGGCAACGAATTTCTACCATTTTGGATTGTTGTTGTGTCGTACGACCGGGTCAATGTCATTAGATTTCACATATAACTTGCTTTTTTTTTTTTTTTAATATATATATATATATATGTATAGATGTGTGTATGTGTATTTGTGGAAATAATACGTAGTATAGGAACGATGCAATTTGAATGTATGTATCGTGGGAAAAATATCGCGAGAAGTTGTCCAAATTACAAGAAATAGTCCCTTTGCACGAGTAAGAAACCGAGGCCAAATAGTTCCAAATATCTTATACTGATACCTATCAGAACACTAAGTTATGGTCGAAAATCTATAACGTCTCATGTTTAGAAAATTCAACAACTTATTTATAACAATCAAAAGTAATGATAATGTTTATTCTAAATTAATGAAGAGAAGATTATTGATGGAATAAAATAAGTTACAAGATTCTATATTTATAGGCCGAACAAACTTGATACATAAGAAACTTAATCTTAATCGAAAACTAAATCAAACTACTTTAGATAACTATTAGCTAAATATAATTACCGATAAATCTAAATAGTATCATAACAATATTATCTAATACGCTCTCGTAGTTTGAGCTCGAAAAAGAAGAATGTTCAAACTGAAATGAAATTTATAGAAAAAATCAAAGCGTTAGTTCAAGATAAGAGCCCTTACAAACCAAGGCTTCTTTGGTAGTAGTTGCTTTCTATCTTGCAACGTTTGCTGCATCGATTCTTGGTCTTGTAATGAACACATTGACTTGCTTTGGCTGCATTAGCTTTATTAGCTTGTTTGTTTTGAATTGAATCTTTACTTTTAATTGGTTCTTTGTTTTGCATCAACTCTTATGTCAAAGACTATTTGGTCGACATTTAATGTTGATAGTTAAAATTATAGAAAGAAAATAAAGTAAAGAACAAGATAGAGAAGGAGATATAGAAGAGAGTAATTCTAAAAGAATTTTATTTATCGCAAAATTAAAAATAAATGATAGAATAAACGGTTTAAGAAGAAATTATGAAGTAAAAAAGAACGTTAGAAAAGTTTGATTAGAAAGAGTATAAAGCTATTTTATGATTAGAAAAAGGTGACCTATAGAAAGAAGAAGAAAAGACTAAGTAAGAAGGACACGTTGATTAACAATATTATTATTATTGTTGTTATTTTTACAAAGGCAATAAAGTTAAGTTTGATTAACAAGATTTTTTTTTAATTATAAAGATTTTGAGTAAGAATATAATGGATAGAAAGATAAAAAGAACGAAAGATTGTTCATAGAAAGAGACACGAGAAGGACTGGTGTTGCAACTTTTTTAAGTAAAAGTATAAGACATGGTTTAAGTGGATGAAAACATGAAAGCGGAAAGAGAAGCCGGATATTGTCGAAGGACGAGTAATTGCAGTTGGTCAGAATGATTATTGAGAAAGATAGACTTGAAAGATGAAGCAGAAACAATTGATCTAGAATAAGATACAAGGAGACATCCAAAAAATTATAAATTGAAGGAGGATATAATTATAGAGGGAGACGATGAGTAATAATAAAAGAAAAATATATTGAAAAAGAAAACCATTAAATCATGCAACAACCTAGATTTGATTTGGCAGTTAATATAATGGCGAAATCACTATGACGGTAGGAGTAATATAGACAATTGGTCGAGTAATATAGATAATTGATCAGAAAATTTTACATAATGTAAAAAATATAATCTTTTTTTTTTTTAATAGAATTGCAGTTAGTAAATTTTTTAAGTGCAAATAGTAAAATTCATTAAATGTAATTAGTTCTTTAAAAAGTTACTATCTAAATAATATTTAATTTTATTATAAATTAAATTACTCGATATAATGAGTTAAAAATTCTTTAATAGCCTTATTTGATTAAAATAACACTTTTTGATATTATATAATTATCGAAAGGTTATGCTTATGTTTTATTTAAATATTATAAAAAAGAATATTATGTTACCTCTAATATTTTAACCTACTTGCACCCCTGACTAGCATGATACAGAAGCACCATAAAATCATTTAAGTTGAAGAAGTAGAAAGAGATCATAATTATATTATTTGAACCTTTCGACAGTGAAAATTGGAACTTAGAAGTAGCAGGAGCAAAGAAAAAAGATAAGTGATATCTTGTGAGAAGATTCCAAAGAAAAACCTTCGGTAAAAGTACGTCGGAAAATAAACAAAACACATACACTATTTAGAATATGAAGCAATAAATGTGCAGGTTCGCTATGTAGAATATGAAGCAATTCTCTCTGGACCGTCGGTATTTACCAACGATCGGAGGATAACTATTTTTTCAATCGATTTCTTTCTAAAATATTAGTTTTGATACTATGTAAAATAATAAAAAATTAATTATTGATTGAATAAAATAAACTATAGATTATATATTTATAGGCTAAATAAACTTAATAAATAAAATATCTAATTTTAATTAAAAACTAAAATAAACTAATTTAGATAATTACTGGCTAAATATGATTACTAATAAATTTAAATACTATCCCTAACAATATTATCTAATAGATTAAACTTGAACGAAGTATTGAGGTTAAAAAAAGGTTATGAATAAAAAAATTGCATAACAGAGTCAGTAATATCTTTAATAAGAAAGACAAAACAAATTTTTGTTTCTGATTTTTCAAACAATTTTATAAGACTAAGTAACGATAGTGCAATAAAAAGTGTGACATTTGTTAATTTCAATACAATCGAACATTTTAATTGTAAAAATAAAGAGATTATTAATTTATAAAAAGTTGTTGATTTTTGGTTTTTTATGCCGTCTTGAGGAGAAAAGACTTGGTCATTGATTTTTCTATACTTTAACAACATTATATATAAATACCACATCAATCAAATTTACTAAATAAACAATAAATACTATACTATTACTATTCATATTTTATTATAAATAAAAACAATATCAAATTGGCATTATGCATAAAATAATTACTTTTTAAATGCATTTTAAGATATAAAATATTAAATTTAAACATCTAAAATGCATTTTAAGGTATATAAATATAAAATTAAATTCGTTACATCTTCTTTTTTCAATTTCAAAGTCGTGAAATACACTCACTTGTAACTTAGTTAATCACTTGTGTTTTTATAAAAAAAATACACGTACTATACCTTTGTCAAATACATGGATAAGATACGGGAAAATATGACTTATTGAAAACGACATGTATAATCTAAACTGCCGGCTTAAGTAAAAAAATTAAACAAAATACCACAATGCTTCCAAATATTATCCCATCTTTTCCGGATCACTTCTCCATGCACAAGAACAAACAATTCGACAGAGAATGAACAAAAAAACCATAATGGGAATTACATACATCTTCAATCTTTGATAAACAACACAAATATTAGTCACAGATGGCAGCATCACAGCCAGCTAACCCACCATTTTTGAACGAAAAGCTTCAGAATTCGTTCCTAAACAACAAATATTTATGGGCGATTGTTGTAGTGTGTAGTCTCACCCTCTTTGTTGGAGTTGTATTATGTTTATGTAATAAGAAGAAGGTTTTAGCTAGTTTCAAGCGACTAATCGATAATAAGAAAGGTTAGTCTATCCAGACATCAAGTAATATGTTTGTATCTGTATTTTGAGCATTGGGATTTTATGTGTTAAGTAATAGTATCATTTTGTGTTTGATATAACAAAATAGATAAGATGGATGCTAAAGAATTGATGTTGAGAAAATTTCAAGTACAAGAGCTTGAAATTGCTACAAACAACTTTTCAAAAGAGTATCTTATAGGATCTGGTGCGTTTGGCAACGTGTACAAAGGAACGTTTGAAGGGGATATAACCCTAGCTATCAAGAGGGCTCGCAATGATTCCTATACGAGCACCCATGAATTCCGAAATGGTAACCCCTGATTTACTTGGTAACCATGGTTCATGACTTCATGCTTTACTTTTTATTTCTTAACCATTTTTTCTTTTAAAAAGAGGTGAGATTACTCTCTAAGGTGAAGCATCGGAACCTCGTTGGTCTAGTTGGCTACTGTGAAGAAACTGGTACGTAAAACCCTATCTTTCGTCATTAACTCTTAAACGACATTGATTTTAAAACAGTATGATTTTGAATTTGAATATAGGTACGAAGGGAGTGCAAATATTGGTTTATGAATACGTCTCAAATGGCTCGTTGCTTGAACATATTGTGGGTAGGTTTAACTTAAACTGTTCATCGACAAATTATTATATCATTGTTGCTTCGTAATTAATCCTAATTAAAAATAATGTTAAAAGGCAGTGAAAGAAAGCCCTTAACATGGAGGCAAAGAGTAAATATAGCCATCGAAGCTGCTAAAGGTGAGCAAGTTTTCTTATATGCAACCAAAACCGAACCATATCAAATTTATGCAAATTAAGCGTGTATTTATTCAGTTTGTTATATGTTTCTGTTTTCAGGCATAGCTCATTTACATGAAGGAATTAAACCGAGTATAATCCATCGAGACATAAAACCGAGCAATATTCTCATTGGAGATGGGTTTGAGGCCAAAGTTTCAGATTTCGGGCTAGTGAGAACCGGCCCAATTGGGGATAACTCGTATGTTAGTAGCCAGATCAAAGGCACACCGGGTTACCTTGACCCGGCTTACTGTACAAGTTTTCATTTGAGTCCATTTAGTGATGTTTATAGCTTTGGTGTCATTCTTTTACAACTTATTGCGGCTCGACCTGCTGTTGACTCAAACAGGAGAAGCTCCAATCAACACATTATCGAATGGGTAAGAAAATTTACGGTTTGATTGATCGAAACGTGCTTTTGAAAACTTTAAATGGTACGGAAAAGAATTTTCGTATGACCCCTTGTGCTTTTCTGTCATTCACATTCACCCCCCAAATATATATTGATAGCCAAAGAAGGCAAAATGACCTTAGGCAAGTTGACCAAGTCGTTTAAGAAGAAAAACTATTGGTTTCAAGTGTTAACTTTAACACCTTGGAACCGGATCAAATTGGAATATTAAAATACATTGACTTAGTTTTGATTATGGACATTTTTAGATTGGTCGTTGGTTTCTAGATGTCAAAATCAAACCAAAATGGGATAAAAACTAGAAAGAATATTTTACTACTAAAATTAATAGATCTATGAAAAGATTTTGCTTTCAAAGAACTTTATTTCTTAAAATAACCTAATTATACTTTAATGTAATTCTTATAATAAGAAAATGGATTAATTTAATTATAAATAGTAAAAAATGTTATTTAAAAATAAACCGTGTACCAAGTCGTGCATGAAAGGGACAAAATATATTAATCAATTTCAGTTTATTCTTTAAATAATGTGAGTAAAGTAGAATAATGTTTTTCCCATATCTTTATATTATGATAAATATAATAAAGTGTATAATAATAATTATGTGAGTTTTTGCCGTTAAAATATTTACAATAAAGTGAAAATCAAATAACAAATTGTTTTTCTCCAGGCAAGGCCTCATCTCGAGCGAGGTAACGTTGAAGAAATATTGGATACAAATCTCTTACTAGAGCCATGTAACATGGACATCATGCTTAAAATGGGCCTATTGGGCCTAAGGTGTGTAGTCAACGAGCCCAAAGAAAGGCCCACCATGACTCAAGTATACAAAGAGTTAGAGGCAGCTCTCTGGTCAGCTAATAGCTTCGTCCGCCGCCAGCTGCCACCACGCTCTCTGGCGGCACACATTGGTGGTAGATCGTTGGAACTTCGTGATCATCAAGTGACGGATCTCGATAGTTCAGTAAGCCTAGATGGTGTTGGGCTTCAAAGATTTCATGTAGACATGGAAAGTTTATCTTTTCAAAGTACAAGCATGAGATGTTTAGAAGTTGATAGTGTCATTTTTCGTGTCGATGGTGACGGTAAAGCCGTCGACGAGGAGATGAGCCTTTGTATGGACGATTATCTTAGTATCCCTCGAGATTGATTGATATGCAAACTTGTAAAGAAATTATTATCAGTTATCCGAGTTGCGTTTTTTAGTTTACAAACAAATGTAGACAAAATGATGTGCATTAGCAAATAGGCCAACCAAATCAACTTCGTTCTTCTCTTACTTCTCTCGATGATTAGTATGCAACAAATTTTTTGTAACGGTAACATTTCTCATATCAAAAGATACATGAGACGCTAAATGCATCAAATCAGTTTTGTATTTAACAAATGGACTCGTTTTCGAAATTACTAAATGTAAATGTAATTTTCTTGTTCACTACTTATCTATTTAACGAATTTGTAGGATTGCCGTTCTAAACAATAAAAATTACCCAGAAACTGAAAAGGATAATATGAAGAATGAACAGTCAGACAAACTAAAGAAAATTGTACATGTTAAAATAATATCAAATTTCTAACAAAGAGTTTTACAAGATTTACACAACACAAGCTTTCAAAGGGTTCCTTCAAAATCTCCATGGATTTGATTGAGCTCTCTCCCTCTCTATTTTCTCAAGATTCTGCATTTCTTTCTCATTCTGTTCATTTTTCCAACTCTCACAAAGAAAATAATCCATTTTTCCAAACCTAACATGCTAAATTATACATTAAGAAATTAAATTAGAGATGGAAAATTACCTTTTTAACCTTCACTCGAATCCATCTAAGCACATGTAGGAGGAATCAAGAACAACAAGGATAAGTGGTGTTGCAACTGTAGCCATGATCCTAGGCGGTTGATGGTGGTGCCCTCATAGATTTTCCCGAGAGGTTGATGCAACCACCTCTGAGAGACAAAGTAGGACCTTCCCATGAGCTCGCTTTACTGACTAGATTCGAGTCTAGAAATATAACGACAACTGTAATATCATCGTGGAAATGGCGCCTTACTCCCCTATCGATTTTCTTCAAATCTGTGTACCTCATCTCTCTCTTCTTTGCTGCCTCCTGTAGCGCGGTTTTCAAAAGTCTTCTAGCACTTCCCTGCATCATACAAACATTTTTCTTTTAACAAACTATATATAACTAATATCACTAAAGTGGGGCTTTTTAAAATAACAATTATAAATAATCAGAATCTGCAAACTTGATCATTCCTTTTCTTATCATTGCTAGTTGCTACTTCAAGTAGTACAAGACACTCAAACCCTATTTTATATTGTACTTTACGTCGCAATTGATTGTGTGATATCATTATCCAATATATGAATACTGAAGTTACAAATGCAAAACAAACAGTAGTACTTATGGTGCGTTTAGTTGCAGAAAAGTGAAGGCATTTTTCATAAAAGAATTTCATGGAAAACTTGACAAATAATAGACGTGTTCAAATATGATATTTCAAGAATAAAATTATTTAAAATACAAAACTCAATTTTCTAATTTTAAAGTCCATTTGTACTTTTCAACAATTTTCCTTTTCAAAGATATAAGGCTCCCGTTTTCTACCACTGGAAAATGAAAACTAACACGTTTCTAATTTCTCCCTAGTTTTCTAGATAAAAAAAAAATCCCTCTCATTTTCCAGATCTATGGAAATGGAAAATTAGGGGGGGGGGGGGGGGGGGGGGAATTTGCAACTAAAGGCACCCGCTTTTTATATTCAAAATTGCACATTCTCATGAGTGTAGACTTACGTTACGTGGGTGATTTTGCACTATATTAACAGCATCCTGATTGCTAAGATGTTCCCAAAGACCATCAGATGCAAAGATGAGAAACTGATCACTTGGTTCTATTTCATGCACAGATATCGCTGGATCAGCAGTAAGTATTGGTCTTTTGATAGGGTCACGTAGACGAAATTTAGCATATAGTGGCTCCCTATTGAATTCCGCCTTTTTTAGGTATACGTCACCTATAGATCTTGATATCTGCAACAAAATTTAAAACAATGTGAAAACATATTACAAACGCTAAACAGCTAGACAATGCAGTACACAGATCAAACCTGTATGAGCCCCTTCACACGCCATACATTATGTTTCAATACTACTATTTGTGGATCATCGGGATGCAAACTATGAAGTTCTTGTCTAACTGACTCTATACTCGCATTATGTTCCGTAGATAGTTGAATACCAACAACTTCCCCAGTTGCCTTCACAGTTTTTCCCAGAACGGCACGCGAGTCACCAGCATTAGCAATGTAGAGGGTCCCGTTGCAAATAACACCAACTAAACAGCACGTTCCAACTGCAGCTAATTGAGGTTTCACAGTCCACTGTTTAGCAACAATCGATAAAAACCCTTCCTCTGTAGCATGAAAAGCTTTACGAATTACATCCATTGACATGGAGTTTTGCTCTGTAGTAAATCCTACAAATGTTTACAAAAGACCATTATGAACTATGAAACTGTAGGGAATTTTGACCTACGATTAACCAAGATAAGATTAGGGGTTAAGTGTTTGAAAACATGTTGAGCTTTACTCAAATTGATATTGTATGACTCCAATTTTAAAAGTTTCTACCGTATGCATCAAACCTTCACTTGTTGCTATTGTATGTATATGACCTCTTAAATCTTATTACTCATACAACGGTGCCATGGGACCGATTTTATTGATGTCATAGCTGATGTGGCAACCGATATCGCTGCCACATCGGCAAAAAGGTTAGAGGATATATATGCAAGTTTGATACATACAATTGAAACTACTAAAGAGCATGACACATACAATTGAATTTTGTGTGAAAGTTGATACATTTTGAGGCACTTAACTCTAAGATTACCACTCACTTTTAAGATTCTGAAAAAGATGATCATTGACATATCGAGAAGTTTCAGGTCCACCATGACCATCATAAACTCCAATGAAGGTCCCGTACGGACCCGAATCAAGAAAGCTTAATGAGCCTGACTCAATCTGGCTTTGATCTTCAAGCAACATATTGGCCTGAACCACAGCCATTGAGTACTCACCATTAATGTGTTTTCCAAAATCTTTATACCAAAGAAGACCTTCCTGCCGGCCAACGCCATCCGAACCAATATTATCATAACGGTCCGATGATGGCAGCCAGCAGGCTTTTAATATGTTTATCAACTTTGATAACATCCCTCATATCTCAACATCCAAAAATGGATGTAAAGAACCATAAATCTCCTCGGCCAGGTATCTTCTTTTCACTGATCAATTATAAATAATAACACACATAATCAAAACTAATGTACAATATAATCATCAAATCGAACTAACAATATATAATCAAAATAAAGAACAAGGATCCAATGAGTACAAAGTAAGTAGTCAACCTAATTTGGTCAAATCACTTTTCTTGGTCAACATTTTGAACAAGACAGTTAATTGGTCAAATGAAGAATGGTAAGTAAGAATCTTGAATTTTAACAAAAACCCATTAACAAAATGTTAAAAATTTGCATACCCATATAAGAAAAATCATTACTTTAGACAAAATAAATTAAATTAGAGGCAAGAAAGAAGACTTACAGCTCAAACTTTGCTACTTTTTTTCTGGGGTTCAGCTACTTAATCATATAAAACTAAAATGATTGAAATCCACAGGAAATTAGAGCAAATTTATGTGGGTTCAGATCTGTAGATCCATTAAATCAAAACTTTGTACATACATATATGTAATTATATGAGTGTATGCATATATTCCCCTCTATTTGTCTCTTCTTTATATATATATATGTATCTGTGTATGTATATATTTTATATATATTGTGAAGTTTTCTTGTGAGCAAGTAGATATGATGAAGAGAGAGAGAGAGAGAGAGAGAGAGAGAGAGAGAGAGAGTGAGTGAAATGGAGACAGAAGGAAGAGAGGGAGGAAGGAGAAGATAGACACAGAAAGATTATTGAATAGTTGGGTTGGGTTAAGGGTGGGAAGTCTTTTTTCCCTTTTAACAAAATCACATCTTTTGGATTTTTATATCAAAAGCTCGTGTTGTGTTTCTTGGTTATTTTCTTTATTTATTTTTTTGTTTTCTTGACTTTACTTTTTATTTAAATTTGTAGTCAATTGTGATGTAGTGATATTTGACGTTTAAATTTTAAATTTTAAATTTAACATATTATATTTATATTGATTTAGTAAATGATAAAATATAAGTTCAAATTGTTATAAATATAGACATTTAAAAAACATATCATGTCAATATATATTTTCACATTATAAATATTATATTCATAAGTTGTTAAAACATGATTTGCATCTATATTTACGAAATTTGAAAATATATATTTTTTCTTCTTAAAACAAAAACCTAATTTCTTGTATTATTTAATGTATGATATTTATATTTTGAGAATATATTTCTACATAGTTTCAAATTTCATAATGAGAATAGGTTGATGGTTTAATTAATAAAAAAAAATATTATAATTAGTAATTGTGCATAATGATTGAACTATACGCATTAAAGAGTTATTATAGTTGTTTAAATATCAAATTATTTCAATTCAATGTTAGAGCAACTTTAATATTTCTTATTTTTCTTTAAATAAGTTTAAGGATAAACTGAGTATACTTTTTATAAATGTTATAGATAAGATTAGGTAAAAGAAATTAACAAGAAATATGTAGTCATCTCGTACGTATTATTGTTAAGATATTACTTAAGAATTAAACCTTATTTAAATTTAGTCTAAGTTAGATGATGCCATCTGATTTGACTATGACGATTTTGTTGTTGTATTATGTTTCTCAACATTCAACAATGACAGAAGTATGATATTTATAACCATTTGTATTTCTCAAACCTCAAATTTATTTATTTATTTATTTATTTATTATTATTATTATTATTATTATTATTATAATCATTTACATTTACGTAATAATAAAAATATTCTTTTTTTTTTATTGAACTAGGTTCAAAAGAAAAAGTGTGACATGAATGAACCTACTTGACTTAAGTGGATATGTGCACGCGTATCGTAAATATTCAAGGTATTAAGTGTAATAAAAAGGAAAAAAAAATGTTTCTTCATGATTATAATGGCATCCGAAAATAATTTGAGATGGTGTTGTTAAACTTTGATTTTTATGTACTGATAATAAATGAATTTTATATCAGTTCCTTTATATAAGATTGTACAAACTTGATAAACAAGTCAAATAAATCGTATTAGAAAGTTAGATATCCTCTAAATAAAATAATCAAATAAAACATAAGCAATCAAATATCTAAATAATATTACCTCTATCTCATTTAATTATTCATTTTATTGTGTTTGGCTCTCTCAAAAAATTTATCTACTTAAATAATTATAAAACTCTCATTTTCACTTCATTTAATACTTTTAATTTTTAATAATTTTTTATCAAGCTTTGCTTTAAATAACAATTTATGAATCTATCTTAAATAAAAAAATATGTTAGGGAATAATTATTGTTTGACTAAGGGAGTACTAAAATTTCAATACTCCCCCTCAAATTGATGCGTATCAAACATGTTTAACTAATTTAAGAGTTTAAACAAATATATTTTTTTAGAATGATTTTGTGAGAATATCAGCAAGTTGATATTCTGATCGAATTTGTGAGGATATCATACAAAAACGTGTTTTGTATGATCATGATGCGGATTGAATGAAATATCCCAATCTGCTTTGTCATCGTAATATAACTGTATCAACTCTTTAAAAGACAACCATTCATCGTAGCGGTCATGATAATCGTTTTCTTTACGATTTATTAAAATCAAGAGCTTCTCTCCTCTCTTTTTTCTTCAACACCAGGTCGGAATACAATTATGCAGCCGAATGAAAAAGAAGAATCCAAATGGATTTAATTTTCACTTAAAATATCTATGGAGTAAATAAAAAAAAGATGTATGGTGGGACTGTTCTTGAGATTCACGAATCAAAGATGTGGGTGCTTTCGTTTTGTCGACAACAACTTGTTAGTCGATTTGCAAAAAAAATGAAGTTTTTTTCTTTGTTTTAACTTGTTCGTCGATTTGCAAAAAAAAAAAAGGCTTTTTTCTTTGTTTTTCTTTTTTCCCATCTTTTTTAGGTTTAGTATATAATGTCAAATTTTAATTTTCATATATTAATAAATGAATTACACTGAATCATTAATATAGAAATTGTATAAACTTGATAAACAAATCAAACAAACCGTATTAGAAAATTAAATACTGTAAATCATAAATAATAAAATATCTAAATAATATTAAAAATCTCAACAGGTGCTGTATATACACATCAAGCACAAAATCATAAAAGTGTTGTTAAACTATGGTATCCAACTTTAAATCCATTTGCTATGTAATATAATATAATTTAATCTACATAAGTAAGATAAAATATTTAATTTTATAAAAAGTGATTGCTTTAGACAAAATAAGCAAACCATGATGACTGACTTTCTATCGATCATCTAGTGTTGCGTTTGTTACGTAGAGTTCTTCATTATGAAGGCTACACTTTTTGTAACCTTACAATTTAATTATAAAATATTAAATTATGGGTTTCTCATGATACACATATTTTATTTATTGAGCTTCGTATATGTTCTCCCAAAAGGCATAGTATCTCTTGTTCAATACTAAAATGCGTAAAAAATTAAATTAATTTATATCTTCAAAGACAAAGATAAATCAATTAGTTGACCATCTGATTGGGTCATTGAACAAGCTCGTATCAAATTACACGTGACAGGTATGAAACGATGTGACATAGATCGGTCAAGATTGTCAATATATCACTTTTTAGATAAGATAAATGAGTAATTCTATATTACAAGTAATCTTATATTATTTTTAATATATAATTAATGTAACATAGTATAGGAAGTGAATAGACGACGTCATCAATTGAATCGATTTTTATAAATTAATTAAGTTTTTTTATTTAATATAATTAAAAAATAAATCTTTACTCTGAAAATGATTAAAAAATATCCAATCCAATTATATTATATGTCGTATATATCATCGATTGTCAAAGCTACCCATTCATATTAGTAGATAATATAAATATCAATATTTAATTAATGTTATATTCACCTTACAAAATCAGTTCTTCATTGGTAATAAAAATTCAACTTTCCTTATATATTTGATTAAAAACATTATATTATCAACATAATATATATATTTGTATATTATTATTATTATTTAAAAATATTAGATCTATATTTATATTTATATTTATATTTTATCCACATGATTATATTTATATTTACATATATCAAAAATGTTATATGTATCATTATCCGATAGTAAATTATATGGAGTAGTGTTTATTGAAAAGTTATTATTATTTAATATGAAATAAATATTATTTGTTATTATATTAAAATAGTACAATATTTAGCCACATATAAAAAGAGGTTTTTATACTTCTCACCCTAAAATAGTGAAAATATATTGAGTGTATATGTTGAAGAGGTCGTTATAAACAATTTATGTATACACCGACTCTAAAATCGAAACAAATTTATCATCTAACATATGTCTTTTATCCTCCCCTTACATTTTTAAGTTGATTTACAATTTTGTTGGAGCTTTTCTTAATACTTTTATATTGTTTGTTATCGTAAGTTTTTCAAACAACTCTCTTATATTGTTTGTTATCGTAAGTTTTTCAAACAACTCTCTTATGTATATTGTTTGGTGTAGGCAATAAAACATGTGGTATAAGAATCACTACTCACCTTAGAATTATCAATCGTTTTTTTGCAAGTTAAATTTTCACCTAGTACTATGATGTGTTGTTTAAGTTAAATGATTCGTACGCATACAAACATTAAAAACTTAATATAATATAATACGAGTAGATACATACATATATAAAATCAAGAAGGTTGCATTTTTCTCTATAAAAATTATTTTCTCCTGAACTCACTCTATGGAAATAGGCATTATGGGTTTATGCGTTTTACAAATAAACTTTAATTATTTTGCTCTTTTATCAAAACTAAAATACTCCGTAGTCACTCCATATAGGACGGGCAAGATTTAAATTTGGTTTACCTTGGGGTTTGAATAAGAGATGTTACATCACATCACATCACATCACATATTCACATGCATATCCATCCACGTGCGGGTCATGTGTCCCCACGAGTGCCAAATAAATGCCGTTTTGCCTGCCAAGAAACAGCTGGCCTTTTCTGCATTTCCTTTTTTCTTATTTAATTTTACTAAACCTACAGATTAACAGCTTCCTGTGTTTAACGAAAGCGATTCGTACACCTTTTAGGCGTAGATCATCAAATGTGTTGTACAATACAATAATGCCCAAACAAAAGTGGTATGTTTTGAGCTATCTGGTGATGGCTACGTAACAATGCACACATAAACTTAACAGTGGTTGGAACTTGGAAGGTTATGGTGTCCAGCCTGGATCTGACGGACACAATGGCCCCTGGTATATACCAAACAAGTATTGTAATTCAATAAAAGTACATAACATTAAGCACTCTTGTTTCAATCTAGTCCCTAACTTCATTAACTACATTACATGCATTATTAGCTACACTTATTGAACAAGTCAGGATTTGAAGTTAAGAGGGGTATCACTTAATCGTAGAATGATAATAAATGTTGTATTCATGTAATATACCGACAAATGATCACGTTAGAAATATAAAAATAGACTGAATTTATATATACTTACAATATAAGTCGAATGTAATACATGTATACATGTATAAACTAAAAAAAGAAAAGTAAATGTTATTTTGTTATCTTAAATGTAAAAGATGTCTAGCAATCTCCCTCTCAATATAAAAAATAACGTAAATGACGAAACCCGGTTTTTTCCATTTTTTGTTTATCACAAATTTAAATCACAATAAAAATAAAAAAATTGTTTACTTATTATGTTAGTTTGATCAAGCTACTATGGATTTCTAAGTAAATTTGTTGACTCTTAGCATACTTGTTGCTTTAAAACTACTACTAGTACTGTATAACATTAGAACTTATAATACCAAAAATAAAATAAAGAAGTTTGTGACTTTGTATAGTCGATTTTTTGACAGGGGCCAACTGAAAAAACCATTATAGGTTTATGGGCTGAAATTCTCCGTTACAGTTGGGCTGGTTGGGGGTGGTCCATTCTTCCTTGCAGTTTATCTTTTTGTCACTAAAATTCATATCTTATTGTCCTTGATTTATCCTTGTGAAAGAAGGGCTCCCTTACCATTGTGACGCTAATACATTTCTATATAAGAATCAATCGAAATGGAGTACTCGGTATCTAATAAGCACATGTTATGAATGGGATGACATTTCCTTACTACCCCTTATTATCAATGTCAAACAATATCTTTAATATATCATGATATTTTAGAGTTTATCATTAATTAATCTTGAATGAGATTATGAGATTTTAAAGGGTAAGTTTGTCCTTACAAGTTAACTTATTAACCCACCACTAAATATAATAAATAATAAATAATTAAATGTAATACCATCATATGATTATTCTTCATCTTAAAAATTTAGAATATAAAATAAGCATAATACTTTCCTGTGTTTATTTAACTAATTTTCTGATTGAAACATGTCCTTTTATTAAATTGTCTTTAAATTATATTTAAATTTCTTTAAACCATGATAATATAACGTTAAAACGTACAAAAAAACATTTTTTAAAGTTGGTAAATAATATACAGTAATTCTTATTTACCTTAATTGATGCATAATATAGCTAAATTTTCATAGTAATAAAATCAAATAATTTTTTCAATCAAATCCAAGATAAAACGATAAATATTTTTCGTTTCAATAATTGTTTACATTAGTTTATTGTCAAATTAAACATACAAAACGAATTCTACTGTATAGGAAATATAACAACAAAATTAAATACAACTAAAAATACATAAACGAAATAAAAGAGTAATAAATGAGAGTAAAAATTAGAGAATGGTTAATCAAGTTAAGGTTAGCTGTCAAAATATTTTAAATTTCATGTTTTAAATACGAGATTGTGTGTTGTGTGTTGAATTCAGATAAAATTATACTTAAAACGACTAAATATATGCATATATATGTAGAACAATCGTCGTATCCTTTTAAATTACATTCGACCAACTTACAAAAGTTTGATTACTGTATACTTATATATATACCCTCGCATCGCGAGGAGCATATAATAGCTCATTAGTATACAATTAACAATTCTTGTGCTTAAATGTTACTTATGCATGTCAATTGTCATCCAATACAATAGATATTCGTCTAATCCAATCCAACACCGGTAAATTTATTATAAAGGACTCAAATCAATGAATTATGAATATGGAAATGGATAACCATTTATCACCTATGTACACACATTATTTTTAACTCAATGTCATTATTTACTAGATGACAGTCACGTGGAAACCACAAGCTTTTTTACATATAGATCTCCGTGTGTGTGTGTATGCATGCATGTATAATGATAAATGTATCGTTACAATACGATCTAGAATGTTAGTAGAAACATTGTAATTCGGACTATGATAGCTGATTAGTTTTTCAATAGCGTAGGCAAAGACAATCGAAATCTTTCAAAATTAACGATATATATCCAATTTTAGCTTACTTTATTATAAAATTTTTAATAGTAGCTTTTAAGACTCAACCATCTATTGATCCAACCATTTTTTAATATCTGTTGATTAATTAACTTTTTAACTCATTAAACATTATTTTAATAATCATAAGTACTATAATGAGAATATTTGTTTTGAATTTTAATAATCATCCATATCCTACCAATCTGATCTGTCTCTCTCGCCAAGTTAACCTGTCCCGACTCCCGACCAATACAACTTCACATCCACTTCAATTTCGACCAAAACCCTAACCCTAGGTTCCCAAATTTCCAATCCCAAACTTAGCGTTCAATTCTCTTCAATTTTCAACAATTCCCTGAATGAATACGTTAATCCCCTAAGAATAATAGGTTCATGACCCCTGATTTTACTCACATCATGAACCTCGCACCTCAATCACCATTCAGTACCAACACCGATCAAGCCATCTCCCTTCCGCCGTCGTCCGCCGGCGACGATTACCTCGAACCAACATGGTACGGAAACATACAGTACCTTCTGAACATATCCGCCATCGGCACAATCACGTGCGTTCTCATTTTCCTTTTCGTTAAGCTCCGTAGCGATCACCGTCGCATGCCCGGTCCGACCGCCGTTGTATCAAAGCTTCTTGCCGTTTGGCACGCCACCGGTCGTGAGATCGCACGCCACTGTGGTGCTGATGCCGCACAGTATCTGTTAATTGAAGGTGGTAGCTTTTCGTTAATTGTATTGATTTCGATTTTTTCTGTTACCGTTTTATTGCCATTGAATTTGTATGCTGGAACGGCTTCTATGGTTGATCAGTTTTCGATGACGACAATTAATCATATCGCTATAGGTTCGGGTTTACTTTGGGTTCATTTTGTGTTTCTCGTGTTTGTTGTGGTACTAGTTCATTATGGAATTAATGAAGTTGAAGGGAGATTGAAAATTACTAGGTTTAGAGATGGATATGGGAACCCTAGTGATCCTAGTAGTGCGAATTCGTCTGCTATTTTTACGTTAATGATACAAGGAATACCAAAAAATATAGGGAGTGAACGGGATGCTTTAGTGGAGTATTTTCGACATAAGTATCCTGGAAAGATTTATAAAGTAATCGTACCGATGGATTTATGTGCGTTGGATGATTTGGCAACGGATTTGGTTAACGTTAGGGAAGATGTTACGAAATTAGTGAGTAAAATGGAATCACAAGCTTTGTTGTATGAAGATATGAACTATGGAATCCTTGTTGATTCTTATGATGGGATAAGAGGAAAGTTGGATGCTTTATGGCAAGAAGTGAAGGATTTATGGAGGCGGATTAGTGATGCATTAGGATTTTCGGACGACGAGAGATTGCGAAAATTGCAGGAACGAAGAGCTGATTTGGAGATGCAAATGGCGGCTTATAAAGATGGGAGAGCAAAAGGTGCTGGAGTTGCGTTTGTGGTGTTTAAAGATGTTTACACTGCCAATAAGGCAGTTCAAGATTTTCGTAATGAAAAGAAGAAACGAGTAGGGAAGTTTTTTTCTGTTACGGAGTTGCAACTTCAGAGGAATCATTGGAAGGTTGAAAGGGCGCCATTAGCAACTGATATATATTGGAACCATTTGGGGTCAACAAAAGTATCTTTAAAGCTTCGAAGGGTGTTTGTGAACACATGCTTGTTATTACTGCTTTTGTTTTGCAGTTCTCCTCTTGCTGTAATTAGTGCTCTCAAGAGTGCTGGGAGGATTATTAATGCAGAAGCAATGGATAATGCTCAATCATGGTTAGATTGGTTGCAAAGCTCAAGCTGGTTAGCAACTATAGTATTTCAGTTTTTGCCAAATGTTCTTATTTTCGTGAGCATGTATATTGTGGTCCCTTCTGCTCTATCATATCTTTCCAAATTTGAGCGTCATCTTACTGTTTCTGGTGAGCAACGGGCTGCACTTTTAAAGATGGTGTGTTTCTTTCTGGTAAACCTGATTCTGTTGAGAGCACTCGTTGAATCATCTCTGGAAAGTGCAATTTTGAAAATGGGTAGGTGCTATTTGGATGGCGAAGATTGTAAAAGGATTGAACAGTATATGAGTGCTTCTTTCTTGTCAAGATCGTGTCTTTCATCCACTGCATTTCTCATCACAAGTACTTTCTTGGGGATTTCTTTTGATTTATTGGCACCAATCCCTTGGATTAAAAGGAAGCTTCAAAAGTTTAGAAAGAATGATATGTCACAACTTGTACCAGAACAAAGTGAGGAGTATGCACTTGAAGAAAATCAAGATACTGAGGGTCTCGAAAGACCACTAATTATTCCGAACGATAGGGATGACTTACATGAACATGATCTTTCTGAATATCCCATCAGCAGGACCTCACCTGTACCTAAACAATCATTTGATTTTGCACAATACTACGCCTTCAATTTGACAATTTTTGCACTGACCTTGATTTATTCTTCATTCTCTCCGCTTATTGTTCCGGTGGGTGCAATTTATTTTGGGTACAGGTACGTGGTTGACAAGTACAACTTTTTATTCATCTACAGAGTTCGAGGGTTTCCTGCTGGAAATGATGGGAGATTGATGGATACGGTGTTGTTTATAATGAGGATTTGTGTTGATCTATTTCTGATCTCGATGCTTTTATTCTTTTCGGTTAGAGGCGATTCCATGAAGTTGCAAGCTATATTCACGCTGGCGGTTTTAGTAGTGCATAAGCTTTTACCTTCCGAGAATGATGGGTTTCAGCCTGCATTATTGCAAAGCATACAAACGGTTGAGAATGTTATAGATGGACCTATTGACTATGAGGTTTTCTCTGAACCTAAATTTGAATGGGATACATATCATTCTTGATTTCTTTATCAATACAATATGTTCTGCACCAAATTTGTAGACTTGTTTTTCTGGAGATGTACATATATATTCACTTGTGTATGAGAAGTTTTGTTGATTTTGTGCTCTTTTAAATCACTAAAAGTTCTTTATAGACCTCAGTTGCCATACTTTGTGCCATGCTACCTAACAAACCTTTTTCCTTTCTGCAGCTCACAGTTCCAAAAAATTTCATTCTTAATATGCAATCTGTTTTACTTCCAGATCAATTTTGATGCTATGATTATTCACATCTCTTTTATATATTATATATTATATATATTATATTATTATTATATTATAAGAATTATAAGAAAGTCAAAACTAGCTAATCTTATATAATCTTAGCCGTTTGTTTTCTTCAAAAATATCATTGAACCCGTCCAAATTATTGATTAGCTAATAAATGAGGATTGAGTTTTGTTAATTACTATAATATAATACCCATATTATACTATCATATCGAAATTTGAAAATTGACGCGATCAAATTAAAATCAATTTCTTAGCTGTAAATCATTCTATTTGAATTCAAATTCAAATTTACTAAATTTGATTATGAAAATAAGGCAACGACAATTCTTTATACTTCCATCTACAATTGCATTTGAAGATTCCTCAGTCCTCACCTCCTTCCGTTCGTTCTTATATGACGAATTGAAATTCAAATATTAAATTAAATCTGAAATTTGAAATCTAAGTATCGTTATCATTACACTTTCAATTTGAAGCAATGGATTTTGGTGGTGGATGATGTGTTGATTTCTAATTTTTGTTCAATCCATTCATCTAATTGTTATTTTTACTGTTTTGATCAATTGCAATTTCAGAATCAATCCCTAGGTTCATCTGAATCGGGAGGTGATTCGTATTGGTAACGTGTGTGTTTTATTGAATTGTTATTAGAATGCCGATTTTCATTATTCAGTGTTGCTGTTTTTAACCCTAGGTTTCGACTTTACATCATCATCTACTCCTGCTAATGCTGCTACCACTAAACATTTTCTTTTACAGTTTTAGGGTTTTTAATAAGCATGGAAGGCATATAGAACTCGAAAAGAGGTAAATATGATGAATTATTCTTCTACTATTTATGCTATTAATTTTTGTTTTAAGTAGAATTATGAAATGTTAATTGTCTGCTTGATTGTTATTAAAGATGTATCAAATGTGCTCGATAAGCAGATATCAATACCAAAATTACCTGTATCAAACTTGTTCTCTTTTTAGCATTTTCTTATAAAAGCGTGATTGATGTCGTTTATTATAGGTGGTGATTTCTACCCATTTAGTTTTAAAGAGTCAGTATACATGTTATTCCTTATCCGTCCCGTACAATGAAAAATTCTGTTAAACGAAAAAAGTTCAAATGGGATGAAAGTCGCCTAAAGTTTAATTACGTGACAAACCAGTCATATATTTAAAGGTGAATGTCTGCTACTTCTTATGGTTATTGTTGTATCTCACTAGATAAGACTTGATAATTATATGCATTTTATTAACAGATGGTAGCAGGATACTAGAACTATACTTGTACTGTTCGTGCAGATTATGGTGGCTCATCATCCTTCCTTAAGGTTTGTACTCATCTCTCCTAATTTCATACTTACAATCTGCAGAATTCAATCTTGCAATTTGCTCATATTGAAGTATGCGCATTTTAGGTGTCGTAAGGGAAGTGAATGCATGCTCCAAATTAGGACTTGGGGTAACTTTGGACCTGCTTACTCCATTTGACCTGTTTTCATCATAGTTAGAACTTAAAAGTTTAATTGCTTGAGCCAGAGGCACTATATAACCAATGTATCATGAGATGCCATTTTAGGATATCCCATAGAGTAAGAGATGTCATTTCTAGCTGCAGGGAACGGTATATAAGACCAAGTGATGCGTGTAAAAAACAATGGGGCAAGACACTTAACAATAGTTGTTTATCTGGGTATTGCATGAACAACTAATGTGCTACTTCTTAAAGGTCGTACTTTATTTGGTGAGGCTTGGTAAGTGTTTGGAAGATAATTTGGGAAGTCCTTTACATGTGTATTGGGTGAGTCTTGGTCTGACTTTTCCCTTTTTGTTTTGTTTCTAACTTTCTATCATGAATTTGTTTCTGTTTGGAAGACAATTTTATACTACTCATTAGAGTGAGCTTATTCCTTGATGCTCTTTAGTCTTTACAGTACATTCATAATGGAGTGCTTGATGAAATTTATGCAAGTTATGATGATATGGGTTAAGGTGAAATGGAGCTAATCTTTTGACCACAGTGATTTTTGCTATTGATTTTTGTGGTAAGCTTTTTTATCTCTTTGTTTAAATTTAATCTGTATCTATGAATTAGATGTATATATATTGATTACAGTGAATATGATTTAAGCAATTTGATTGCTATTTGACACATGATATTTAGCTAATTGAGGTGTTCCTTAGGAAATTACCATAGGCCATGTTTGAATGTTTGATATTAAAGTTATGCTAACTGAAAGTGTCTTTTACCAACATAGAATGGAGAGGCTTTTACTATAAAAGTCTGCATTTTTATAACGTTTTATATATGGAAGTCTCATGGCTTGTGACCTTTTTCTCAATATTGCTCACACACAGGTAGCCTTAATTTAGATCCTGACCTACTAATCTATGATACATGAGTTTTATTTTTTGAGGAAATGTGAAAGTTACTTATAAGGTTTTGTGGTGCCAAAGTTATTTCTTCAATTGATCTTTCTTGTGCTCCTTGTCCACTTCTATCATTCTTTGTAGTTCTTGCTTGTCACTAATTAAAACTTCTGTTGTACGTGATTTGTGAAAGATTCATGTTGATATATTATATTACAAACATAAACATAATGAATTCTAGCCATCTCTTTTGTCACTCTACTGTGATTAGGACGAGTCGAGTTGTGACTGCTATCTTGATCCAGGTATATGTTTTTAATCACTCATGTTACTCATTTTTGCATCCTTTACAAAATAGTTTTTGCATATGTAGCATTTCCTAATGTTTCATTGGTTTTGTTTATTTTGGACGCTTTCAGATCCAAAAAAGGGAGTTGATTTATCTTAAAAACATGAGTGATGTATATATAGTGGTAGTCATGGTTGATACCGGATTAACTGTTATTTTGATAAAAGAGAGAACTCGAATTCATGATTGAAATCTCTTATTAAGTTCATGGTTATACTTTTAATTCATGTTCCTAAATTCTGTGAGTTTTGATGTTTTCCAGATTCTGAGTGATTGATAACAGGTGTTTCGTGAAGCACTCAACAAGTGTTCGAAGAAATGACTCAGTTAGTAAGTTTTTAGTTTTTGTGCATATAAAATGTCATTTGAATCATTTGGTTCTCACTTCCATTCTCCATTTGTCAATTGAATACATAAGTTTTCATTAGCTTACGCAACTTCATATGGAATCATGACTATCTTTGATTCAAGATTCATATACATTGTGAAGGAACAAATTCAAGCTTCTATAACACGGCTTCTAAACACAATTTATTCGTCATTCAGTTTCAGTACAAAAATAATTTTTTGGCAGACAATTTTGTTCTTTACTTTCTTACATAGCTAATGATCATTTTCTCTGTATCAACTATTTGATTACGGTGGATTTTCTTAAGGATGTACTTTGGGTTTCTAATAATTCTATATCATTGTTAAATTTTATTTCCTGCGAGGTCTGTTATTTCTTGAATGTACTTGATAGGTTCTGAAGTTGTAAATATTTATAGTTTTATATGTTGTGCACTCCATAGGAAATAAAGAACACTAGCAAAAACTTCTATAATGTGGTAGTGCAAGGTCCCTAAACTACAATGCAGGTTTAGCTTTCCTCTTTCGTATAGTTTAAGAGTTTAAATTGTCTTAATTCATAGGATTATTCCGCAAAGTCGAGAGTTATAATATGTGAACGTGTATAAACAATCATTTATTTCAATGTAATTTTTTATACTTTTTTCAAATAAATAATGAAAATATGTAACACCTGTCGATTATTTTACTATTATTGACATATAGAATATGTAGAGTACCATTATTAGCTAAAAAAGACATATTTTAATTACTTCGATTTGATCATATTTGATAAATTTAAGATATGTGCATCTCTCTTTTCATTTAAAACATTTATGTAGTGTCAACCACACAAATATGTCAACTTCAATATTGCATATAATAAAATAAAAATATAATATAAATTTTGTATTAAAATTATTTGATAGTCCGCGAATTCGTAGGGTTATAATCTAGTATAAAATATTAGCCATCCTCGAAATGACTTGCTGCAATTTTTTCTTTTCACTCGTTTGATTTGTTCTTCACTTTAGCTGATGACTTTTGTCCAAAAAGAAAAAAAAAAAAAAAAAAAAAGGAAAAGAAGAAGATGCTTATTAGCAGGAGATAGATAGGTACCTCAAATATTCACAAGAATTGCCAAATTATTAACCAGTTAACCTCCATATTAAAAACAATGTTACCCGACTTAAATGTGTAAAGGTAACTTGGATTAAATTTTAATCAAACTATAACACATATAGCTACATAAAGGAAGACTGGTCCAGGTTGTTATTTACCCCTCATTAATTTCAAATTTTTACTTACGATGCATTATCGAGTTTTTTTAATCTAAAACTAAAAGATTGACAGAAAAAATAATAAAAAATTATTTTTAAAATCTTTTATGAAGAAAATGAATAAATGAAGAAGAATGATTTAGGATATATTTTTTATTATAAATCTTTTTCTTTTAATTGTTAAGGGTGACTGTAAAGAAAAATAATACATTTAATTATTTATTTATTCTTTCTTACTTTCGATTCAAAAATACATATAAACTATATTATAGTATATTTATTTATTTTTTTCTATCTCATTATTTTCTACTAAAAAAATATTACATAACATTTTATCAATAAATCTTCAACACGTTATGAGCAAGACACGTGTTGATTGTGTCGGTTGACAATGTGATAGTTACATGGAAAGGAACCGGAACTTCCCAGTTGCCAGTAACCAAAACTCTTAAAAATTTAAGAAAGAGGTGTGTTTTGAAACTCGGGTCGGCCGACCTGTCAAACCGGTCGGACCGCGACCCGAAGGAAGATCTGGCGAACTATGACCTGGTTAACATGTAAGTCAAACTTGGTCAAACCCGGTCAGGTTTTCGGTCGGACCGGGTTGACCCGATGACCCGGACCGATATTGACCTGATTTTACACACACATATATATATATATATATATATATGTATTTTAATTCTTAAAAAGTTGAAAAATTGAAACCACAAATCCGGATCTCAGGATATTCATTTTTGTGTCTCCTTCACTCTCTTGTTCCTAACTCTAGATCTAAAACTAGCATCACCCACCACCATCCTTTTGTTAACCATCGCTCCCTCCAACCACCACCACAACCACAACCTCCTATGTCCACCACCAGCGCACCCCTTCAGCTACCACAAAGGATGATCGGAACGAAGAAGGATGAATGGAAAAACCTTACCTCTGTGGTTGATTTTGTTGCACACCGGAGTTCACTTTTGTTTGTCTGCCGGAGTTCGAAAATCAACTGTAGGTGGGTGGTAGCTAGAAATGAAATTAATGTAGACAATCTTCATAAAAAAAATACAGCCTCTACTATTTATGAAACCTAATTTTTTATATGGGCTTGGGCTATGCAAGTGGGCTTGGGCTTGGGGCTAGTGCAATTAAACAAGTTAGAACTTAGCCACCTGGTAGTGCATTTGCAATTTTACATAGAAGTCGCTTGATGTAGTCCAATTCAGTGAACTGGACGGTCGGACCGGACCCGAAGGTGCCACCGGGTCAACATAAAAGCAAGGTTTGAAAACATTGAGAAAGAGGTGAATATTTCAGGGAGTTTGTTGTGGGTGGTACCATTTTGTTTTTATTGCTATTTACCCTTTCATATTTACTTATTATGCCACTTTTAGCTCTTTCTTCTTCTCAAACTTTTATTAAAAAGGAATGTGCAGGGGCAAGATGCCAAGATTTAGTATTGAGCTGTAAAATTGATAAACCAACAAAAATATGATCATATTTTTGGTGGTTTTAAACATGATTCAGATATTATATCTGTTTGAGCCAAAGCAACATAAAATGTAAAATTGTCATGTATACAATTTTAATTGGTGTCCTGACAATAGTAGTCTAGTGTTGTGGCAAATGCAATATAAAGATGAAAGTCACAAGTTCAAGTAAGATGCACATGTCCCTTTAACTAAGGTTCACCTACAATTTATCTCCGGCCGTGTAATCAGTTGGTGAGTCCGTCAGAATATCGGTTGCCTTTTCTTTCAATTTTTTTACAACTTTAATTGGTATACGTTTATTTGCTTCTTAAACTTCATTTGAACCCTATAAAACATAAAAAAATCTATAAAAACATCAACATTCAACTAAAGTTCAAACATGGTGAAAGAGTTGCAAAGTGGACTATCACATTATTGTACTATCTAATTTTAATGACAAATTACTACACTCATTGTACTTTGAATTAATTGATTGTCAAATTACTTTATTAGTTAAACGTGTGTCGTCTTTTTCCTCTTGCATACTACAAGGTCAACAGACTTGGTGTATTTTTGCCTTTTTTCCTGAACATGAGTAAACTTGATAACAAAATACGTTAATGCATCATTGTTGTTGCGCAAGCTAAGTTATGTGAACGAGAAATTTCATGAACTATTAGAGATACGTACATCATAATCAAATAGAATCGCCATTTTAGAAAGCGTTAACGTAAACATGAGCATGACATTGTATTTTCATACATGATCTTCATTGTAAGTTGATTACACTAAGTAATGTGAGACTTTTATATTGAGATTTATGGTAAATGAAAAGTTAATGGGACAAAGTTGTACAAGCTCCCTAAATTGTGTATGTGACAGTATTGCTACAAATTGTCCGCTTACATGTTTGTCATCCTTCATGTTTAGTTGTTTACACACACCCAAATAGAGTCTAAAAGATCATTAATTCAAGAAACTCATTAGTACAACTCACCCTATTTTGATGAGTTGTCGCTCTCATACTAAAGCATCAAAATTTGACCAATAAATATTGAAAATAACCATAATGATATTTAATCTTTTACTTGAGATTTATTTACAAGACAGTGGTTTTCTTTCCAACTGTCTAACAATGTCGTTACATTAAGCCTAGTTTGATTGGTCCGTCTCAACATCTAGTAGATAAGGTCACATTATTTTATTTTTATCACATCATATCAAACGAAAAAAATGCCAAACTACATAAGAAAATGCATACATAACTTCATTACTAAATCAATTTATGTCACGTTAATTATTAACATTAAAACTCAAAACTAAAATCAAAACACGGGTATTAAACTCTTCAGCATAGACTATGTTTTACCCAATACGTTGAGTCAGCTTTGAAACTACATAAATCGTTCATTTTGTATATCCATCTTAATCTAGGGTTTCAAGGAACTCAGGAAGTTGAGCTTGAGCGCTACTCAATGATCTACAAATTTACATTTAATATAAGGCTCAAAAAAGCTCAAGCCAAATCCTTAAGCATGAACATGACACATTATACACATATTGAACTCTTCTTTTTCTTTCTCGTATATTGGTACAATATGTGGGGATAGCTGATTGATAAATCAGAGTGTGGCATATAGAATCTCCGTTGGATGTACTTGACTTTAGTTTTAATGCAATACAATATGTAATTTTTCAAAAAAGATTATACATATGTTGAACGCATATTTTATATTCGAACTTGATCAATAATTAACTCAAACAAATGAGAGTTATCGTGAAAATTCAACTTGTTAACAGCACAAGGAACACCGTCAAACTACAAGAATAAAAAAGGTGTCATTGTGTATCATCACAATAATACAAGGGCCGGATAAACAATAACTCAAACTACGTGCGCATGATGCCATTATTCTTTTATACTCGTAAAATTCTGCATCAAAGAGAGAGAGATGGAAGTATAGCTAATTTCACAGCCAACAAATCAAACATATTCCAGGAAACTACCCTTTTATCAACAACATAAACACACTTGACTACAAAGTAAAAGATCCCCAGTAAAAAGGGTATAACCGTCATTTAACAGATCGGAAAGCATCCAATTTCCGAGAGATATACAGCTCTTTTTCTTTTACCAAAAATTTGTGTGTTTCCTCTGTAACTTCAGCCTTGAGAGAGCCGCGATCGGATCCTTTTTGATCCGTCGAACACAAAACAATTTTTTTTTTAAAGAATTAAACCCTAGCTAGTATAGCATTCTCCAGTAATTAATTGTTGGTATTTCATTCCGTTCAATTAATTTCCCCAATTTTCATCGTGTTTTTTTTTTTAGGTTTTAATCATATAAATATATATTATATTATATTATCTATATATCGTCGATCACTTATCGACTTAGAAACCCTAATTTGAGTTGAAATATATTAGTTGTATTGAAAACTGATCTAATTTGATTCAATAAAAACCCTATGGCTGCTACAAATGTTCAATCTGGCGATGGTGGGAATAATAGCCCTAGTTTGCAACGAGTGATTGCATCACCATGGAATCAGATTGTTCGTGGTGGTGAGTCAGAAGTGGTTTCTCCGGTGACGGTTCCGGTTGTGGCTCCGGCATCGCCGTCGTGGTCATTGGTTCAGAATCAGGAGCTGCAGGTGATTAGCTCACCAGATGATTCAGGTACTGAGGGTGGTCAGGCTGATGGTTCTGATAAGAGTGGTGGTAGTAAGAAGCCTGTGTGGAACAGGCCATCTAATGGAGTTGTGGAGGTTGCTAGTCCTGTTATGGGTGCAGCTTGGCCTGCACTCGGTGAATCAACTAAACCTGCAATTAAATCGTCATCTTCGGATTCGTTAAAAACACTTTCGGATGGTTTGTTGACACCTGCATTACAGGTAGTAGTTCCATTATCAGCTTTAATATGTAGTTGTTAATAGTAATCTAATTGATTATTTTATGTGTAGGAAGTTGGCAAATTGAAGCTCTTTCTTACTAATGATAAGCTCAGTGATGTATATAGATGTAGATTTGAGTTGGGACATATTTGACATTTTGACCCTGCCTCGAAATTTAGGATAATGTGCCTTTATATAGTGAGGGCCACTTAAAACTAGCTTAATTATTAAAAAAGTTAAAAAGCTGTTAAATGATGAGATGTTGTGCACTGCTAACGGTTCGTTTCAGTGTTGAAAGAAGTGGCTAATTGGTATCGGAGATTTCTTCTTTATATTAGAAAGAATGACCTGTATACACTTCTTGTGTGTGTGTATATGTTTGCTACATTGTAGGTGACTGGAAGTTCGTCTCCATCACATAAACAGGCAAGTGCCAATAATGTGAATTCTACTTCAGTACCAAATCATGTGGCACCGGCCAAGCAGAGGTCCATGAAGCGAACAGGTGGCAATTCGAGTGCAAATGTATCTGCCAATGGGGTGCTTTCTCAGCCGCCACCAACGAGCCAGGATTCCGTAGTGGAAGCTCCACATATTACATCTAGGAAGCCGGGAAATAATGCTGAGCAGCCTTCTCCAAGAGACCATGCACATAAAGAGTCACAAAGAGGAGGCTTTGGATCACATTCTCACAGTGGTAATGATCACCATCATCAACGGGGTTCGTATAGAAGGGGCAATGGGGGGCAACATCCGCGAGGAGATGGTTCGCATCATAACAACTATGGAGGAAGGCGAGATCATGATCGTGGGAATCAGGAATGGAATCAGCAAAATAGAAGCTTTAATAACCGAGATACACATTTACAATCTCACAGAGGTTTCCCCAGGGGTTATGTAAGACCCTCTGTACATACTTCTGCCTCATATATTCCTCCACCATTGCCTGTGCAAGTACCAGTACCATCTTTTGGCAACAACATGATGTACCCTGGTGAGGTATTTAATCATCAAATGGTTATGTTGTAGCTTTGTGGTTTTATTTGATGTTTAAATTCTTTTGCAGATATGGCTTCTCCTGTAATTTATGTTCCTGGTCCACCAGCAGACCCTCTCAGACCCATGCCTTTTGGTCCACCGTTACCTCCTCCAATGTACTTTGCCTATCCTGATCACGAAAAGTATGCTAAGATAGTAAGTCAAATTGATTACTATTTCAGGTACGTCATTTTCAGAATGAAAGTACGAAAACATTTGTCGATATTACTAGGAACTTTTCATCTATAGTGTGGTTGATGATTTAACGGGCTAGTATTTCACTGCAGTAATGAGAACTTGGTAAAAGATACATACTTGCGGCAAAACATGGATGAACAAGGCTGGTATTCTGCTAGCTTAATCGCAGGCTTCAAAAAAGTGAGTATTTAAGGGCTATTCTGTTGATTCGTTTGCTTAATAGATGATGCTTTCTTTCATTTTAATGTCTAGAAGTATGCATTTTTCACAAAGTCAGAATTGTTTGCATTGAAGCACACATACATCACTCTATGGATGGACAAATTGTGTTCAATCATTGACATGTCTTTTGGATATCAGATATTTTGAACTGAATATCTGAGCTTGAATAGTTTGACTCATTGTAAGGGTAAGATTGTACAACCTCGGTGCTTGAGCAGAATCTGTTTTCAATCTTCCTTTGATTTCAAACAGTATGTATTAGAGCATATTACTTTTGCATGCATGTAGATCAATTGAATCATTTTCATAAACTTCTTTTTTTCTATAAGTACATATGCTTTTCAGGTATACTTAATTGATGGAGAGTTGGAGACTAAAATGTAACATATTTTATATTAACTTGTATATTTGGATGCCCCACATAACATGATTTTGAAACCATAGGCAGCAATCACGTCTTATTTTAAGGGTTCACAGTCACCATCTCACATAATAGTATTCCACTATTAATGTGATAATTTAGTGCTACCATGTATTTTTATTTCTTCGAAAGGTCTACGCTTCAGGTATATTTGTGTATGTTTGGTATCATAAAGCTTCATCATCCTGATGTTCTTTTCTGTACCATCAATATTTTTGAGTTGTGGGATCGCATAGTAAGTACTATATTATTTTTGAAAGTTTATATTGTCTTGTTGACTCTGAATTCAAGTCTGAAAATGTTTATATTATTTTGTTGGATATTATTGCAGCTTTGCAAGTGTGCGGGTTGTATCATCTCCTCACCTTTTATGGTTCATATATCTTAATGCATATTTGGTGTGATGCACAGAGACATACATGTTGAAAGACATTGGTCTCTGCGTAGTGTAAATAATAATGAATAACATGTGTCACTGTTTTAGACAATTCACATGAAACTAGAGGAGGAACTTGAAGACGTACGAGTAAAACAACTAAAAGTGTCCCTATTTTATTTGCTCAAACCCTAGTTTTTAGCAGTCACATAGTTTACCTGGTCATTGAATGCCCAATATATGTTGTCACAAGTGAAAGGCAACTCAATGCCTGTTCAAGCCTCTATGGCATTTGATCAGTAGATTAAGACATCTTATCAGGATATCTTTCAAGAAAGTATTTTCTAACAGATGCTAACCAACTAGGACATTTGGTTGAGAATATTGTAATCGATTAAGGCATCTTGTATCCTTAGGTGGGAATGTGTGTGATACTCTCTTTCTCATAGCACCATTAATGTTTTTGGTATCCCAAGAATATCATTAGCTCATTGTAAATGTTTCTTTCTATATGTATGTATAGAGTTGATGACATATTTGGATTCCCTTGCAGTTAACTGCGATTGTGGAAGCTTTGTGCATGAGCCTTGTGTGTTACCCTTAATTCCTTTTGTTTTACATTTTACCCATGCATCATAGTTTATGTTGTTAGTTCACTCTTTTTGTATATGCTCTCCTCTTTTTTTGAGATATTTTGGTCTGCTGAATTGATTCATTTATTACAATTCTAAATGTGTGTTTCGATCTCTGAGCTAAGAGCCGGTTGTAGTCTCCACTCTTTTGCCTAAAGAATCTTATTGTGCTAATATCGGTTCAAATTTTGTTTTGACCTGGTACAACCACCACTTTGTCTTCAGGTTTTCTGTAACGATGACATGATGTTTGGCCCTGTTACAGGTTTCTTCATTGACGGATAATGTTCAGGAAATATTAGATGCCATGCGAAGTTCGAGTGTTGTGGAAGTGCAGGTGCGTTTGTTACCATGTCATTTAATCAACTTTTCGCTAATAACTTGGAGTAGTTTGTCTCTTTAAAAGGCGCCACTCTTTAACTTCAACATTAAACTTATAGTCGTCATATTCGAAATTGCATATTAATCTGTAAAAAATATACTGTCATTTTCATTTTTCTGGGCACTTCCGGGTGTGTGGTTATCGTTTTTCCCTTGTAGTTTATCTCAATACTTTGGATACGTACTCATGGTTCTGTGCATACTGTACCTTGTAGGGTGAGAAGATACGAAGGCGAAATGATTGGATGAATTGGGTAATCCCTGCACCTGTTCAATATTCGAATCCATCAAGCCCTCATGCTGATGGCTTGGCGTCAAAGCTTCAGGGTGTTACATTGCATGAGCCAAATTCAGAAAATCAGGTTCCTGTTGAAACTCATTTTAGCAGGTCAGCCTCTGACGAAGTCACTAGTCATTCACAACAAGCTGGAGGTGAGGAGACGGTGCACGTCACTAGTCAACAGTCTGATTTTCAACCTGGATCAGGGGCTTGAGGCATACAGCAGAGTTATTAACTAAAACTCATGTTTTGAGAAGAGTGGACCTCGATGATGATATGGGCTATCATCCTTGATTCCCATGGAAATGATGTTTTGAGAGGTGTATGGACAGACCAAAAAAACTTGAAAACCAAAAAAAGAAAAAAGAAAATCAAAAAGAATAAAGGAAAAACCTTAAATAATAAAAGAAAAACCAAAACGGATAGAATTATTGTGATGGTATTAGTATGGGTTTGTTGGATTTAAGGATTTATTTTCTTTGGACCAATGTCTTGAAATTATCTGTCCATTGCAGTTCTTTGTTTATGTTTGACTTGATACTGGGGAGAATTTTGTGATTTACTCCCCCCAAAACACCACATTCCTGCTGCTCTGCTAAGAGCCTCTGGCTCCCTCATCTTCTTTGAGGAGATTGGGACTTGTGAAATTTGATCACAGATGAAATGGATGATTGATTGTGTAATTATAATGTTTCTCTCTTTTAAGTATTATTTGAATCTGATGTGCTCTTACAAACACCTTTCAAAACAGGTGCAGATGGTATAATTGCATAAATGATGCCGTAATTAGCATCTATATCAAGTTATCCTATATTCCTATCGTGAAGTCATCTTTATGATATCTGTTTCAGAATGGCAGGCGAGATAAGCTTTGATTTTAGGAAATTGTAAGTGCAATGGTACTCCAGCACCAATCCAATTCACCATAGTCTTCTTTCTTTGTATCTGAAATTGCAAAGCGATTGTACTTTGGAAACAATTCTAAAGTAAATCAAAATCACTGTACTGTTATTTGTAGAAATGTTGAGACCATTAATAAGGTATGCAAGCAACTTTACAAGAAGGGAATCATTGAAAGAAAACTTAAACAAGAACAAAAGGCAATTAGCTCGTTACCACTCCTTCACTATAAAAGCTTACATCTTTCTTAAATTGTGACAAAAGGGAACTTAAATCCATGACCTTTGAGGTTCTGGATGATCATATATCATTGTGCTTAATTCTTAGACGGCTGAGGTATAAGCTTGTATAACTTTGGAAGTTGACAGGAATTGGTAAGACGCTAACACCTATTCACTCTAGCTTTCCATATATTGACAGGGTGGCGGGCTAGTTTTTGACATTTGAGAACCTGCAATGTCAAATATAAACAGGGTAACCTCGGCTTTATGACAAAGCTAAAGTTGTCAAATTTAACTCATAGCTTTATAATAATGTTGGTTAAATTAATTCTTGCTTATGGCCTAGAATATGGTTTATGTTCATGTTGGGAAAATTATTGGTAATGATTATCAGCGTACCGTGAACTCCACGTGTCTCAACTTCTCGTTGTTCTTGTACAAGGGCACAACAGCAACACATAAAATGTGAAAGGAAGTCATCGCACCACCCTCCCTGTTAAAAAATTGACAATCATACTTGATTAGAAAATAATTTCCAATAAATTATTATATATGGAGGAAACTATAAAAGAGATTAATGATTACTGTAATATTCAGAGTCTTCCGAAGCTTCCTCCTCATGCAACAAGTATAGCAACAACATGACAAAATTAGAGAATACGCCATCAGCTCATTGCAGGCCTCTGCAGAAGCTGATCAATGCAAAAACCAGCAAGTTTGGCATCACTAATGATTATAGATACAGAAACCACAAAGTTCCTGTAAAACCCTTGAAGATATGAAATCTCATGATGTGTTAGTCTTCTGTTGGTACTTGCAACTTACCTATTCGAGTGTTTCCTTTTAAGCAACATAGATAACTTATTATGCCTGAGCTAACCCATTTAAATTGGGCTGAAATGCCACCTCTAGATATAATTACTATGCTCAAAAGTAAAATTGCAAGATGCAAGCTCAAAAGTAAAATTGCAAGATGCAAGTGACAAGGTTTTGGATATCTTCTTACTCGTATGCCGGCCAGTTGCAACAGTGGCAATTTTTGAAAATGTACCACAAGGAAATAAGAAGGTTTTTATGCCTGCACAAATACAATATAAACAGATTTCTTAGAACACTGTAAAAATAAATAAATCTGTGGTAGCTAATGGTTAGAAAAGTATATATCAACAAGGGTTGTTTCTGTATCACGGATCACTTCGCATATTGTGTAATGAACACTTTCCGAATTTGATATTTCGACCCTTAATGCCTGAGTTACACGAGATCCAAATTATGTGGATAATTCACAAAGAAACAAACTTGAATTTAGGCAGAAATCAAGTTCAAAGTTTTGATGATTATAGAGAGAATTCGAGAATTGTGGTGCATCAAAATGAAGAATGTTTTCCTGTTTTGAAAACAGAGAAAACTGATTCGGTTGGTGGTTGGAATAATATTTCCATATATGGTCCCTCAAGTAAAAATTCATTTTTGTTTCTGGCGCTGCCAGGGGCTATGCCCCTTGGATCCCGCTAGGGCACCCCTAGAACCCCCCAAGGGGGCACACTCTTAGCCTGCGCCCCCTTGACCCCCGCCATTTTAGTCATACCGGGATCAACCTAGACTGATCCAAGTGTGTGCTCCACACCTCCTAACTTGTATTAAAACTAAAGTTGAACCCCTTGTTATATGTATTATTTCCATTATACTAAAATGATAAGGTGACACTAAAATCACCGACACTAATGACACGCTGTAAAGAAAAATGAACTGGCAAGTAACTACCAAAAATGTACACATTCCATCTGACTACAAAAATCATGAGTAGAACTTTTCATTTACATTTTTAATATTAAAAGTAGGACATACACAGCATCGGCTCTGAACAACAACCGAGTAAATCTGAATGCCATTCTTCTCGTCTATAGGATCCTCTGTTAGAGAGTAAATCTTTTCTACTTGTAAATGAAGAATTGCTTCTGCAAAATCATATGATACGTTTAAAATATACACGCTCACGTAAACTTAGAAGCATTAGAAACAAACCTCAACACAGCTGAATCACTCTCCTCTTGATTTTCTTTAACGCTGCTAACATCTGAATAACTAGGTTCCATTTTCTTTGATTTATTTGGTGAATCTGATACAGATTTTGAAGCAACGGCTTCTGTAACCTCAATCAGATGTAGGATAACTTCACATTGACCTACATCTAAGTTAGCCTGTGAATGCTGTAATTCCGCATGAAGCTTTTCACTTTCTTTTTGGATAGCCTTGTTGAATGGTAAGTGCGGGTAACTACACGAAATTGATTTCTTCAAAACGTCAGTGTCGTTATCTGATGGCACTGGTTTCATAATAACATCTTGCACCTTTCTGTCTTCATCATCTAATGTGTACTCTCGTTGGTCCAGTTCTATATATTCTAATCTTTCCTGCTCACAACAAATTTCACAAACTGTTAGCACGGAAGAATCACAACAAGATGTGTACACTCTTGTCAAGTTCGTACCCATAAAGGTGTAGAAGACGTATACATTTATAAACAAAGAATAATATATAAGAATAACTTCAGAGAAAAAAAATGTTCCCATTCATGAGTGTATACAAAAGTGCCTGCTTAATAATAATTAAGGAGCTATGACAGTTCAAGTTTTGGGCAACCAAGTTTCTTTTCACTCACAAAATGCTCAAACCACACACACACACACACACACACAAAGGGGTTCTATTTAGGCCCTAAATACCAGTCCAAATGCTGACATAACGGTAATTTAACTATGTTGCCTTCATGTGATGTGGAACCTTGAAGCCAGTTAACTTAAAAGCTAACATGTTGAAAACTTTCAGAAAGCTACAGCATTTGTGATTGCAAACAAAGCTGGTTAGCTAAATAACTAATGAGATTAAACATATATTTTTCACACTTTAATTCGTCACTCTAGAAGAAATTAATACCCTGACTCGGGCATTATCCACAAGAGTAATAAGAGGGATGATCTTCAAGTATCTATCTATCTCATTTTGCGCCTTTCTGAATCGGTAAACAATGTTCCATCCCATAGCAAGCAAGTATAGATAACTTCGGTCTTGACAACTATTGACCAAAATATAAGACCTCCTTAATGCATCCTCTAATTGCTCCAAAGGCTCACGAGTCTCCGGGTACCTTTTAAGTTCTGAAATCTTAAGTTGCTGCAACAGATTTCCAATTAACTTTAAGTGCATAGCAAATTGCTTGCAGTTCTTCTTGTGCATTCGAGCTGTATTAGCAGCTTGCACAATCATGCCTATTAGTTTGACTGCATCGAATCCGGTCAACTGAGCCACACTTGCAATCTCCCCAAAATGCTCCCATGTTGCTGCCATTCTTCACCACCACCTATGTTTATTCAATTTTAATTCCATATGAATATTCAGAGAAATCAACAGCTTCTTTTCAGTTTAGTTATATTTCAATTCTTACAGCTATATTCAACTGCAGTCAACAAAAAGTATGGTAGATTTTCGAGAAATTAGGATGAATATTGAGATCTTCAATAGCAGATTTTGATGAAACTTAAGACATTGAAATAATAAAAAAACTATAAAAAATCAAAGTTCGGAAATTGCAAAATGAGTCAAATAAGATATCACCAGAACAGTTGAAAATGGATATATTCATGATAAACTTGTATGTCTAGTACATATATACCTTTTGATATATGATTTAATGGTCAGAGTTCCACGCAGTAGTACTTGTATCTGCCCGAAGGATGCAATGAGTTTAGTACGTTTAACGTCGAGAATTGAAGCAGATAGCACAGGCCACCACAGTCATGCAACCAACCTAGTTCGTTGGACTAATTTATCAAAACATAGACAAAGTTGGTGTACTGAGAAACGTAGTACAATGTTAGTTATGATCAGGTATAATCTCAACTTGTTTAAGATTCCATTCATTATTTTAAGAGTAAATTACAAAAATCGCCCCAAAACTGATTATCAATCATTAAAATCATCTACCTGTTAAAATTTTTGTCATTATATTTAGTCTGGCATAAGTTTTTCAAATTTTGTTTACTGATTATTTTTATTTGAGCATTAAACATTGTTGTGATGGAAAATAACAGTTTATAACATCTGACATCGTGACGTTAGTCGTGTATTAATCTTTGTTGTTAGAATTAAATGGTTACATGCTACTAATTAAAACCGGGTTTCATAAACTATATCGAAGTACAATATCGAAGTACAATAAAATAGAATAAAATAAGTAAAAGATAGTAATTGGTAATGGTAATATATTAGTGCTAAAAGACACAATTGCTGTAATCATTCATACATAGTTGGCTGAACCTGAAAATGTGGGTGGAATCCCAGTTCACGGGTATGTTTTAATGGCTAGTTTAAGGTAGCTTTAGTTTCATTTATGTTAATATAATATATAATATAATATAATAATAACAATAACTAAACAAATAAATAATTTATACTTGTATTGGATAAAATAAAACCAATATCTGTAATGGTTTTCCAGTTCATGGGTATGTTTCAATCGATAGTTTACATGTTAAACATATGTTATCTGTCATGGTAAAAAGTAACGTCTTTTAATTAATTTAATTGCTATCTTACAACCATATTTCCACTCCTGAAATTTGTAGCTATAATAAATTAGGAGATGTTTAAGGCTAACTATCAACATTCTACCATATTTTTAACTCGTGTAATTTATTAAGAAAAATATCATTTATTTATCGTATTTTTTAATATTTATAAATTCGAAATATATAGACGGTCAACTGGATCTGACTTTCTTTAACAGTTTGATAATAAATATATAGCCATGATACGGTAGAACTTTGTTAATATATTGAAAATGTTGACATTAAAATAAAAATAACTCGATACATCGTGTTGCATAATATTATATTATTAATTATTAATATTAATGACAAACACTAGGAACCTAATGAAACAAAACAAACTACAAAAGGGCACCAACATAAACACTTAACTGAAACATCTACGAAGCTACAAGACAAAATATTCCCAAAATCATAATATAGCTACTGAACAAAAACGTTAGGCTGCTAATAGGTTGATTATTTCGGCCCATAGAAGTTACACATTTTTATTAAAACAAAATGTCTAAAGCCCATACACTTGTTTGAGATTATTGGAGTTTATTTTTAATTTTATGGAGAAATTAACCAATTGGACTGTCAACTTATCATTTGTACTATTAACCAATTGAGTTTCTATTTTACATGTTTTACTCCTTATTTTTTCATAGATACACATTTAACTCTTACTTTTTTAATAACCCTACATGCAGTAACTAACACCTTTTATTCATTACATACGCTGATATATAAAATTTCTTCGTATTATATATAAAGATTATTAAAATTAAAACTTAACATTTTTAAATATTACTTATAAAATTTTTATTTAATATTAATTTTATCATATTCATAAAACTCATTATTGTATACCAAATCTTTAACTCTACCCATGAGTTAACTACTGTTTTGAGTCATCATTATAGATAAATTTTTGAATAACACGACATAATATACAACTATTGCCGAGTCACAGTACATAATTAAACATCGTATTTTAATGCATAGCGGATATTATGCTCAATTTAATAAAATTTTTCGTCTCAAATTGATTATTTATAGACAACAAATATAGGAAAATTCTAAAAAAATTATTTTTTCTTGGAAAATTAAAAATTGGCCAAAAGTTCGAGCGAGCCTTGTGCATAAAATCGTTAAAATTGATTTAAATTACTAGTTAGTATTGTTATAACAATTTCACTTTTATAACTATATGTTTTGAAGTCAATGATCAAAATGGTGGGAGGATTTTTTTTTTTTACTAACTTAGTGTTTTTTTTATTTTTTTAAATATATACATATAAAGTGTTTTAAAAGAAAATGTATTTTTTTTCTTTTAAATAGTTTTTTTAAGTAAAACTTTAAGTGAATTATTTTTAGATTGTAATTTTTAACGTATTCTCCTTTAATTGAGATTGTTTAAGATAATATTATGAACATAATACATTCGTGACCTTACTATACTATATAATTTTTTATAAATAGAAGACACATTATTATTTTTAAGAACACAATCTCATTCACATATTACATTGATTGGGTCCAAAAAGTTAAAGGGATGTAGTCGTTTAGGCATTTGCATGTTGTAATTTTCATATATAATAACGGTTTGATTGATTTGTAAGCATGTATAACAATATTAAAAAAAAGTTCTACATTTAATTTTATTTAAAAAACTATTTAAAAGAAAAACCATATATATATTTTAAAAGAAATATTTTATATGTAAATATTTTTTTAAAGAATATCAAATTGATAAATATTTTTTCTCGTTACCATTTTTATCATCGACCTATATGTGTTGTGCTTATATTTTACACCGACGAATTCCAAGTTCCAAATTGCGTTTTTAATTAATTAAGTTAATATACGAGAATTGAAACTGTCATTTACGAGAACCATAATTAACACTAATTGTCACTTGCTGTAAAAATTAAAATCCGTTTTGACATTTGTAAAACACCCATCTCGAGATAATAAAATACTTAAACAAAGTACTTTTACAATATATTATATTTATTAAACATTTTCGTAGGGATTGATTCGTCTCGATGTCAAAATATAATACAAATACATCCTCCTCTTATAAAATAATACTACAATTAAATCTTTTAGTATAAAGTACATGCATGTGATTCTATGCACAGTTTCATAAGAATAATTAAGTAATTACCTATAATTAAAATGAATAAATCAATTGTTATTATTATTTGGAAAAAATAATAATTCATACAGCATGATATATCCATCATCTTCATTTGGTTGAATCCTTTAAACTTTATTTAAATAAATTGTTGATTAAATCTTTAAAGTCTATTATTTAAATAAATTGTTTCATTTCAAATCTACTTATTTAGTTATTTTATACATGTTTTTGATATATACAATAAACAAACTTTAAGGATGTATAAAGAATAGTATATATCTCTTCGATAAAATAATAAAAAAGATCATATGTATTTAAAGAAGTTAAACGTATTTGATTTTTGAACGTTTAAATTGTTAGATGTAAAAATATTAATAAATTTTACGTATAAATAAATCAAAATTAATTGTCACACAGCACATCGACAACGAAACTTTTGCTTATTTTTATCTTGGTTATGAATTATGATGATATAAAAATTTGATTTGCGATTGACTAATATTCTATGAGATGGAAAACATAAGTCGTACTAATATTTTCATTTTAAATAAAATAGTACTGTATTAAAAATGTAATTAATACGTTTTTTTTTTTAAATACACCGTAATTTCCGGCCGTAAGATAGGCCCAGTCCAAGTGGGACAGGATAAAAGACCTTGGATTCCCCATAACTCACGTACACGTCTTCACCACTAATCCAACCACATGTCGCCACGTCGTCATAAAGATCTACCGTTTTTCTTTTCTATTATTTTTTCCTTAAATAAAGAAGCTAAATAGAAAATAATTTGGCGGGCATTCAGAATCAATTCAAAATTGTTGATTTAAAACCCTAAAAAACCCCTCACAACCTCCATTTCCCCCAATTCTCTCATCCTCTCTCTCTACTTTCTCTCTCTACAGGTTCGTTCCCTTCGTCGTTTCTACTTTCACTCTAATTATATTCTATACACGTATATTTCTGTGTCTATTGATTTTGATTGTTTTTATCCGTTGATAAAGTTTCGATTTATATTCGGCTTACCGGATTTTGCTAATTGTATGATGCTATCATTTACAGTTTGTGCATGTTGACTTACAGGTAAATTAACTAACAGAGTGAGAGGATGAAAACTAATGTTGACTTCTAATGGTAATAATTTTCTTAATATTAGCATAAAAGGAAGTTACTTCATATATAGTTATTGTTATAGTTATAAACATGCATTTGGTAAATATGCGCAGTTGATTTATTGAAATTTATATATTTTTGGGGATTATTTTAGGTTATAAGCTTAGATTTTTATCTTATATAGTGATATGTGTGATCATTGTAGGTTTAAAGGTTAGGTTTTAATAAGTCTGAAAAGAGCAAGTAAAATGGGAAAAGTTTCACCTAAAGAGAAAACATCCAAAACATCGAAGCAGAAGAAGCGTAACAATGGTTCAAACAAGTATTTGAAGCCTGGTGCTCTTGCTCAGCTTCGAAATAGCAAGGCATCTGCTTCGAAGTCATGTATGGATATTGGCAAGAATAAGGTTGATGTTATGGATTCCAAGAGTACCGATGATGGTACTTTCGCCAAGAATAAATGTGGAAATGATAATATTCCTATAATTTTATCACCTGAGAAGTTCAGAAATAATCATTCGACTGGACTCAAGGAGGGTAATTTACAGAGAACACCAAAGACGCCTCGCCCTGTAGGGAATGGATCAGATTATGAGTCCAGGCTTGAATCTCTGCCTATGGATTTGCTGGTAACACATATTTCATATCTACTTTATTTTGATTGATAAGCATTCGGTGCACAGATTTTCAGTTGTGAAGTCTTAAATCATGAATGAATTGTTTCTATATACATATCGTCTTATGTCAATCATGTATAAATCTGGCAAACTATAATCAAACTGGGATGACTCATATGTTTCTACTATTATTTTGAACTGAGATATTGTTAGAGTTGCCAAATGGAGTGCAATTAACAACACTTGGCTACTCAAATGGTTTTTGTTGCAACATCATCAAAATCATTTAAAACTATGTGTCAGTTTACGATTTGTAACCTTCTTGAGGTTATATAATCGAACTGGTTATCATTGGCTGGACCAAAGATAGATGATTAATTATGACAGTCACATTCTTTGACATAAAAAGTAAAGCATGATTTATAAATAGTGGTTAATGAGTAAAAAAACATGTTTGTTTGTTGTGTAAATCAGTTCATTCATTGTACTAAGAGCTGTTTGCAGTTCTCATGATTAGGATGTTTATATAGTAAAATTGGCCAAGTTTTGTTAACATTTACGGCTTCAATTTGACTCATCTGTACCTGGGATTCAAGGTCAAAATACTTTGCCACCTGCACCATGACCAACTAAAAGCTGTTTTCCATGTCTGCGAAAGAGTCAGAAAGGCTGTGAGTTTCTCTCTCTTTTATTTTATTTTAATCTTTGTATGAATTTCAAACTAATAATCTCATATATGAGTGCATATTATTATTCCAGGTTGTTATAGCTCGACAGTTCCATTTTAACTACACCACACCAAGTAGGTCCCGACAAGAACTGTTATGCACATCAACGCCGCTACCTACTGAACACTGGCCTTTCTTGACGTTAGCATCTCAATTCTTGTTTCTTTTTTGGAAACTTATTTGTCTATCAAATCACTAATGGCATTATTTATTTAACTTATTACAGCAAAGGAGACAGTAAGGGCAAATATTTCACACTACCAACCACTCCAAAAGCACCTAGGCATGGACCACGTCCTCCTTCCCGTCTCAAGTTAACGGAAATGCGCCAAGTTGCTGCGGTTCTGTTTCAGGAATCAGCATTTCCTGCGAGATACATAGTTCCGTCTCTAATACCTAAACCAATATGCAAATCATTTGCTTCCAATCGAGTTTTGTTCTATGATGAAGAGCTTGAGCTTTGCCAGGCTGTTGCTCAGAATAAACTTCGTTAGTCTTCATTTGAGGCTACCTTTTATCATGTACAGCCGTCTTTCTGGTATCTTAGGTTTGTACCTCTAGTATGTAGGTAGAGTAACGAGGCGCAATTTTAAAAATCTGATGGGGCAGTCATCAGCTTGATGGTGGCCTAAGATTTGCATGAGTGGTAGAATACTATGATTGACAATTGAATATGTTCAATGTCATGTTTTGTACATATTGTGAGGACATTTTGCTTTATATGTTGAGTTGTGTTTTCTTTATGAGAAATATTACTATAATACTATAGAGTTCTATTTTATGTTTTTTCAAGATTTTGCAAGTTTTATGCTTTTTAAATTAGAGTTTTTGCTGCTGTTTAGTCATTGCACCTGAATTGTGCCACAAACATGAGATGATGTTGACTTAATTTGACATGGTAAGATGGTATACACTTAAATACACCCGTTTTGAAGCCCATAAGTTGGAAACTATTAGGATAACTATGTCGTGTTGCAACTAGATTTTGAGAGTGGATTTAACTTCAGTTGTCATTTTTTACCATATTAAATTCGGCAAGTCAAAGGGAAATAAATACGAAGAGCAGATTTAAAAAAAAATACATGAAAGGGTAGTTCATTTATGAGCTGAGCATGAAACAGAAGTGATTGGGAGCTTGTATGTCTCACAAGAATATTAAAGTCCTTTACAATTCATGTGCCCATGGTCTTTTTTGTGTTGGGAGCTTTTACCACTAGCATTCATAGTTTCAATGCATTAAAGTATTGGAGCAGTTATTACACCAACTAACCATCATTCATCACTTTCCTACCTCCTTGGAACAATTGAAAGGGAGGTATCCATTCTTTTTATTGTCTGTACCAAAAATTTTATGTTTGTCAAGTTAGACAATTGTCAGAAGGATTATGATCATGTTGAAAAAAATGTCAACATTGCGACGGAAAGCAGTAAGTTTACAACTGCCAACTTCTTGTCTTGTGGGAATAAGATAAGAGACAACAAAGAAGTGCAAATCACATACAGTACCAAGATTTCAGAGGTATTTATGATCAGCAACTTGCATCAACTTCGTATGAAATTATGAATTACTACCAACAGATATATCAATGATAAATCTGTACTTGACATGTCTTTTTAGATGGAAAACAAGTCAGCATATAAAATGAAAAGTACATGGACAAGGCAATTTTATATACAAATTGGGAAATCGAACATTGGTATGTTTGGTAATTGGTACGTCACTACAGATATATTTGGCATATCTGATCATATGAAGAGATTTATCTTCATATTCAAACACCATTTGGTTTTAGTGATATGAACAATCATTTTGTTCAAGTCTTTGATTGAACAACAAAATTCAAGATTTTAACTTGTAAATCCTTACCAATTATTCCTTTTTTCACACTGACAACATAACTATCAAAGAGGTAAGAATATGTTCTTCAAGATCATGAAAACCATACACACAAAAAGTTATGAAGCTGAAATAAACAGGAGTGACAAGTGCAAGAACAAAAAAGAAAAGCATTGGATTACGAATTCTTGACCAAACTACAGGATTAGTACATTACGATGATCTTCGAGTACTTAAAAGATCAAAATACAAATCAACAGACATGAAAATGAATCCTTGACAAGATTAGGGCAGAAGAACAGTGAAATACAGCTAGTTCTCATTTTTGTTCTTATCTTTTCATTGATCACAATATTGAACATGCCTTTTGACCCTTTCCCTTCTTTTTCTTTGTCTTTGGAGGCTGCAGAACGACTTTAATGGCAGCATCAAAAACTTGCTTCACGTTCTGGATAAAACAACACACTTTATTTAGCATGAACAAATCCTTAAATGTGGCAACATGTTCCAATGAACCCACCCTTTTTGTCCATTTTTAAAACTTCATACATATGTAAGTTAATTACTTATACAAAACCAATACCATTATGACAATAAGCTAACAATTAGATTATGAATGATTTAAGAGGATGTATGGATTAGATTAGACTTATGGGCAACTTCTACCCATTTGACCCATGACCCTTCTAGCTGAAGTTTTATTTATGCCCATTTGACCAAATTGAAATGAAACACAACCCAAAACGATCTATCCATAAGGGATCAAAATCCTGTAAAAATCAAAGTGGACTTCAACTTACCAGCTGTGTTTTTGAACTACATTCGATGTACTCAGGAGCTCCGATAGTCTTCTTTAACTCATCTCCCTATAATAAGAACATTTAACATTATGAATTCAAACATTTCAAAGCTTTTTCATTATCACAATTTGAAGTATGAGTGAAGCACCTGCGCAGTAGTAATGGGAGTTGCACCAGGATGGTCCACAAAGAACTGCTTATCATCCCGAAGATCTGCAATCCATTAGAGATTCAAATATGTTAAACTTTATATACATTTGAAACACAATTTGAAGTGGGTCAATGATACATAGATGGTTCAAATAAAGAAAAACAAAAAAGTAACTTTCTGGTAGATCCATATTCAATTCTATCTCAACAATCAAGCGAAATTCAGTCAACAATTGTTCATCAAAATGACAATTCTAGAAAGTGCACTTTGGATGGCCTACTCATACTTTTTGCATTTACGTACATAAAAATTCACACATGTATGATAGGATTAACGCCTCATCTTACTATATATTCTTTACGATTTACCAAAAAAGACCTTTGGGTTTACATGACAAAAAATAAGCTTTGGATCTTTATACTACACAGCAAATACACAAAAAGTAAAAGTGGCAATTTTGGATCATTTACTTATAGGTACGTCAAATGAAATTATTCTTTATCTTCAAAGGATCAAAATGAAATTATCTTTATCTTTGATGGGTCAAATGGGTAAAATAAAGAAGTTTACAAAATAATAAAAATAAAAAATGGGTTGCATGATGCTGAAAGTGTTTTTAGTGCATAACTGCATAATCATAAATCAAATTATTTGAAAAGGATTACACTATCATTGTAATAAACTAATGATATAGCTCTTGTAATGAAATGTAACACTAAATAAATATAAAGATCATTTTAACCAAAAGTGTCTCGAAACAATCAACCAAACTTGATCTACAAGTGACCCATTACCCAACCCGCATGTGATTATTGCCAATACTTTAGCAATTTTATAAATAAAAATTACAATGATTTTAACTGTTTGTTTCATGAATCGCATAGTATGATCCAAATCACAAATTTTATCGTAAGAATAAAGGGTTGAGAACGATTGGCATGTCTTTCTCCTTGAACACAACTAAAGAAGCAATAACCACCCATTTTATGGCTGACAAAAGAACATTGTGAAATAACTCACCGAGTTTTGTCCCAACAAGAACAATTGGGACACCAGGGGCATAGTGCTTCAATTCTGGAATCCACTGGGAATACAGAAACAAAGATGACAAAATTCAGTCCAAATTATCACAGCCATTTTGAAACTCACGAAGAACGACGAGATGCCTCACCTTCTTAGAAACATTTTCATAGCTGGCCTTGCTAATGAGTGAGAATGCCAAAATGAAAACATCTGCTCCGCGATAACTCAACGGTCTTAATCTGTTATAATCCTCCTGTCCTGTTTCACAAAACGCAAGATCAACAAATGTGTCAAACAATTATTATTATAAATTTAATAAATACACGTTCTGAAAGGTTACCAGCAGTGTCCCACAAGCCTAGATTAACCGTGCTGCCATTGACAACGACATTGGCACTGAAATTATCAAATACAGTTGGGACGTAATCCTGTTTAAAAAACAATCAACAACATGCTTAGCTCCTACGCCATGAAGAAATGATAATTTTAACTACAAAATGGTGTCTGTTCTAACTCCCACATGATCTATCTCCAAATGAATAAACATTGCAAAACAAAGTCACTTTTCCATCTCAATATAACATGGTATTTGTTAAAGACAGGTAATTTGTATTATCTTAAATTCCAAATTAAAGTTGAGATAAATTTGTTACCTAAAATGAGAGAATAAAAACACAAACAGGAAAATGCTCATGTGTTGATCACTTTAATCCACCAAATGCTCAAACAAATTTGGATACACAATCAAATAATGATAATAAAAATTTGTTAATTAGTAGACCAAGAATGAGATAAAACTTATCATACGTATCAACAACATTTACCAATCAAGAACACGAGAAAATCCAAGCAAAATTCATCATTTTTATCATCGAAAACATTAAAGCAAATTAGGTCAATCTATACAGATTTTTCCTATTGCATAAATCAGATAGAAATCAACAAAAATAGCATTCAAGCATTCAAGCATTCAACCAATAAGATCAAGAAGAATGAAACAAATTAATTCACGGAAAGTCACCATCTTTATCAAGAAAACATCAAACCAAATTCAATACCCAAATCCTTGTTTTTATAATTTAAATAGGAATCAACCCAAAAGATTATCAACGACAAGAATAACAAAAAAAAATCATCTTTTTTGATACCCAAAAAGTATATCAATCATACAAGATTCCCCTCTTTTTTTCTTCATAAAAATTATATACAAGAATCGTTCAAAACACCAATTAAATCTTTGATAGCCATGACATTCATCAACAATCAAATTAATATCAAGAATATATCAATAAATAAAAGGGAAACAAAAAAAAATGTAACAATTACCGTGGGGAAAGTGTTGCTGGTGTAAGAAATCAAGAGACATGTCTTTCCAACAGCACCATCACCAACTGTAACACATTTTATGAATCTTGATGCACTCATTTTTCAGATCTTCTTCTACACTCTCAGAAGACCTGATATCACACTTTTCAATAATTTCACCCTTTTTATTCTTTCCAGTTTCTCACAAATTTCACCTTTGTTTTCTTTATTGAAAAAAAAAACCCAATTTTGCAGATTTTTTTGCAGCCAAAACCCAAGAACAAACAAACCCTAGACAAAAGATGGCAAATGGAAAAATGTGTATGATGCAAAGAAAGCTATTTTCTTTTTTGTTGGATTAGTAAACCCTAAAAAACAGGAATTGTTTCACCGGGAAAGAATGCTGTTGAATCGTTCGGTTGGTGGTGCAGATCAACTCTTTCTTTTTCTCTCTCTCTCTCTCTCTCTCTCTCTCACTGGATTTCTTGATTTAAAAAAGATGAAAAAAGATATTGAATTTGTGTTTTTTATCGTGCCAACGAAAATGGGTTTTGTTTATTTTTTGCTGTAATGACACAAATTGTTAATCTTGATCTATAAATACAACTGTGTGATTGAACTTTTAAATCATGTTTCATTATTAATTATTAATTATTAATTAATTTATTTATTATTTAAATGTTTTGACTTTGGTACATAAAAATGAATATTCTGTTTAATTAAATAAATGTTTATGTTGTATAATAATTATTATTGGATTTTCTATTTTATCACGGTTAGTTAACCTAAATTTTTGATACATTTTTGTTATCACGGGTTTTATTAGATTGATGAGAACACGATGTTTTGATTAACTAATTTCTCTCATATCGCTAAGTTAGTTTATCAAAATTATTTTATTATTTATCATTGTTGATTTAAACCTAAAAAGTACTCCTTCTCAAATGTCACATTTGAAACCAGTTGAACTATATGGTAGAGTATCATCTATCTTTTAAAAATAAAATACAAATAAATTAATAAGACATATTAGTTTTAGTTTTAATATAATTTAAATATAAATTTCCTATACACATGTATACTTTAATATATAATTCATCGACAATGCAATAACTTTTCCTATGACATTTATTTTCCTATATATGCGTGTGTTTGTGTTTTGTTAAACTAGCTATTGATTGGAATAAAAAAAATGGTTTTCATCTTATTAAGGATAGTTAAGCATTTTCTTTTTTTATTATTAAAAACCATCTTTAATTTGATACTATAATGACACGAGGAGCTACTGCTGTTATTATCTTATTGATACCGGAACTGATGAAGTTTTTCGTAGCTGATGAAACTATTCTCTCATTATCTCACGAGATAACCAACAATCTGTTTTCGATATGATAGTAAGTAATGTTGCATTCCAAGTATTTAGTGATGTGGATGGCTTATGAGGCATACACCTCATTGATTCTAATAATATTAATGTTAAGTTGTTTCGTAGATCACTCATACCATATGAGGCATCCATATCACTCCTTTTAACAATATATCGAATTATGAGTTATTGTAATAATTCACAATTCTTTTTCTTTTGGAGCAAAAATCATGATTTGTTGAATAATGGTTATTAAACTCATGTTCAAAATCTGTTCAAACACCCTAAAAAGTAAAAGGTTGGTGTAAAGATCATTTGAAACTCGAACCAAGAAAGTTAAATGGTAATTTATAAATGGGATTTAATCGAAAGAATGGAAAGTTTGGATTTTTGGAGTTACTATTTTCGGGTAACGACATTTTATTGGGAGTAGCTTGCTAGGCTAGTGAGAGTATCGAGTAGTTGGTTTTCAATTTTAACTTTTTATTCTTTCTCTATCCTTTTGGAAGCATTTACTCTTATCTATACTAATATTAGTGTTTTATATATAATTTTTTTTAAAACAAACTCTCAACATTTTTAAATATAACTTATGTAATTTATATTTAATATTAATTTTATCATATTTATAATACTCATCATCGTATCCCAAATCATTAACTTTAAAGACGAGTAAATTACCGTTATTGGATCATCATTATAGATATTCAGTGAATAACAAATAACATACGACTATCGCTGAGTCACAGTATATAATAAAATATTGTATTTTACTGCATAGCGTGGGTATTGCGCTATATTATATTGATGATTTTAATTGAATCTTTAATATAAATATTGTGACACAAAAGATTTAAAAAATGGAGTAGTGATACCATAGACTGATACAGCTTCAGGGCATCTCTAAATTTTCGAAAATCACAAGCAAAAACTAATTACTTGTCGAAAAGAGGTCATATATCAACTCTGAAACAATTATAACGTATTTTTTTTTTTTTGCAATTAACAATTAATTTATATTATACATATATATATATATATATATGTATGTATATAACAATTAATTTGTATGTATGTATATACACATATATTTAGAGGCTCTTATAATTTGGAGGTCATCTGGATTAATCACGTCATCCATCCTTAAAGACAACCCTGTATAACTTTACAACATGTGAGCCATCTTCATTTTTTACTTTGTTATCACCAATTTTTATAGGGAAACGGATACCTATGTTGTGCCCTACTTTGTTTAAAAAAGATTACATCTTCAATCCCACATTTAAAGAAGTTGTTTTAACGTCCATTTGATGAATTTTTAATAGTAGCAATTTTAGCAATTAAACTATTGCAATCAACATCCTAATAGTAGCAATTTTAGAGACAAATGAATATGTATCAAAGAAATCAATTCCTTGTACTTGTTGGAAACTTCGATTAACAAGTCTGACCTTTATTTCTTGATGGAACCATCATGTCTTAATTTTTTCTTGAAATTCCATTTGGACCCAAGTGTCTTACAACCAGGGGGAAAATCACGTAGAACTCAAGTTTTATTAGCTAAGAGAGAGTTCATTTTATCATTTACAACCTCCTTTCATAAGGGAGCATCCACTAACATCATAACTTCTTTATAATTTGTAGGGTTATCTTCTACCAAAAAATATAAAAATCATCACCAAAGTTTTTGGTTTTTCTACTTCTTTTACTACGTCTTGGTTTAAGATCTTGATTGTTGTTATTCGGTACTAGCATTACCTAAATCTATTATAGAAGATGACTTGTTAATTGGTTTTGATAATTTACCTTTAAAAGGAAAAAAATTCTCAAAGAAAGTTGCATCTCTAGACTCCACAATAATGTTATTAGAAATCTCAACCGTTTCAGAATTTATTACTAAAAATCTGTAAGTAGTACTATTATGAGAATAACAAACAAACACATAATCAACAGTTTTAGGGTCAATTTTTGTTTTCTTAACTAGAGGAATATTAACCTTAGCTAAGCACCCTCACACTTTAAGATATTTGAGAGAAAGACTTGTATTTGTCCATATGGAGTTTTATCAAAGTTCTTATAAGGAATTCTATTAAGAATCAGGCAAGCTGGAAATATAAAGCTTCTCCCCAACGGATTTTAGGCAAACCGGAACTAAGCAACACATAGTTCACCATGTCTAATAAAGTTCAGTTTTTCCTTTCAACTACTCCATTTGATTGAGGACTATATAGGGGAGATAGTTCATGTCTAATACCATGTGTTTCACAAAATTCCATCATATTAATGTGGACACACTCACCACCTCTGTCGGAACGCAAAATTTAATTTTCTTTTCTAATTGATTTTCAACTTCAGCTTTAAAAGCTTTAAAATTTTAAATAACTCACTTTCAGCTTTAATCATATAAACATAACAATAGTTAGAAAAATCATCAATAAAGTTAATAAAATATTGACAACCACCATGAGTTAACACATGATTACTATCACATATAACAATTTGGTATTTTTCTCAACTGATTTCAATGGCTTTCTAGGTTGTTTAGCTTGTACACATATTTGACATTTATCATTTTTATTAAAGTCAGATTTAGGAATAAGATCTAAGATCATTATTCTTTTCTTGGTATTAAAATTCACATAGCTAAGTCTAGAAGCATCACAAGACTCTACATTAGTAACTGTAAACGCATAAGGAAGTTCATTTCTAGTATTAGGCAATAAGCTTAATCTAAATAAACTATCCACAAAAAAAAATATTTTACCAATAAAAACACCATGTTTAGATATCACAATCTTATTTGATTCAAAAACAACTTTATAACCATTCCTAACTAGCCACGCCCCAATACCAAGATTTTTTTATTATGTTTGGAACATGATAGACACCTTCCAAAATGATTTTTTTCCCGATTGTAAATTCTATCTTAACTGGGCATTCCCCTAGGACACGAGACATTCTTACATCCCCCATTCTCACAGTTTTTGTGCACGATTCCTGATAAGATAAAAATAAGTTTTTATCAGAACATACGTGAACATTAGTCCCGGAGTCTACAAACCAATCATTTGAGTTAAAAACAAAATTTATCTCTTGGCTACTTGCACAATACATGTTAGATGGGGAATCGGAGCTTGCCCCCACAGTCACCATATTAACTTGAGGTTTGGTAGGTGTCGGGTTTCTAATATTTTTGTTCTTTTGAACGTTGCAATTATAGTGACTTCTTGCATAGTGATTACTCATCCCACAAACCCAACATTAAACTCCACCCTTATTGTTTTCGTTAGGCTTTTTCCATTAGTTTTGTTGTTACCCGACCTTGAATTAAACCTTATGTTACCATGTTTTTTAATACTAGACTCTCTCGGTTTAAAGGAATTATCGACCATCAAAAGCTTTGGGTTGGGATTGAGACTCTTGGAGTTGTTTAGACGACCTATGTTTATCCTCAATTCTTAAAGAAACAAATAATTCATTTAAAGTAAAACCATCAGGTTTTTGTCTTGATTTTTGGTCAAAGTCTGACCATGATGGTGGCAACTTTTTGATTAAATTAGACACATAAACATATTCACTATGTTTAATAACTTTCGTTTTCATTTTATAAATCAAGTTTTCATAATTGTTGATTTGATCGGAAGCACTTTTGCCATCAACCATTTGGAAATCCAACTAGTCATCTATGGACACTCTAGTAAGACTCTTTTTTGTTGTTCCATATCTAAAGTCAAGAGCTTGCCATAATTCATGAGAGGTTTTTGTGTGACAAAAAACACGATAAATGTTGTGAGCTAAAGCACTCAAAATTCGACCATAACACAAACTGTCTTTACCCGTATTATAACTACACCCTTCAGTTCCTGTTGTAGTTTTATCTTTTCCACCAAGTCCTTTGTCAATCACTAAAAACAAACCTAGTTCAGTCAACCAAAACATCCTTTGTTGCTGCCACCAGAGAAAGTTCTTTCCATTAAACTTTTCTAGTTTGCTACTAAACGCCTTAAGAAAATCCATTTTATTCTCGGAATTTCTAATTAATCAAAACTTAAAGGCTTCCTCTCTAAACTTGTTAGAAATATTACCGGTAGATATTGATTAGTTAGGATATGCACACACAATAGCACAAACCAATACAAAAATATAAATCTGTATTGAGTTTAGAATAGACCGAGTCAAAACACGCTTTAGCGTTCTCTTTAGACAGAAAACGCTCTCGTTGCCCCGGTAAGATTAGTAGTGCGGCTCTCTCCCAAATTTCGATGACCTAATGGATTTCTTTGGTGCCAGAGAAACCCCGAACAAAATAGATGTCAAAATGCTCAAACTTAAAATAGTTAATGAAAGTAAGTGTTTGAGTAAAAGTTTTGGAAGGAAGTGTTTATTATTCTTTTTCAATCTATTTGAAGACTCCAGCAACCCCTTTTATACTCGAGATAACCCTCACTCACATTAAATTAGTCACCAATTTTTCTTTGTCAGTTTCATTGATCAAATAACTCGAACATAATGATCATAATGAAATTAGTTGTTGTAAAGTAAATGTAACCGACAACCTTATGAATGTGTAGATGTAATGAACATTAACAAAAAGTCAATTAACTTTCATTATAAGTCTGATGATTACAAAAGATTTGTAACTTAACAAATAAATATTTTAATTTAATTTTAAAGCATAACTAGAACAAGACGAAAATTGATACAAAAACACTTAAATTAAGACAGATGGAATATAGCTCTTCAAATTTATGGAATGCAAAGCTTTTATTACTTCCAATATATGATATATGGAACAGGGTGAAAGTTGGTTGGACAAACCTTTGTTATAGTTTTAGATAGAGGTGCAAAAAAATCGGTTTTTTTCGGTTTTCGGTTTTTTAAAAACCGGTTATTTGAAAAATCGGTTTCGGTTAAAAGCGGTTTTTTCGGAATCAGTTTTTTTCGGTTTTAAATGTTCGGAATCGGTTTTTTTCGGTTTTGTACCGGTTTTAATCGGTTAGTTTTTTTCGGGTTTTTTTACGGATTCAAATTCGGTATAAGTGTATAACAAAATTTAGATAATACAAATGAAAATATAAAATACAAACATAACTTTTATTTAAACAATGCAATTACGACTAAAATTATAAAATACAAACATAACTTTTATTTAAACAATACAATTACAACTAAAAATATAAAATACAAATACGGATACATTTCGAGTTTCGGCATGGCCATCACCCGGAAACGTAGTCGTGTAGTAAAGTATATCAAGCTTCGACATTGCCATCACCCAAATACACTTAACTACTTATTTCGTCCCAAACTTCATCTTCATCCACGGATTCAACTTCAAGTTCTTCAAATTCACCTTCATCTAATTCGGTCGTTGGAGGTGATATTCCCAATTCGACTTCTTCATCTTCGATAATTTCTTCAACGTTACCTAATAATGGGCCTTCCAATGTTGTTGCATTTTGTATCCTATCCACTCCGTCCAAGTAATCTTTCAAACATACACATACTTCCACCGATTGAGCGATTAGTCTCGATCTTCTTTCCGATATTATTCGACCGCTAGTAGAAAAGGCCGATTCGGAAGCTACCGTCGAAGCTTGGACGGATAATAAATCTCGAGCCATAGCGGATAAAATGGGAAATTGTATTTCTCTTTCTTTCCACCAACCCAAAATGTCAAAATTATGAAACTCCTCGACACTTAAAGTGGTAAAAAAGTTTGTAGACATATATTGTCCCAATTCGCTTGTTGGAGACGATGTTCGTTGACGCTTTGTAGCGTCTTCAAGTAAAACATTATAAAGGTTTATATTTATGTCGTTGGATGATGATCGAGATGTTCCCGCCCGCATTGAGTCAACAATTGGGTTTTGATGTTGACCATATTTTGTTGCATAAATCTCAAATAATTCGGTAAAATTATCTTTAAAGTTAGTAAGTTCATTTGTTATATAATTCGGGTTGTCGGTTAAGTGTAAGTCTAAATTTTTCATAATTGCTGTGACTATACATTGTACGCTGCTAACATTTAAAGTTGGGTTTAGTGCAGCGGAACAAGTAAAAACCAAAGGCAAACTACCAAAATATTTTATAAATTTCTTTTTTATAGCTCTAACCATTTTTCTAAACATTGGATATGTCGAGGTTTCAAATTCTTTTAATTTTTCGGTCATTATATAAATTTGGTTTAGAACTAACGGGCTAGTTGGGTAATATACACCCGATAATATAGTAGTAGCCTCTTTAAAAACTACTAAAAACAAAGTTAAATCATTTAGTCGATCCCATTCATAATCGGTAATAGTTACGGACTTATTTTTATCAACTAACATATCATTAAAAGCACTTAAAGTAGCACGTTGTCGTAAAATATTTTCAAACATAGCATGAGTAGAATTCCACCTAGTATTATTATCGTAGCAAGGTCCCAGGGGAGTTTCACCACATTGTACACGAAAACGTCTATAATTAGCTTGTCGTTCTTTACTAGAACTATATATAGTTATTAATAAACTCTTAAATTTTTCACGTATATTAGTACATATTTGTAACGCCGCTTGCACGGATAAATTTATAACATGAGCAACACAACGAGAATGAAAAAAAGCACCATCTAAAATTGGTTTTATACGTAATTTTAGTAAATTCATAGCTCTAGTATTATTTGACGCATTATCTAGTGAAATTGTAAACTTTATCGTCTAAATTATACTCAATTAAAGTGTCACTTAAAATTTTTCGCAAATTGCATCCCGTATGCGGATAACCAAACAATTTAAAAGCAATTGTACGTTTCATCAGTAACCAAGACTTGGGATGAAACCAATGGGCCGTAACGGCTAAATAAGAATTTGCCGTACCATATGGTGCGGTCCAAACATCACAAGTAATAGAAACGCCATATGGATAGTTTTGAAAACCATCAATTATATCTTTTTTAGCCGTTTTCCATAATTTATATGCATCGTTTCTAAGGGTAGTACGACTTACTTGTTGGTATCGCGGTTGTGGTCTATTTTTGATGATATTCGTAAGTCGTTGGTTGTCGAAGTGGTTGAATGGAAGCGTCTCTTGGATGACAAACTTTGTAAAATCTTCTCGAAGCGCATCATTATCGTATATAAATACGCTACCATCCGAACCAAGTGTCGATTGTGACGCCTCTTGATTAGCCGCCCTACAAGACCCGTTTTTGTGACTTCTTAATGTTGAATTTGATATGGGGTTATAAAACCTCCCACATCTCTTGCAACGTCCTTTTCCACCCCATCATTCATAACGCACAATTCGTAATTTGACCAAATTTCCGGGTTCCGATTCGTTGGTTTAATTTGCACTACATCAACGTTTGTGTAAACTTTGTTGCGTACATTGCTACCAATGGAAGTGGAACCGGAACCGGAAGCATGTGATTGTGTGTTTTCCATTTTTCTCAAACAAAAGTATATATATATATAGAGATTTAGAGTGTTTTTGAGAGTAGAATAGAAGAAGTGTTGGTGTGTTTTGAACCCAAACCAACTAGGCCTATTTATAGGGATTTGAAGGTGCCAAAATGTCAAAAAAATCCAAAAAAAACGGCCTCAACACGCTCCAACGGCTACTTTCGGTTTTTGAATTTTTTTTGAAAAAAACCGGTTAAAACCGGTTTTTTCAAATAACCGGTTAAAACCGGTTTTAAAACCGGAAAAAAACCGGTTTCCTCAAAACTGATAACCGGTCAAAACCGGTTCGGTTATTCCAAAACCAGTTCGGTTTTTTTAAAACCGGTTTTCCTCATAACCGGTTTTCGGTTAACCGATCGGTTAAAAAAAAACCGGTTTTTTTTTTGCATCTCTAGTTTTAGAGTTTGATTGACAGGTTCTTCCTTAGGCTTGGTTTAAAAATGCGCGCCTAGGCACTAGGAATGACGCCTCAAAATGAGTCTGGGCAATAGTACGACAACAGGAGCCCTCGAGGCGGTTCCTAAGCTCCAGACAAGGTGAGGCAACGCCTTTGGTGCCTTGGGTTGCTAGTGGGTTTTAAAAAAGATGGTCTAACCTTTTTACTAAATTTTGGTGGGCTAATTATTTTAGGCCCATTCCTTACTATCAGTCAATGGATGATAAGTTATTAACCATATCTAACTTTCTAACATAACAAAAATCCAATAACGAATTTAAAACCGAAACTTCATAAGCGGCTTTGGTCTCCAAAAGGAAAAACACCAAACTGAAGTTGGATTACGAGTTAATAGAACTTCTAGTTGACAATTTCTTCAGCTGAATCTTCCGGTCAACTTTTGGACGTGCAGTTGACTTTTGTTGATTGTTGGAACTTATTTGCTTAGTTGCTTGATTGCTTTCGACAATGTGGCGAACTATAATACTTCAATTTTTGACTATTTTTAGTATGTAATTGAAGTATTTGAAATGTACAAACATTTATCAGTTAGATAATGCTATGAAGAAGCAACTTAAAAGTATTTTATGCATTATATTTACGCCTTAGCGTTTAACGCATCAGCCTTCGACCACTTAGCGCTTCAGATTGCCTATCGCCTTTTTAAACCAAGTCCTTAGGGTGATAGTATGTAGACTTTAGGATCGTTTTGATGTGAAGTAAAATTTTAGAGTCACGGTTTCTACGGTCACTTTTATCACAATGTTAGTTTAGTACCATTATAATTGCTAACATTATGCTAGTTTTTATTTTAATATAATATAATATGATTGCTTTATAAAAAAAGAGCCTTCGGTTAATTTTTGGTTAAGTTGAACGCCAAAAGTGAAAAAAGTTTAACCGACTCATTAGGCATTCGGCCCATACCACGTTACCAATCATCAGATAATTGTCCAGAAACATTTTGGTTGTCAAATTTGTCTCATGTGTCGAGATTCCTTTTACTTTCACTAGTGCGATGAACATGTCTTAAAAAAATCAAATCAAATGGGAATAAAACAAATATACTTTATAAAAATATAACATGTCTACATGTTGAAGCTAGTCCAAACTTTATAAAATAAACATACATACTCTAAAGCATTAGCCTCTTTACATCGTGCACTTCCTCGGGCCTTTTCGCATGATTATAAACCGTCTCGAACCCATGGGTCCACACGTTTGCAAAACCTGTTACTGCTTGAAAAACATGCGGTAACCCGATTTGTAGGTTACTCAACGTCATAGCTCTAGTTATCCCAATTGATTTCTCAAATTTGCCCCTTTCTTCCTCGGTCTTCGCTCTTAAAGTTTCCACCTTGGCTCGTTTGTCACCAACCGGGTCTTTCCCACTTGAAGAACCTGAAAATGGGCCAACCTTACGTTCAAGAGCCCGAAGCTCGACCATTTTTTTCTCGAGCTCTTTAAATGACGATTCTGACCTTTTCTTTTGCTTTTGTTCATCAGCTTGTTGGATTACTATGGCGTGAACTGCGGTTAGTAATGCTTTGATGCCTTCAGATGCGACTTTGTCGGGTGCATTATCGACTACGAGATGCCATTCCTCACAAAGGCTGTAGATGGCGGAATCTTGTTTCGTTTGGGATAACGGGGTTTTCCCAAACTGGAAGAGGCTGAGACGTAGCCAACCAGTCAAAGATTGGACGTAATCTCGTTGACTTTTTATTAGGTTGCAAAAGGCTAGGTGCCATTGTTGGACCTCAAGCTCGAGCTGGAGAACCGCTTGTCGGTGGATTTCAGAGGTGGGGTCTGTAGACGGGATGACATTGAGGTACTTAAGCTGTTGGACTATGTGCATTTGGACTTGGTGACTTTCATATAAACTTCTCCACATGACCATTAATCTGCAAGAAAGTAAATATCTTTGAATTTTAGTTTTGAATAGAAAAAAAGTCAAATTAATGTACCTAGTGCATATGTAGTGGTAAAGTACAACTTGCTCATCTGATGACATACAATTATAGCTAGTCCTTTGGTTTTGACCATATGGTACAAGATTTTGAGATAATTAAATGTACTACGTAAAAGATACATGAGGTACTAACAATAAAACAAGCTAGGGGTAAAATTTGTACAAAAGAAACTTTGTGAAAGCTTGTTCTATCGACTTGTACAACACATAACTTTAGTCGTATGTTCTGAAATCTGAATGAATACTAATTGTGGCAATTTAGACCCATTTGTCGAATATGTAGATTATTTTGTGTTTTACCTTCAACGGAACAAATGGGCCAACTGGGTTAAGAGTCATCAGTCGAGCATTCAAATGCAAAAGGACACAGATTTCTTCACTAAAAATTTGAGATTATATGATCATAAAAATAGTTTTATAATCATATTTAATGAAAAATAGTTATATAATGCACAAACTACGGATATAGAATGTGTTTGTAGGTTGGCTACTTGGCCCGACCTATTTCAACCACCACTAATACTTTCACCCAAAGTGCAGAAATAACAATCTTTACAGGCTGAAAATATGTTTAGCTGTTTCGAAATTAAAAGCAGGTAAATAAGAAGACTTACCCTTTAACAAGCTCAACAAGTTGTGGATAAAGCTCTTCCTCTCGGAGTTTGACTATTTCATCCGAGGTTGATTCGATCGCTTGCAAAGAAACCATCATTCTTGACTCCAATTTCTCCACCTCTTTCTTTACTTTCTCGGTCTTCATATAATCGGCTCTTTTAATCTCCATTTTTCTTAATTGTTCCGTCCTCTTTGCATGCTCGATTTTCAAACCCTCCATATTCTGAACCCCCAAGCAAAAATTATAGTACAAATCAGACAACAACAGTCACTTAAATCTTGCATGAATATATGAAATAACTGTACTAATAAAACTGCACTTTAAAGGTATGCATGTTTGATCAAGGGAGAATATTGTTACCTTAACCTCTTGGTACAACTTCTTTTCCCATGCATACAATCTCTCCACTGTAGAACAATGGCTGCCAGCTATAAGACCACCACCAACTGCACTAACTCCGCCCATGTCATCACAACCGAACTTTCCGAACATATTTAACTTTGGGGTTGAACTCCATGAGCTAAATAATGGGCTTAAGTTCTTCCCATACCCATGAACCTTACCTACCATGACATAAAATTAAGGGTTCAACTTGTGACTTTTGGAAGTCTAACCTAGTGTAAGTGTTGATGTTTTTTAGCTTGGAGAATTCATCAGTTGTAATTTATTGTGTACGTTGTAATTCATTATGGTGATGTTTTCCTATAACCAAAACAGTCTATTAAATTTCCTAGGTTTTGAAGTTTGACCATTGAATTTCAAAATCGGACATAGCAAAATTGTGTATGCCATTTCGATATGACAAAGAGAAATCATAATCGACATGACTAATGCTACTACAATTGAGCAAGACTAATGTAATCAACATGACTAATTGACCAAATAGAACACAAAATCACTTCAGTGTTAAGTTTATACTTGATAGAATTGTAACATAAAGTTATGTACCTCAAGAAACAAAAGTTTAACAAACGACAAGAATTCTTGTTCTGTAAAATTGAAACAAAAGTAGTTTAGTTCCAGTTTAATGCCATCAATTCATTTGCTAAAAACTTAGAAAGCATCACTGCATTAGTCATAAAGATGGTGATAATTTAATAACATTCAACATAAATTAACTACAACTTTCAATCCCCATGTGAATATTATTAATACTGTTACAGCATGTTACTGTTTCATCTAGACAAAAAAACACACGCGTGCACGTGTTCAATATTCATCACATCAAAACATATATCCATCCCAATGTGATTAATTTAAAAGATTTTTTAAAAAGAAAATATATTTATTTGATAATTTACCTGATGATCCTTGCCCGGGAAATGTACTCGCCGGAACTTCCAACAAAGCCGACAGCTTTCCACCGGAATCCGCCGCCTGAAGAAAATACTCATCAAGTTCTTTAATAATCTCCATCAAATCTTTAATCTTTGTAGACACAACAACCGCCATTTCACTTGTGGTGGCGATGGAACCAGAGATCTTGGAGAACCCACTGACGGCGGAAGGCGGCGCCGTCACACTAGCAGCTCCAACGGTGGTTGTGACAGCTGTCTCAGAAGCAATGGTGGTTGACATGTTTTCCCATTCATTATCATCATTATAATCCACAGTTCCTGACCTTGTTGATGATGGCATGAATGGATCCCAGAAATCCCACGTGGATGATGGCGGTGGTGGCGGCGGCGGCGGAAGTGGGGTGTTGGTGGTGTTGGTAGTGGATGTGGTGGTTGTCCATGTTTCTGAAGTTTGACTCATGGGTGGTGGTGGTGGTGGTGGTTGTAGGGTTGATGTTTGTGGTGGTGGTTGTAATGGTAGGGTAAGCGGTAGCTGGTGATGGTGAGGGTGGTGTAGGGTGGTTTCTGCGGTGGCGAACTGCAGTAGGGCTGAACCGGTGGTTTTTAAAGATCTTAAATACATACTATGTGAAGCCGAAAAAGCATGTCTTGCTTTGACTAATTGTTTCATGTACCTGTTTCTTGCTTTACATCTTGATACCATTTCTTCTTTCTCTAATCTTGAATAACAACACCCCATTTTATTCCTTTCTCTACACAAAGCTTTAAGCTTTCACACAAATCTCATCTGGGTTTTTCTGGGGTTTTCTTGATCTTTGAAGAACATTAAGAAAAACAAAAGCTTGATGATTTTGGATCAATGGGTAAATGTTAAATTTTCAAGAAAGTAAATCTTGTACATTTTTAGGTTGATGTTAAAAGAAGAAGCTCAAAGTTGTCAACTTTAACTTGTTAAAGTGAAAGACTCTTCATTTTAGGCATTCCAAAGTAATCTTTCTGCTTCAAATGAAGCCCTTTTATCCACATAATTCTCTCTCTATATGTATAGGTTTGATCTTTGAGTGTGGAGAGTAGTGTAGTGGGGGAGGAGAGGAGAGGTGGTGGAAGAAGACAAGTCTTGAGAAGTACAGCAGAAAGAGCAAAGACAGTGTTGGGCAGAGTGTAAAGGAGTGGTTTTTATATTTTTGTGTTAGTGACCAAAATACCCCTACGAGAGGTTGGGTTAAGAGTTAAGCTTAGTTAAGAGGGTTAGATTTGGGTGTATATTGAAGTTTGACCCTTCTTCATAGAACAATTATCTATCTGATTGAAGAATAAAAGTGGTTATTAGATGATCCTGTTGAGTCAGGACAGGGGTAAATTTGGTAGAAAGAAAATCTTTAACGAAATTCTTTGAGAATTACATAATCAAAAGAAATATTTAATCCTCTTGATTAACGCAATCCAATTTTGTTACCTCGTAAATTGAATCGTTCGATAATGGTTCAATGAGGGCACTAAAAACTTATAATAGTTCTTTTAATTGACACATTATTATCTATAGTAATTTTATTTATACAAAAACTACGTGCTTTAACAGATAAAATCTTCTTAAAAGTCTATTTCCTTCAAAAAATACACACATTACAAAAGAAGTTTTGGTAAAGTTATTTTTTTCCCGCTATTCATAAAGAAATCGTTGTTTTAAATGGAAAAAAGGACTTTTAAATATATTTTCTCATATAAATTTTTTTCATTGGAGATGCTTTGAAGAAGAACCGATAAACATTAGTTTTCAAAAATGTATTTGATTTAAAATACAAATAAACCGTTGAGACTTGGTTAAATAGCTCAAAGTAAGTCACGTGGAATAATTGCAGCCCATGATAAATTAATCATAGCTTTAGTCGTAAAAAAAGATATTAAGAAAAATTTATATATATATATAAGGTAAGGATTCATAGGGAAGCTTTAAAATTTAAAAAATGAGGGAAGTAAATCTTAGCCCTTGACTTTTTTATTAAATAATATTTTTAACATTCATTGGTGATGAATGTTAAATTTTAAAATTTTTTGTAATTTTTAAAATTCATTTATGATGAAATCAATGGTTGAAATTTGTTTCCCTCCTTCCCTAATTTTTTTGCTTCCCCATTGATCCCTGCCCTATATATATCTTAACTAATTACATCGTCATTCATGAAATAACCATCTATGAGATATGAAAGTATTTTAAGTTATAAAATTTGCGTGGCATTGTTAACTGAATTGGCCTATTAGCTCAGTTGGTTAGAGCGTCGTGCTAATAACGCGAAGGTCGCAGGTTCGAGACCTGCATGGGCCAAATCTTTTTAATTTTAACTATCTGTCAATAGCAGAAACACCCCAAAGTAATCAAAGTTTACAATTTCACTAACAAACTTCAATTAAACTTCTTAGTTGGTACAAACAATCATCGGTTACAAGTGACATTTTGATTTAGTAGTTACCAACCTTAAACAAAACAAAAGAAAGCTAAACTACGCATAAACAAATATAGATAGAACAAAATTTGAGTAATTACCAACCTTAAACAAAACAAAAGAAAGCCGAACCACGCATAAACAAATATACATAGAACAAAATTTATTCATAGCTGATGTGATAACTGATGTGGGCAGCTTTGTTTGTCTATCTTTAATTTCTTTAAAAATTCAAGGTGTCATTAAGATAAAATTTAATCATTTTTTACTTTACTCTTATAATATTGACTCACGGCGTTGTGGATATAATAAATAATTATATATGATAGAAGTTTTTTTTATGGTAACAAAAAAAGTGTTCTTAAATGTTGACGGTATTTGTTAGTCCAACTTGGATGCATATTCATTAACGATTTGTACACGTCCAATTTTTTAATAAAATTAACATAGGGGACTACCTAACCGCAAGCTAATACTTAAAGTTGGTATCCTTGTAATGCTACTTCGAAATGTTGAGCAGATTGTGGGTTTATGCAATAGTACAAGGTTAAAAATCGCGAAGCTTGATGATAAAACGATTGAGACAAAAATCTTGATGGGTACAAATATTGAAACAAGAACTTGTGTCCTATGAATGTTAATATGCTTTTCTAATAAACAAATACCGTTTAGATTTCAAATACGACAATATCCATTGACGGTATGTTTCACAATGGTCATTCATAAGAGTCAAGGACAATCACTGTCTATGTCGAGTTATTTCTTCAACTCTGATTTTCACTCATGACAACTATATGTTGCATTTTCGAGGTTTAAAAGCATAAGCGAATTAAAGCTCTTGATTTGTAACAAAAGCTAAGCAAATTGGAAACTCCACTACCAACGTCATTTGCAAAGAAGTTTTGCGACATTTGTAGTTTTCATAATTTGACTTATACTATTTATTGTATTTATTATTCGTATGGTTAACTTCGATATTCATTATTTCCCATATAATTTGGTTCATGGTACTAATTATTTTTTATTATCAATGATAATTGCACATTTAAGTTAATTACATTAATTTGTTGGGCTACTTACAAATTAAACATATAACTATATATTCAAGTGGTCATGTATCGCACGCGCTTGAATCCTAGTTTGTCAAATACAACACTACACAATCCCGTCGAGGTCGCGGTATAGGGAGACAAATGTAGACGGTCATACTCCTACCCGAAGATAGAGAGACTGCTTCCCAAGAGATTTCCGGCAAACCCGCATGCATTCTTCGTATGTTTATCTCAAAACTCTGCTATTATTTCTGCTATACTCGGTTACTTCCTATAAAACTGGTGTTGATCTTTTGAATTTTCAGGTCACTTATATGTGAGAATTAGGCTGAAGCTTAGTTAAGGACAAAATGGTGGAAACCATAAGCTTGCAGTCTATCGGTTTTGTTAGATATGCATCCATTCCCACCTCTAAGCATTTGGCTTCATCTGATGACATGGCATGTGCTGTCAATGCGACAATCGGAATATGCATATTCGTTCCCATTTCTGCTCTTCGTATTGCTTTAGTCGCTTCATAACCATCCATCTTTGGCATCTGCCATCTCAAATACATGAAACATATTACAAATCGGCATACGGAGTCAAGATCATATGAGAACTACAGATATGGTAAGAACATGAGAACCAACCTTTAGATATGCATGTGAAATTCAGATTATTGTGTAGTCGTATTATCGTAAATACCACACTTTTTTGCAGTATTTACAAAAATGCCACTGTGTTTTGCAGTTTATGTGAATTTTACTTAAACCTGAATCAGTGGTGGCATATTCTGAATGCTGCACATTTGCAGTAATAAAAAAAATGGCATCGTCTTTTACACTTTTATATGATTTTTAGATTGGTTGTCACCATATATGTGATTCTTATTTTAACATTTCTCTTACAAATGCAGTTTCGTAGTTTCATTACCTGACAATCCATAAGAATCAAATCGTATGGTAGAGGATCGCACATTTGTGTTTGAGTTCTCGATTCATCATCCAAACGCAGCATTTGTAGCGCTTCCACTGCCTGCACACCATCGCCTACAACCACCACATTCGCGCCCATTTTTTCAAGCATTATAGTCGCTACTCTCTGGAGTATTGGTGTATCTTCTGCAAGTAAAATTCGCACCCCTTCTAGAGACTTCTGTCCATTCATGGTCTTCTCTGAAAGTTCCATACAACTCGAATCACGCCTTGAAGAAACAGACACTGAAACTGTTTCATTCGGCCCCAATTTGTTCCTCTCTGAAGATATTTCAATTAGCTCAAGAAAGCAGTTATTTACACTTCCATATCGTGAACTAGAATGTGCACGACGTGTTTCTTCAACTTCAAATAGTCCAACTGAATTTGAACTGATTTCCATCTTTTCAGAGTCGTTTGAACTCTCCAGATCTGAATGTACAGAATCAATTTCCAGAAGTTCATGTGTATCATTTCCCAGATGCCTCATAGAAATCTGTTTTTCTTTAATGGCAGCTTCCATTATCTGAATCATTTTTGCTTTGTATAATGGCTCATTCACCAACACCAAATGTCCTCTATTATGAAGCTCCATTTTAATAGAATTAGAAGTATCATGATTTAAAACCCATGCAAATTTTGCTCTTCTATTAAATGTGTCTAGGAAATTAAGCTGTTCTTTCCATATATCAGTGCTCAAATTGAGTAGTCCAATATCAACGACTATGATGAATATCGAAACCTCCATTTCTCGCTTGCTTAATGATTCAACTTTTGAGCATTCGTATGTCAACTGGGGGTAACGTGAAGGTATAAAAAGCTCCTGAAGTATGTGTGTCAGTTCGTTCCATTCGGATGCATTCCATATAGGAACTCCAGTTTTAAATAGCCATTGAGACAGGATCATTCTGCCCATACTTCCATTTAGTGCTAGCACTACCTGCGGTTATATATTTAGTAACAGTTAGAAGTTGCTTTTAGTTTTATAGAATAATAGATCGAATCTTATATTATAAAAAAATGTCTTTTTTTTATTGCTAACCTTCAAATTATGATTTGCATACTTTAGTTTGTAGTTGTCTTGTGGAATATCTAATGGTGTACCGAGTAAAAGATAAAGTCGCATTAGAGTCCCTGGTCCATTTTTCTTCACAACTCTAATATCTCCACCCATTTTGTTAACCTGTTAATGATGTTTCATTGTTAAAAAACAACTTTCAGGCTAAAACAATCTGCAGCCATCGTTTTTTTTTTTTTCTCTTGTTCCATAATAACTTCTTAAAACGACCTTTTATCTCACCAGAGTTCTAACGATGCATAGTCCAAGACCAGTTCCACCATGTCTGAAATTATTTACAAAAATTAGTAAATAGGTACAAAAGTATATGGATCGTTTATCACTGAGATAGTATAAAGAAGATGAGAGGTGTATTATTGCTTACAATCTAGTCGTTGACGGGTCAGCTTGTTCAAAGCTTTCGAATACCGACTCCCACTTGCTCGGATCAATGCCTACACAAAATATAAAAGAAATGGGAAAAAAACAGAATATATATGGTCATTTATTAAAACAAGATCCAAGGTCCATACCACAGCCGGTATCATCAACTTCAAACCAAAGAATAACTTTATTTTCCTTTTTGCTGGACCATAAAGCTTTTTGATCAAGGGAAAAGTTTCCATTATCAGTAAAAGAACGTGGATCTTCACACCATCCTCTCAGAATAATGTATCCTGCTGTAAGTAAATAGCGAATATTAAACTCAGTAAGTCACCATTTAATTGATATAAAACTTGAAAAATGAGAAAATTGCACATACATGTTGTAAATTTGATTGAGTTGCTGATTAAATTAGCAAAAATTTGGACAACTCTAGCAGAGTCCCCTTGAACTACTTTTGGCATATCATCTGATCATAAACAGACAACAAAATAGATTACGTAGCATGAATATATCATATATTATTGCCTTAATAGAGATAAAATATAATAATAGTTATGCTGTTATATATGTTAAATACCAGCAAGATCTATCACGGTCTCCACGTTATGATTTTTACACTGCACTGAGAACATATCGACTAGACCCTCAAGTTCTCGCCCCATGTCAAATTCTGCTTCTTCCAGAACCAGTTTTCCTGATTCAACCTGCAAGTTAAAGTTATGTGAAATCGTTTTTTATATTGAAAACCTCCATTTATCTTACTTATGATAAACTGTTATATTTCTTTGGTAGAATGTATTTAGACTAGGAAAGACCAGATAAAAAAATTTGTAAATTTTTTGGCTACATCACCTTGCTAATATCCAAAATATTGTTGAGAAGCCGAAGTAGAGCTGTTGAACATCTACGAATTTGACTAATTGTTGCATATTGCTCGTTTGTGAGACATTCATCAGATATAAGAATGTCCAGCAATCCTATGACTGCAGCCATTGGTGTTCTCAGTTCATGACTGTTGAACGGAAACGTTAAAAACCATGAATCTACAACTATGGATACTCAACACATCATCTAAATTTATGATTTTGGCTAGAACAGAAAGTCCACGGTTTATGACTTAATAGTATGTTCATGTAATATTACTATGTTATTTCAGATTTGCCTTTATACTATGAGGATCATTATTTATTCATAGAAAGAATTCATGAATACTTACCTCATGTTTGCTAAAAACTGGCTCTTGTAGTTACTGGACGCCTCTGCCTTCCTTCGTGCATCCAAATGGCTAATTAATTCCGCTCGTAGCTTCATTTCCTTTGACACCCCATTCGTTAATACAAAAATACATACACATCCTATAACTAGTATACACACAGATGCAGATATCAGTATCATCAATGTCTTAAAAGCTCTCTCGTCCACCTTCCCCATTATATACTTCCTTGGAATTATTAGAACTCCCACCTGCAACAGTATACATAACCATAATTTAACGAAACTTTTAGATCTCACGTGAAGTCATGAACGTGTCCTTTCATACATATAAACTTAGGGAAATCGTATGTGCTGTTAACAACATCTAAATTAGGTACCGTTAGGCAAAAAAGATGGACTTCATCTGTATATATTAAAAAGTTGATGGACTGATGATGTAAAGTTTGATGGTAGCTGATAATCTAAAGTTGATGGTAGTTGATTGGTCAACATCACACAATTTGTGATATCCCTATAAACGTAACATATATAACTCAGAAAAAAGTTAAACATACCATAGGAAGTCTCTTCAAATTCAAGAAAAACGAATCAATATAATACAGCTCGTTTCCTAATTTGGCATTCTCTATATGAACCTCATGGTTCGGTGGTGGTTTGTTCCCATAGGCTTTTAGCAGCCACTTGGCCCCACTTTGTATAACCCGGTCTTGCGAGTCAACAGCCATCATAAGCTTTGGTCCAGTAGACGAGTTCCTCAATAATGACGTCGTTGAAGAAGTAGCTAACAACCAACCTTCTTGAGAAGTCAAATAAATATGTCCACTATGAAACCCAACTAGCTCTTTCATAAGCTGACCGACACTATAAAGCGCAGTTGTGACACCCACAACCGCCACTATACTTCCCTGAGATGCATCTCGAACTGGCATAGCAGCTGACAACAAGGGCGAATTCGTAAATTTGCTGACAGCTACATGCCATGAAGGTGCACCATATGGTACTTGTGAAATCCCTGCAATATTTATTAATTCGTCAGGGGGAATTGCCTTTTGTTTTCCGATTTTTTCACCAGTGTCTGGATCAAGTACTTCTCGGTACCAAATTGCTGATACATTACTACGTATGGTTTGATCATTCCACCCTTGATGTGGTGATGAAGTGTTGACATCATAAGGTCCATCCATTGTGTAATTTGTTAGATCTGAATATATATAATATGTACTGTTATCTCTTGGGTCTCTATGAAATGCTTGAACAAAACCATTTTTGTATTTTATTGATATGGAATTGAGAGCTTTATGACTTGCAAATAATGCCCATGTGACATCCCTCATAGCTGCATATAACTGAAAAACAAATGAATAGTTTAGATTAGATTTCTATAAATTTGAGAGAATAATGGAATAAAAGTTGAGATGTTTAAACCTCAACTTGCTGTGCATGGTTTTCGGGTTTGCTGTATTTTCTGATAACATATTCCGAGAGCTTAACTTGAGCTGTGGTTATTTCGACAGTTGAGTTTAAAATACTCCACATACGTAACACGGGACGCTGCAATAATTCATAGCGCAAACCATATGCTAAAGCATTCAATGATGTTCTTGTGTAGACTTTAGTGAAATGCCATGTGAGAAGTGTTAGCAGTCCTATAAGAATTGCCAGCATTACCTGCAAAAAGAAAGAAAGAAAAAAAAAATCAGCTAAAGTTCAGATTTGGGGTAGATATATTGATATGATATGAATTACTCGATGTTGTTGTTTGTAGTTTTTTGTACCATGATGGCAAGTCGAGCTACAAAGATGCTGTAGTATGAGGAGAGACAATTCGTGTTTGTGCACCGAAGTTGTTCTTGTTCCACATCTCTGTGTAGACTTCTTCGCCTGCAAGGCGAGTGGTATATTTCCCATGAATCTACGGCAGCATAAATTCTATCGAAAACCCGTCTTAGAAAAGGTGTCATTGGTGTGTTTGATGATCCAGAGATCACATAGTTGTCTTTCTTTTCTTTATGTGTCATTTTATTCTCCTAAAACTATAGACTAAGAAAGAAAACACCATGAAACTTTACATATGGTGCAACTTCCACTATTTGGAAGGCCACCATTTAAGATTTTTATAATACTGAGAGTGGGGGCATATAGTTTTTTATTCACTTATTCCTCATCCACAATTTTGTTCTGTTTTTAGTTGCATCTCCCACACCAATATGATTTAATGGTTGATTACACATGGAGTGTCATGACATGTTGAATAACTTAAATCCAATATATTTGGTCAAACCTTAGTAAAAGATCATCAGTACACATAGCTCTGTACCTACTGTAATTTGAACCAAACTCTATTAACACACACATTTTACAGATTGATCTTCAGATAGTAAGGATTGAAACTTTGTCCCTTTGAGTTTGACATGATATTAGTGAATAATCTGCATTTACCACTGAACAACACACAAAGAAAGCACCTGATAGTTCCTTTTAATGGGGTCACTTTAAATTTTCTTTATATCCTGACAGAGGATCAAATAATTGGTCTAAGATACAAGAATCAGGAACCCATTTAGAGCTGTCTATGAAAACAACTTTCAACTGATAAGACACCTTCCTACTTCACCATTCAATCAATATGATCTATCTACTATCTTTTGTATCGTTAGTCGGTTTGACCATGGCTGCTACTAAACATGATACCATTTATTCAATGTGACTCATGTTATGTTAACAAACACCATCTTGTCACCACTTTTTTAGGCGTGGGAACGGTGTCTGATGTGATTACACTTAGAGAATTTGCATAATGGTAAGTCTAATTATGATGCCTAATTAAAGTCCGGGTGATTAAAATGATCCAGTCTTAAAAAGCATGAATAGTCATTAGATTGCTACCAGCAGTAGACAAAGCATGGGGGTATAAGATCTTGATTCCCAATTTGATAAAGATCAAAACTTTTTCACTAGACATGTGTTAACCAAGAGTTAGTGGGTCACTGGGTTGCTTTTTATGCTTTGGCCTCTTATTAATATTATAACAGTGTTTACTCCAAATATATATATTTTTTATTAATACCCTCGGTAACAAGTTGTAGTTACCTTCATTGGCCACTATAGTCATTTGATACAAACTTAAGAGCTTACAAGTGGTAATCTTCTTCCACAATACAGAAAACTTATATTAATGATTATTACTGAAATGCTGATATAGGAACATGTTTCAATGGTTTGTGATCATAAATAAAAGCTTTTAGGCATCTTCACTTTCGAAAAGAAATGCCTATTAATCATGTACATGGTATATTAAATTATATCAAGTATACTTACACATAATGCTTTAAAAACATTACATTTTGCTCTTCAGTATAAGTGCAAGGGGCGGCTATAAATTATAGGAGAAAACCAAAAGGAAAGAGCTATTGGGCTTGCACCATTGATATCAATCAATTTTTTGCCACATGATTTCCATTACATTCACAAGCTTTTAAATTATCACTTGCTCAATAAAAATGGTATTTATCATCAAGAACAATAATAAAACATATCCTCTAGCTCTATGTTTATATACAACTATTACTTTAGTAATACGAAGATGATGGGGACCTAGCTTTAGGTTGATCATGGATCAACAGTTAAATTCTTGCCAAACTTTTATAAACATGAATGTAGCAATCCGTGTACCGACATATATAAGATGACATTGATGGAAGTAAAAGACTAAATTAAAGTGATTGTTTAGTGAAACATGACTTGTAAAGGTCAATCAATACAAAATGATCATATTGTATATACAATACATGCTTTTTATTACTAAAAAAGATAGTCTTAAGATTAAGCTAATTTGTGTACTTGTTAATATAATGGAGGATGAGAAGTTATTTTAGAAATTTGAATTCTTGAGAAGAACAATAGAAATGAATTAAAAAGGCTACTTAATTATATGTTTAATATTGCTTTTTGAATGACAATATTTTAATTGTTATAAGTTCATGTTCTTATTCATTGCCATCTGATCTTATTTGAGCTTAGCAATATGAAACTTCACAAGGAGAAAAGCTAGGAATCAACAGCAAAATGGAAAGGTCATTGGCCTACCAGTTTAATTTGGCAATTTGGAATATAAGAATGTAGAATCAAACTAATTAAGCTGTAATTATGAGCTTTTGGAATATAAGACCGAAAATAAAGAATCAAAGACTTAGCCTAATTAATTAGTGAGTTGATTTAAATTATAATTAATCACCTGTGAATTAACACGTAACTATAAAGTAGTTCTCTTTCAAATCTTGTCTATTTATTTACCCATAAGTGACAGAAATAGGTAAATGGTGAAGAACCACCCAATCTTTCAAAATAAATTGTTCAACAGTTTAGGTTAATATTGTGTTCATAGCTCTTATAATATTTTAATATGTTAATAATTAAGTATCTAACTAAATATAAACCAAAAGAGCAATTGCGGACCGATACCAAAAACCTTGTTTTGATCTTATACTTCACATTTTCATATTTTTCGATAAGTTTTTAGTACCATTTTGATTTATAAACAAATGAAAAACGTCATTCGATCTTCATAAACATCAAAAGATATTCCTCTGAAGTCAGCCAACTCTGTCAAATTATATGGAGGACACTTTATATAAATTTTGTAAAATATTTAAACCGTCTATATGTTATTTAAACTTTTTCGCCGTTTGTTCTTTTCTTTCAAATGGTATTTGAATTTGAGTTGTCCAACATTTAAAAATTTGTATTTTAGCAGTTCAATTTTTGACACCACATTAAAAAGGCCCGTTAAGTGATAACATGTACATTTTATGTGAGGGCATTTCGATCTTTTCCACTTACACTCCCAACCAAAAATTGGGGACAAATTTGAAATGAATAATATTTTGATCAGGATTAAAAGTAGGTGGAAAAATATGAGAGAGGGAGTGTAAGTGAAAAACACTTAAATGCCTCTATGGGAAGCGCATGTGTTGTTACTTAACAAGCCATTTTAACGTGGTGTCAAAAATTGGACTGCTAAAACACAAACTTTCAAATATTGGACAATTCAAATATCTTTTAGAAGAAATAAATAAACGGTGGAAATTTCAAAAAGCACAAAAATAATTAAAATAATTTACTTTTAATGATCAATTAGAGGCGACATTGATACCACAATCTAAGCAAAATACATGCATAATGAATTAGTGATGAGAATTAGACAAAAGTTTTAGTTGGCGTCGAGGGCGGTACTCCGTGGGAGCAGGTGGGCAGCCAACCTTACGTAGTTTTTACGAGTAACGAATTTTTTTACGATGATAACAAAATATGTGTTTGGCCCCATAACTAGATAAACAGATAAAAGCTTCGATATCTTACAATATGTTCATATTAACTTAGTGGTGAAGAATAAGTCTTATTGTTTCAGAAATCAGGAATTCGATCCCTACTTTTTCGTCTTCTTAATTTATAAATTGGTAAATGTAATATTTATGTTTAAATAACATAATAAACGATAACATTCTTTTTATTTCTTTTCATAATCTAATAATAAAATAATAATAATAATAATAATAATAATAATAATAATAATGCTTTACTATAAAAATATGTTAAATATATAGTAATTTAAATTAGAAAATATCAAAAGTTCAAAAAGAGTTGCTAAATTTTGACTATGTATTTCCATGTAACTTTTGAATTTCTCTACGTTTAACCAAATTCCTTTCGGTTCAAACCAAATCATTTTGTTGTAGAAAAAAATAAAGTTGTTGATCTGACCCGACTTGATACCGTTTCCAGTTGGCGTGATGTTATACAAAAGGTAAGAGCCACTCCTACGATGATAGTGGGAGTACTTATCTCCACATTTAATTTACAAAACCCCAAAAAGGGAATATGCAAAGTTGAATCTTATGTAACATCCTTCGAGATTTTTTAATGCTCGGTGTCACTCTTTTATTTCTCCTAATTTCGAGTGTTTCGTGACATAACACCAAAAAAGAGAGAAAGAAACATACTCCTACTTAATTGTTACAACAATGTCATGTAAGAAACTATTGTTTTCGCTTTCTTTTCTGAAAAAATCTTGTTTGTGTTGGTTCATTGTAGACAAAAACTCTCTATTACTTTTAACTTCCAGAACTGTTTTGCTAAATGTTACTAGCTACTATATATAGTCGAAAAACAAAATAAGCATATATTTTATGTACTTGCGATAACTCGTCTATCATCTTATAAACACAATTACTGTTTTATACAAATTCCCATACAATACGTGGTATAAAATTACAAATTATTTTAGGACTTTTGACCTAGCAATTTGATTGACTCTTATATAAGATGATATATATATATATTGTGTGCATAGGTGTTAACTCGTAATTTGAAATTTTGATTTTTAACTTATAATATGTGACTTGACTCGACTTATAAGAGTTTACTATTTTACGAAATATATGTATATATATATATATATTTATATGTATATGTATATGTATATGCATATATATTATTGTTTAATTGTCTTAAGTGAAGTAAACCATAGTAACAACCGATAGTTAAGTCGTTGAGCGACAATCATCTTAAAATAGATTATAGTATTTTTTCTATTTTATCGTTTTATTTTTGTATTGTATTATACGAAAAGTTTGTCAGAGTTTCTGACTTGTAAGAGTCACACACAACACAGGCCGAGTTAATAAATTACTCATAAAAATCAAAGTTATTTAAGAGTTATAGATTGAGTCGCCTATTTCTCATATATCTTACTTGAACTTTTAAAAAATCTAACAATTATTATTATGTAGGTTAACCACTTTTTTTTTCCTTTAAACTTTTTTTTCTTAAGTTACCATCTAGTTCATGATCTAGAATGAAACTTTAAAATAATTCAGTGGGTTATTATACGTATCTATCAAATGATTAATTAAATATATATATTACACCTTGGATTGACTTAAAATTCTATTATTAAAAATATATCCCTAGTAAGTTAGGTATGGAGTGCACCTTCAATATTTGCACTCATCAATTGCATATACTAATCCATGACCACTCACTTGGACTTTTGGGTCTTTATAGTTTTTATCTCTAAATTAGCGATATGAAATTTCAAAGCTAATTGCTTCACAAGGTTACAATTGCTTGTAACACGTACATAAAAGCTAAAGACCAAGCTTCATAATAATTATAAACACATATAAATGATAATGAAGCGTGACAAAATATTACTAGCACGCTTATCATTTGTTTTATTCTTCATTTGTGGATATCTTTTCATTTCTTTTATTTCAAGAAAATGGTAACGATTTTCACGTTTTCATTTCCTTGCTAAGTACATTAACTGCACACAAAAATGATATCCGTAATGTCCCAATTTCATTATTCTATTACTGGTTTTCTTCGTTTAAAAAAAGATTGTCTATTTACAAATAATAATTATTAAACTCTCTATTTTATTCTCATTTATTACTTTAATCATTTATTTTTAATAGTATTTAATCAAATTTGTCTTTAATATGCGGGACAAAATTAACATCTATCCAACCTATTTCAAATTATATATAAAAAAAAAAGAAAACAATAAAAATGGAGCGAAGGAAAAATGGAACGAAGGGATTACTAAATACCTAATAATCAAGGCCTTTTATTTTCAAAATTATTAAACATTATATGCAAATTAAATAGGTCTCAATAAGTGTATTGCTATAGTTTGCGTAAAGTAACTAATTTTATTGTGATATTTGAGGTATGTAAATAGATTAAAATGTGGTGAGATTACAATACAAATATACACTAAGAATATGTAAATAAAGTAATGAGAACTATAAGAAAATCATAATATCATATTCAGTTATTATTTTGAGATATGCATACATATATGTTTATTCCACACTTTCACATCCTCCATATATGATACAAAAGAGGCATGTTATTTTTTCAACGTTGAAATGATCATTTACAGGACAACTATACATGCCAAGATTTAACAGTTACATACATTAAATTACTTGAGCATTGATGATGGGCTTAGGAAGAGAAACTGGTGGGCTTACAGGCCCATTTCCCACTTTGGGTGTCTCACTGGGTGTCACAGGCAGCCCATTCTGTACCCATGCAAGATATCCCCCTCCCATGTTGTATAAATGCTTGAATCCCTACACAAATAAATAGTCTTATTGACTTTTAAATTTAAGTATTGAATAATAATGCTATAACAAATATATCAGTTAAGTCAAAGATTAACCCTGCAAATGTTCTTCTTGATCAATTTTAATTGTTTTATTTTAACATAACTTGTGCTTCGATTTTTATAGGGTCAAGTTAACACAAAATTTGAAACGAATAGAAATAACAAACTTACTGCTTCAAGCATATCGGTTGTTGCATATACAGAACGAACCCCGGATTGGCAACCCTTCATGTGACAAAAAGTTCGACAGTTAAAACGATGTAGGTATTCAATATATAGTAATTTTGGCATTAATTACCATTTTTATCAACTCACAATTAAAATGGAGAAAGTATTTATAAATTAATATAAAGCAAACCTATATTGTAAATTATAGTATTTATCCTATGGATTCAAAGTAATTTATATGTTATTAGACATACCACAATAAGATGATCATCCTTGGTACACACTGACAGTACTTGTTTCATGAAGTTGGGATTTTTCACCCTACCTGAAAACCACACAATTAGTTCATTAATTAATGTCCATAGATTTTTAAAATAATTAACAACATTATTTTTGGACAAATAGGTAAGTTACCTTCAGGGGTATTGAACATGTAAGCAATATTGAGAACATCATTAAAATCAACATGACCTTTCTTAAATTCTTCTTCAGTCCTATGATCACCCCAATTCATATATTAACTTAATAAATTCTTCAAACTAATTGCTATTTATTTTTATTTAAATAAAAAAAGAAAACAAAAAGTAAAGTCACACAAAAGCACCTGACATCGAGATACCGATAGCTGCTGTTGCGAAGAAGATCGTTAGCTTTTATAACATCAACAGTGACGATCTGTGATTCTGGGCTACAAGATTAAGTTAGAATAATAAGGATGCTTTTATATAATTAATAAAACAAGTGATTAAATTATTAATAGAGTTATGTGATGTGAAAACAATGAAATTCGACTAATGTTCATCTACCTTGTTTTCGGTATGGTGTTCATGATGAAAAAGAATTAAAGGTACCCAGAATTGCTGAAAGAGTTGACAATTAGGTACCAAAAAGACCATATGATATAAGGTGCATGATGATTGATGAACAAGATAGAATATGATTGGTCTATTTGATGGGTCCACAAACTTGTGTGTTAACTTTAACTTTTTATGAATTCGACAGATTAAGAGTGGATTCATTATTCAGCAACATATTTACAAGATTTTATATTAAATCTCATATTAGCTATATGTAATTAAATTACATTAGATTTGTAGATAGCCTTGTGTCATGTCCACATTCACGCTTCTGTAGCTATGTCTAATCTAATACAATTAATAAATCATCTCGAAATGTTGATTCTTAAATTTATATATAACAAAAAAATTTAAACCATCCATTTACTCCTCTTAAATTCATAAATAAAAATCACTTCATTTGATATTCTTTTTTACTATAAATATGATTCTTTACACATCTATTATTACTATAACATCCACAACTTAAAAATATTATCTATTTATCTATAAAATAAAGAGAAAAAAATATGTATATTAAAAAGTACATACTTTTTAACATATATATTATTACATATAATTAAAAATAAAAATTAATTGTTATTATTGCATTGCGCAAATAACGTACTATTATACCGTAAAACATTCTAATAAGAACACTGACGAATCAATTATTATCCTTATTATTATTATTATCATTATCATAACTAGAGGAAAGTTCATTAAAGTATGGAAATTTTTGAAAGTATGAAAATACAAATCTCAACCGTTGATTTTGATCAAAATAATAAAACCCCTTCATTTTTAAAAATTAAATATCTCAAAAACCGTTAGTAAAAAATTATAAAAATTGCACCATAAAAATCAGCGTTTTCTCCTCTTCGATTTAAGATCCCACAAGGTATACTTTTGACGAAATTTCTTTTTTTCATTTTTTGGTGGGTTTTGAAAATTTGTAACACATGTTATAAACAAATAACACATGTGTTACGGGCGACTAGCACATGTGTTAGCATCGACTATCGATTGTAACACATGTGAGAGTCGTTGATAACACATGTGATAATGGCGGGTAACACTTTTGTTAGCCCATCATAACACATGTGTTAACCCACAAAAAATGAAAAAAGAAAAAAAAAACAAAATTCGTCGAAAGTATGCCTTGTGGGATCTTAAATCGAAGAGGAGAAAACGCTGATTTTTATGGTGCAATTTTTATAATTTTTTGACTAACGGTTTTTGAGATATTTAATTTTTTTAAAAATGGAGGAAAATGAGTTTTTGCTACGTGGCGCATTCCTATTGATACTTTCATACTTTTAAAAAAACTCATACTTTAATGATCTCACCTCATCATCACTATGGTATTAGAGCACCTTTCTAATTTTTTTTATTTAAATCATATACCACGTAGTTGATAGTTGTGACTTGTTCAACATTTTCCATTTTCACCCGATAAATATCTATGTTGTTGTTTAAAGTGGTGTTGTAGGTATACAATGAAATATAAACATTTAGTTTATTTATAAGGCTACTATTGTTTTATGAGGTATTTTGTTTGTTCGGAGTCATTTTTAGGGGTTTATTTGAAATTTGACGTCTCAGTGTTGTTTAAAACCCTTGCTATATTTTTTTCAGATCTTTTATAGGTGTTAATCGGTGGCTCTTGCATTTTTAAAGTATTATGTATTCTCTAGCTTCTGACTAGCTTTTTAATACAATTTATTTGACATCTAAAAAATAAATAAATACATAGAAAAATATAAATAAATGTCGTTGTTACTTTCTGTTTACCAATAAGATATGTTAGTTTTGTTGGCCGCTCGTGTTTGTCCCAATTGTCCTTCTAATCTTTCTCCAATCTCCTTTATTTCCTTTAAAAATGACCTTCATTTAGCAATCTTCTATATCATTATTTTACCAGTAAGTATCAAAACACATATCCTTTTGTTCTTGATTTCCACATTTCAATTCAAAACAGAAAAAGATGAGTTAGTCGATATGCTTAAATGCATTACTGTGTTGTAGTATTTATGTGTGCAACTATATAAAGATTTTCATTTATGGGTATGGCACAAATGTTTGCCACTTTCTAAGAGATGTCGCGATATTATTTTCCAAATCATAAAAATCTTAAACTACTTCTATTGTAATGCGGTTAGACAATTAATATTTTTTATATTAATATTAATATTAGAATTAGAATTTTCATTATATTTACAATTAACTTATTGAAGTTTGTAGTAATTTTTAGAAGCTCAAGCTATGCACTTTATTTGATAGACACAAAATATAAAAGTATCTTAGAAAAATAAAGTATTTAAAGTAGGTTTTAAAAACCTCTAGAATTTATAAATATTGTAATTATACAAACAATGCTTAATTATATTATATATTTGTTTAAATTAGAGTTTTATTTTTCTTCAGTGTCATTTTACATATTTCAACTTCAAATGCAACTATTTTGCTAACACATAAAAGATATATAAGTTTCAACTTTCAATAATTAAATAAAAGTTATAGCTACGAGTAGTAGGTACCAACTAATTTTACTAAAGAAACTCTTTATTATTATTTTATCAAACACACGTATAGCGGTATAGGGATGAATGTACAAGAATATATTAAAGTTTACATGTTTTGTTTTGTATGTGTTAATGTTTTAGATATTTTATTATATTCGATCAATTTTCTAAAATATCTATTGTATATATATTGACTTTCAATACACATAATATAAACTTTTATACATACATTACAAATATAAATACATACTTTAGACATTATTAGAATGTTTAATACACACAATAAAACTTGTAAAATATAAATACATTATATTTAAAAAAAAAGTATAAACTTTAATATATTATCGTATCATTAATCACATATTATATCCAAACTAACACATATTATATTCAAATTTGTTACACCCAAGTTTGTGTGCAAACTAACAATGTGTATGAAAAATATTTGGAAGGGTGAAAACATAAAAAGAACACTTCAAAGTTCAAAAGGTTAAATCTAACATTTTGAAACTTGAATCGATCTGATCAAATTATCCAGATTAATCTGGACTTGAATATATCACTGGATTGACTCAAAGTGGGTTAGTGGTATAATTTGACTCGGATTAACCCAACGGGTTTCACGAGTTAGACCCGAGACCCGCTGACTCGGTTTTTGCTTTGAACGCATTTTTTTCTTTTTTGTATGCACTTTTTAATGCAGATTTTGACTTTATATTTGCTGTTTTTTGTGCAGTTTTTTTGTTGGAAAATTAAGACAGTTTTTTTTTTTTAACTGCAAATGTACAGTTTTTAGTGCAGTTTTACTATTATAAATTTATTTTTTAAGTGCAAATATGTTACTATGTATTGCTGTTAATTTTACTATGAACTTGCTAAAAACCGAGTCAATAGCCGGGTCAACCGATTAACTCGGGTTGACCCTGACCAGGTCAATGTGCAGGGTCAATATCAAACCCGGTTTAAAAACATTGGGTTAAATACTAACGCAGACTACAGTGTACTGCAACAGAGGATCATTTCCCCTATCTTTTCAAAGCTGTAAGCAAATATGCAATCCTAAACACAGCGACGGACTAGTGAAAACAGATCTAGGAGATATGGAAAATGGTAAAAAGGCATCATCTTTAAGGTGGGGAATCCTTCGTCGAGCCCTAATTTCTTCCACTCATTCACCAGGTTCTTATTCATTTCTCAATTAGTTAACTACTGTAATCAAATTGTTAAAAACTTGAGATTTGTTACTTCTTTATTAATAAATAAATGGTTTTGCAGATGAGAGGAAATCTGAAAATGGAGGAAGTATATCTAGAAAGCCTAGTAATCATCTAGGGTTCGGCTTAATACCCTTCCATATAGTTGTTGATGATCATAACAACAGCAATAACAATCAACAAAAAGAAGCTCGTGTCCGCTATGTATTGCCACCTTATCTCACTGCCACCAACCTTCTTCTATAGTAAGATTAAATATATCAACTCATTTTACTTCAATTTCCTTTGTGTGTGTGTGTATGTGTGATGCGATAAATAAATAATAGGCTTAAGTGCTTGGAAATGTAATTATTTATGTTCTGATATTCGTAGTGTATATCGAACTATTTGGGCTTTCATGTGTGTAGTAAACATGTTATTCATTGCTATTGTTTTGTAATTTTTGGTACTTGTTAGCTGTATGAGGTGGCACGTGTCATCATTATAAGTTGTCACGTCACCAAAATACATACAATAGCAACAAATTGAAAGATTATTACACACAATATAACCCGAGTACTTTGTTTCATACTACGAATATCAGAGCCAATTAATTACATTTACATGTACTTAAGCGTAAATAATAATACTTGTTTGTAGACTATTGGTGTGTAATACTTTCATTTGGAAGCTATTCAATGTTTTAAAGCTTTGATGTTAACTGGAGTTTATTTGCCCCTCCCGTTGCCAAGGGAATATTGTTAGACCCTAACCTTTTATTTTTCATGTGACAATAGTAATATATTGAAATTTTGAAGATTAAATAGCTCACGTTGAACATTACGATTAATCTTGAGTTCAAATGTGTTCTAGTTAAATTTGAGTTCGAGTTTAATCACAAATCTACATGAAAATTATTAAAAAAATAGAACTATCATTGTATTAAGAAATAGTGATATATGTTTTATTTGATTTAATTCTCGAAAGTATTACGTACATGTATTATTCAAGTGATATTTTGATCCAAGTTATGCAGTTAATTATTTTTATTAAATTAATTTACGATCAAAATATAAAAGTTCATGTATATAAGTAGTTAACTTTAATCTTTTGCTTGAGTAAGTCTATAAAGAATTTGTTACTCTGGTACAAAAAGAAAAGATTATGGTGTTTTGTCTGATCAACCTTTTAATTGCTTACTGATTTTTATTATTTTATTAAGTATGTACATGCTCCAGAAAAAAGATAAGATACGTTCGTATTGAATGAAATTAAATTAAATAATTCCATATAAGATTAGTTTATTTGCAAATGTGAAATAATATATAGGAATCTGTGAGGTAACTCAAAATATCGTGTAATTTGGTGAAGCAAATAAATCAAGAAAATTTGATCAAATTATCATGAGATGGAGTCAATTACTCACGGTATTACTTTGCAAATTGATATACAGGTATAATGAATGATGATGGCTAACTTATGTACTTTACATATGCAGTCAGAGAGTGGATAATTGTGCAAACCTTAATGATTTTAAGATCTGTAACACGTACGACATTGACAACACGGGTCTTGTTTGTAAGTTCTATTTGCACTCAAAACATCGATATATTGATTCTTACTAGGGTATACAAGCATTGTACAATAGCTATAATGCAATGATACACGTAGAATTAAGAAATGCAGTATTTGTAATTTTTCATAGGTCAAATTCTATGTAGTGGTATTTTAGTTACCTTCATTATGTCCGTAACTTAAATTTACTAATTGACCATGTTGGAATCTAGGAACATATTTCTTTTTACCTTTTTAGTTATCTGCATGTAACACTGACTGATGCAATTGTTATGGACTTATAGTTACATAGAGTGTGATTCTTGCTACAAATGCAACGGTTGCTTTATGAAGTTTGCCCAAATTTCGTACTCGTAAGAGAAATGAAATTATATTTGGTAGGTGATGAATTCTGAATTTGGGTGTCATGGAACTATATTACGAGTATTACTTTAGGCGTATTCTTTTAGCATAAGAAAGTTATGTGATATACATGCATTACATAGAAAGAAGCCGATTCATTTATTTCAGTGAGTTATATATTAGTAATATCATTCCTTTCGTTTTCTATAATATTTATAAACATTCTCATTTGAACAGGTTCTTGGCCATCAGAGGAAGTCCTTGCTTATTATTGTTTATCACAGCTAGACTTATTCAGGTTACGACAAAAGTTTTGTCTCAATCTACGATTGAGTTTAATTCCTTGTTACTATTATTAGTTTTTACTGTTTCTACTTATGAAAGTACTTCTATAGAAGCTTATCTCGATCTTGTGATTTAGCATCTCTACTTCTAATTCAGGTCTAAAAGAGTCATTGAACTTGGATCAGGATACGGCTTAGCAGGCTTGCTTATTGCAGCTGTCACAGAAGCATTAGAAGTTGTGATATCAGATGGAAATCCGCAAGTAGTTGATTGTATCCTCTTTGTTCCATTAATCCATCATTATAAGAGCTTTAATGTTTATTTGTATAAAATTTATATATTTAAGAAAATTTTCTTAAAATTTAGATATTCAGCGTAACATAAATTCCAATTCAAGTGTATTTGGAAGTACAAAAGTGAAGCCAATGATGCTGCACTGGAATCAGGAAGAGCTCTCAGAAGTTTCCAACAGCTTTGATATCATTGTTGCTAGTGATTGGTAATCTTGACAAATTCAAATTTTATTAAGATGCCAGGATGGGAGTGTCTGGTTGCGGGTTAAAATGAGTTTCGGTTGAAACTGGTCATTATAAGTTTGAATCGGGTCGTGGTGTGTTGACTTGCAAACACTTTTTGTCCACCTTTTTAGTTCTTTTGTATCGATAATCAACCCGTCAACTATGACTACAAAAAACAGTATGATTGCACTAATAATTTGAAATCTTTGAATAAAACAATTTAGGAGGTTGTGTGTATTACATATAATACTTTGGGCGAATTATAACCTGTTCTCCTTATAGCTGGTAATTTTGCTTATTTGACCCAGTTGAAATGAAACTCGATCCATTCATAAGTAAATGGGTCGGAATTGCCATCTGTACCTTTTTCTTTATTATGCTCCTTTGAATAATCTGCGTAAAAATCTCAACATTGTTCATCACTTTGCAGCACTTTCTTTAAAGAATTCCACAAAGGCCTAGTTCAGACAATCAAATGTTTGCTAAAGAAAGAAGGGCCCTCAGAAGCCTTATTTTTGGGCCCTAAAAGAGGCAACACATTGGATGAGTTCTTACTGGAGGTCAAAGAGAGTGGCTTGCAATTCACTGTAGACGAGATCTACAACACAGAAGTCTGGAAGCGTCATCAAAGCTTCATTAATAATGATACCTTATGGCTTAACTACGAGAAGGATCACTGCTACCCCATACTGGTCAGAGTTACACTTTAAACATTGCAGGTTTTAGAATTACATTTGCCATTACTTATAGCACTTAAAATTTACCTCTAGTCACTTCTACTTCTTGCAGCATTTTCTTCATAGAGAACCAATACCTAAAAAAATTGTGTACTCTATATCTTGTGGATGATCTTACTTTGACCTTCATTGACATTATTTTATTTTTCATATTCCATCTACAACGATGTCTTGATGTAGTTACTTTTGTTGAGTGAAAAGTAGTATGCACTTATAAAGAAACTAAGAACTTGTGCCTAAAAGCAAACGGAATTTTATAAAAGTTCACAATGTTACTGGCATATGATAACCCAAGGTGATTATGGATTTTGGGCCCAACAACAAATTTAGAGAATAGAGAAACTTTTGAGTAAAAGCCCCACACAAGTCAAGACGTCAAGTAGTATAGGATTCACTTTGTGTTCATCTCCATGTGAGATATCAAAGCTAGCATACAAAAAGCCTAATAATATTCACATGAATGATGTGTAAAATGTCTAATTGTTGGCTAACATATGAAATGTTGGTTGTTGTTATGCCTTTTTCAACGTTATACTTCAGATCTTGTTCAATTATTTATTTAGGGTATATTGGTGTAATATCAAAACATGGCCTAGTTTCATAAGATCCAAATAGAAAATCAAGAAGAGACAAAGCATAAGAAGTGCCAATCATGTGACACTTCCTGGTCAGGGAAACAAACATTTGAAGAATAATAAATCCATGTGTTCATAATGAAACTTTGAGATTTGAGGAATATAGCATGCCAACCAACTCATACATGGAAAATAACTATATTTAATAACGATTTTGCCAACAAAAAGAAAATTGGTTGATAGGTTAACTTCCATCAAATAACCGTTAACTTCAAAAAATCAACAACCAGTTATTGTTGAATTTTGATAATTAACAATAAAATTGATTTTTTAGACCATTTATCCCATTAAAAATTGGTTAACCATAGCCCTTTTAAGACTATAGCTACCAGATTCCCTTTTATAATTGATACACATAGGGACATGTATTATTCCTCTCGGGATTTTCGTGTTCTTTTTTGTGTGTCGATGCATTTTTAAAAAGGTTAAGTTTCGGTAAATATAGATAAATATGCGTGGATTTTTATAGCGTATATATAATAAAATTGACCGTTATTATATGTATGGAATTATTTTATTTTGTACATTATGTGTATTTTGATAACTTATTAATTTGTAAAGATATCACGTGTCACTTTATATTTGATAACATGTCATTAAAATTCACACAATGCACAAAAATAAATAGTTCTTTACATACAATGGTGATCAATTTTGTTACGTACACATTATGAAAGTCAATGTATAGTTATCTACATTTACAAGCAGTTAACTATAAATATCAAACTCATTTTTAACCTTAGGGTTATCCTCTTTAGCTTTGAAGATACAAATGTCTCTCAAATCAAAAGTTATCTAAGCTTGTATTGTTTATCACTAAGAGTGTGTATGATATTAAGCTTTTAAGCAAATAGTTAATTTATGTAGTGAGCTTATTGAGTTGTAATAATTTGTGTCACTATATTATTGTAATTTGTTGTAAGATATTCTTAGGTATTTTTTTATGGAGGATCTCGTATTATTACTCTTCCAATTGATTGTGGAAGAAAGATTGAGTGTTTAGGTCTTCCATTTGTTAGGGGAAGACTCATTGAGTGAGTACTCATTCTTGTGTTCTTTCAAAGTTGTGAAGAAGAAAAGTGTGTTGCCTTCTAGAGTTAGAAGAAGAAGTGTTTGGTGTGGTGATCTCCTCAAGTTGAGTTAGAAGATCATTTGAAGAGTAGTTATCTAATAATTGTTAAGAGAAGGTATTGTTGAGGTTGAAGTCTTCCATATTCAAAATGGAAGCTTTATACATTTGGTATTTAGGTTTCTTATAATTAAAGTAAGAGAATTGGGTTAGATTATCTTTTTGTAGTTAGTGAAAATTAGTGTCGTGTTCTTAGTGAAGAATAAAGAACACTTTAGACGTTTTTTATACCTACCGATGAAAATGTTTGAATATTTAGTAGATAAATTCCAATATCGCATAGTTGGAGAGTGAATTAAGGTGGACTAGTTAACGACCACCCCAACCACTATAAATTGTTATGGCTCTTGGTGATATTCTTTTAACCTTTAACACTTTACTTGCGTATTTACTTTGTTTATAATTACTAATTAAATAATCATCTAAATTTCAAATAAAAAATTTTAAATTATTAATATCGGTTAATAATCATAAAATAACTTATCCCTTTCTTCCTCCTCTCACTTGTTCACAAAATGAAAAGTTTATTAGAAAATAAATGAATTTAATCAATTAAAAAAGAACATTAAAATTAATCAAAATTTTAAAAATAAAAAATCACATTAATAATCAACGTATAATTTACAATATTACACTTAGCAGTTCGTTAATTGACTAAACTAATAGTCATTAAAAGATAATTTGTCAAATAATTTGCGACTTCGAAGATGGTTTATGCTAAGAAAAAGTTCAATAGTGTCATGTGTAATCACATGTATGTGACGACCCGCATCGACCCGAGTAACTTTTTCTTGTTTAAATGATACGATTCCGGACTGTAAATTTCATAAAGATAAAAGCCAAATGCAACTTAACTAACAAATTGCACTTCTTCATTCATATTCATATTCATTCATATATACATTAAAAAAATACCACAATGCCATGCGTAAACATACCAAAAGTGTAGAATTGTACTCGAGTATATGTAGAAAGAAAAAAGTTTAAATAAATTTCTGTCTATGATCAATCTACTTAAGACCCAAAAGATTTACAATTGGTGACATACATTGGAAACTAAGGCCATTTTCTTGAGCTCTGATCTTGTGTGAAACAAAGAAAACAGCAAACTGTTTTTTTCTTTTTTTTGAAATAAAGGGTATCTGACATTCTGACTATCTCCTATAACATCCAAACAGAGTTCAATACGAAAGCAATAAACAAAACTGAAGAAACGCCGACAGCTTTAGCCAATGAGCCGCTGCCGCTACTCTCAGCCGATTGGCCGGCTCCTGTTGTTTTTCGGCTGCACACAATTTAATGAGTTTAACAATTAATTAATTTAACAATATTCATCAAACAAATAATTGAAATGTGTAGAAAACTGATGTAGCGTGGGCGGCATATGCTTCTACCATTATTTTCTTTTATTTAACATTTTTAGCTAAGTCGGCACACCGACTCGACATACACATGCACCGATCTATACATATTATTATTTTCACACACCAAAAATTAGATCTTATGTTTTAAACAAAATTGTTTAAAAAAACAGAAAATGATTTAAATTTAAATGCGTACGTGTCGTTGACAGGAAAGTAGACCTTAATTTTTGTCATGGGTCGGAATTAGGCCAACCAAATTAAGATGTCATGACATTTATACTATCCTCTTTTATATAGATATTTATATAGATATTATAATGTATGTATATATATGGGTGAATTAATGAAAATGGGGTAACTTTAAAAGAGGGAGAGAAGTTAATTTGTACGGTTTGTTAACACTCATCGTTGTAAATATTAATTAATATTTATTACGGTGAATGTTAAATTATAATATTATTTAATAAAATATTTTTAAATTAATATTTATTAAAAAGGATGATAATTAATTAATTTTCGTATGATTATTAACGGTTGTACAACTTTCTATACGTAAATATATAACACTTTACCAAAAAGGTAAAAACATAGCATTACCGAACTTACCATTAATGGTTAATGTAACGCCTATAGAAATCTTATCAAGTAAGTAATAATGTCCTTTGTTTAAAATTTTGATTTGCATTTTCACAGTGATACTTAATTCAAATAAACGTGTAATTCAAAGTGTATATTTATTTTAAACAAATGTGTAAATGTACCTGTTAGCCGGTGTAGGGCAGAAAGTGATGATGTAATTTGCAGATGAACACGTAAACGTGCTTGTTCCATCATCGTATGCGTAACTATACGACGACGGACATGCAGTTTTGAAGTACTCTGAATACGACGTTGGACTGCACGTTTGTGGAGTCGAATACGCCCCACTACAACAATACATTGGATCACCAAACGCTTCACATGCACTTCTACATGCCACAGATTGATCACCGTCGTTGGCGCGGGTCAACCGCAGCTCCGACGGGCAATTTTTGTTCAAATCAACCAAACATCCGGTCATATTACAGTTTCCGCCTGACCCACCTTGTGGTACCACCATCATAGGAAGATTGTACCTATAAAGGATAAATATACGATTATTTATCATATATAATTAGAATAACTTTTATACTAGAAATTTGTACATTTGAGTGAGATTTTAGGTTTATGCTTTAGAAAGTGTTGTCTATTCAAATATATATTTTTTTTTCTGTGAAATAGAAAAAATATATTAATCTTAAGTCTAAGTTAATAACTACAAAATTATACTATAGAAGAGTAATCAACTTTTATCAAATGCGCATCGTTATTTGTTCTTATATTTATTTTGTTATAAGATTTGTTTTAAAATAATGCAGTCTTAATATCAATTAATATGAACAATGAACAATTGCCTTAATGACAATTACCCGTCTACAAGGCTGACATCATAGAAATCCATCCCATTAGCACCATTAAGTGTGAATTCAGCCAAGGTTGCCGGCGGTGTAGCACCACCGCCGTTACATTCCACTGTTCCAGAGCCACAATCACCTGTGACGCAACTAAATCTTCCGGTGGAATCAGTGGAGCAAAGTGTGCGACCCCACATGCGACCGGACCAATTAGGAGGCATAAAGATAGAATTCGATTGACCAGATTCTAGACCAAACCCTGTGGTGGGTAAAGGTGGTGTGCCGGCGCCGGAAAGAAGACCGGCCCAAACAGGATAATTGCATTGATTGGTGAGTGTGAATGTTGATGAGTGAATTAAATTAAATGAAGATATTATATATAACAAAGTGAAACAATATATATAGAATTGAAGTTGTGACATTGTGAAATGTGAGAGTTGTGATCAAATGGTGACGGTTGATTTTTTCCGGCAACGATGATCGGAGAAGGTGGTGGATATAGAGGATTTTGTGTGATGTTTGTTTATTATAACCGTTGTGGTTTACATGGATGGAGTTATTTATATTGGAGGATTCTAATGACTGACCACAATATTGTTAAAAATGACCCTTCTTAATATGAAATGGATTGAGGTATTTTTTTTAGAGATATTTACTGAGATAAGCAATTCAAAGTTTAAATAACGAATTTAAATAATGTCAGAGAAGATTTCACAATTTAAATAAGGAATCGCCGGAATGGTAATTTCAAACCGGCGATTCAAACGATTTAACTCCATCCAACCAAAGGAAGCTATGTGTTCGAGAAAAATCGTCAGAGAAGGACATCCTAAATACGGGCGAATCTAAAGTTTGACATGTGTTATTATCAAATCGCCAAAATGTGTATTTGTACAAGCGATCTCGACGATTTTGTTTAACCATTGAAAACATGCCATGTCTTTGAATATCTCGCAAATCAAAGTTTTAAAACCCAAAACGCCAAAATGGTAATTAGAGCCGGTGATTTGGAAGATTATATTGAATTCTTGGTTTTCGTGTTAGAGCTTATTTTAGTGCTTCTTGTCTGTGTATTTTACATGTTTGTGTTTTTCACCAGAAGTCTTTCTCTTAAACCAAAAGGTAATATTTATATTTATTTTTGTGACTTAATTAATGAAAGCAACAAAAAGGTTAATGTTAAAATTAGTCAAGTTATAAACCAATCTCATCCTTGTTATTTGTATTTTGTATATTGTTTGATTGTTAAAGTGCAGGTTGTATTAGAGGGACTATTATTGCCTATTCTGGAACAAAGAAGAGTTTAGTGAAAGTAGTGCAGGGACTATTTCTGCCATATTGTAATAAGTATATACAAGGATGTGTTACCCCATTTTCTAATGTCGTTTTATTTTTTTCTCAAGTCTGTATTTTCTGTTCTCATTGTATTCTTTGTATCTGTATAGTCTTGAATCTTCTAGAGGTTGTCTGTATTCGTTCTTATTCATCTTCTGATGATCTGCTGTCTTGTATATGTAGTATTTGATCTCATATGTGAGTGTATGAGGGTTTTGAGTATGTAGTGAGATTTTCGTCTTGTATTTGGGATATTATCCCAGTCTTGGTTAATAAGTATCTACTCCTCTGGTTGAAGTTAGTCGTTGTTCTTGTTCTTATGTTGATTATCATTTTGTTCAGTTAAGGATGATTTTATCTGCACTTTTGAGACTTATGGAAATGGATCATCGGATGGGTTGGTTAAACAAAGAAGACAAAGTAAGGCTAGAGTTATCTCTTTTGTAAATGGATTCCAAGTATTCAAATTAAAATCACCAGAATCGCCGGCCTGGGATTTAGTTTTGGCGATTTATGTATACACGTGTCCCGTATTTAGGATGTCCTTCTCCGACGAATTTTCTCGAACACTCTTCCTTTGGTTGGACGGAGCTAAATCGCTTGAATCGTCGGTGTGAAATTATCATTCCGGCGATTTCCTTGTTTAGATTGTAAAATCTCCTCTGACATTGTTTAGATTCGTTATTTGAACTTTGAATTGCTTATCTCCATAAATATCTCTTTTTTATATATAAAAATTTTTATAGTTAAATGTTGATATTTGGATGATTGACGATTTTTCTATTGGAAGTTATGCTTTTGTCTATAATTCTAAGACGACTACCAATGGCTCCGTTTTCGCTCTCCTCCTTTCATGTCTCAATAAAGACACCATAGACACGGAAGGATTTTTTGCTCCGTCCTTCTTTATGAATGTCATGAGCGAGATGGGAGAAAGACGAAGAAATGTGAAACAATATAATGTTTTTTTTTGTTTTGAGTATTTAATAAATGTATTATTGGTAAATATGAAGTTTTAAAATATCAGTTTTTCATGTCATCATAAGCGATGTTCAGTCTTTGTTTAATTTTTTAAAAAGAGTGCTAACGTACCACTGAGCTGACAATTCAATTCTTCAAATATTATTATTGAGAGCGGTCTAAAGCCTATAAATAACAAAAGAAAATTGCAATTATAACCTTAAAAGATATTAATAACAATTTAACTTTCATGGGTTGGTTATATATTAATGGTTAAAAAATTAATTTTATTGTTAAAATTCACAATTTAACTGCAACCGTATACTCTTTTAATATTTAATAGTTATTTTATGAAAGTTACACTCTTATTTATAGCTTTAAGAAATAAGTAAAATCGTGATATTATGGTGAGTGTCTTTTTTCACAAACATATAACTATTTGAGTTGATAAATTAATGTTACTGTGGAGTATTTCATTTTGCGCTTTAAGGCTTAAGATTTATAGATGGAGTATGTCAGTCACATTTAATTTGATGCGTGAAATGATATTATGGTAGGTTTTGTAATGACTTGTACTTTTTTTATAATATTTATATTTATATTTACTAGGTTGATGAAAATTTATTGTTAATTTCAGGATAGCAAATAGTTATTACACAATTTATGTCGATTTAATATTATAAAAAGGTGATTCTTTACTAAACGACTACTATTAAGTAACAATCAAACATTAATAAATAACTAATGGGCTTTTGGGCTATGAAAAGGCTAATCAAGGCCTAGGGTCGGGCTAATATCCCATGTCCAGCAAAACACATCATTTTCATTTTTCCTGCTGTCTAATTTTGACTAATTTAATTTATATGAGGTTGCTTTAAATTTTTGGAAAGGTAAACTCCTTTTGGCCATTTCAAAACGACGGTGTTGTGGTCGTTTTCATTATCTCTTGATTCTCTTGTACTTTAATTTCTTTTTTGAATCATTAAAACCATGTCGGACAAAGTATGACATTCAAAGCTAAAACCAATGAACTAGCTTTGTAACATCCAAGACAGATTTCATATAATGGCATAATTTTTTATTAATATCGCAAAGCGTTAATAGCACGAAAAGATCAGTTTAAATTACCTTAAAAAAACCAACATCTATTGTAAAATATTTTGATATTTGACAATTTAATTTGTCTAAATTTAATTTTTTCATTTCACAATTTATCATTTTATATATTTTTCATTTTTCACTAATTGTATCTTTAACTCTGCATACGAATAAACTATCATTATTATCTCATAATTATTGGTAATTCACAGTAAAAAACAAAAATAATATGTGACTATTGTTAATTTACTGTTTACAATGAAGTACTATATTTCACTAAATAACGGGGATATTATGCTAGTGTACAACAACACACAATTTTTTTTAGTTAGGAAAATTTTATAACCCCATTTAAAAGGAAATTTTACATGACTATAACAATACTCAAGTTTAGTTGTTGTTGTACTAAATATAGATTTCCTGCTTTAAAGTGCAAATTTTTTAAATATACTGCTAGCACCACTTAAACTTTGTGACTATGGAGTTAATTACATAGATGTTATTTCTTCATCAAAACACAATTCATTTGATACTCTTTAATTGCTTTTTGTATTTTAACAAAGTTATAGCCGTTACACCCAAATTTAATGGGCAATGATCAATGCTATTTACAATATTATTTTTGATTAGTACATTGAGGTTGTGAAACAAGCAGTTATACTATATGTATAAATCGTTAAAAAAGTTCGATGTACGAAATAAAATCGTGATGTATCATATCTCAAATTATAAATACGTGCTAAACCGACTATGTTTACTACAGTATAATTTTCAGTATTCATATTTAATAAAGTAACAAACCACCTCTACAGACTACAGGTATGGTGCTTCCGTACGAATCCACGTGTAAGTCAAACTACAAACTTTTAGCTTCAACTGCGAGCTAATTTTGTCAGACATACCAAATTCATAGGAGTTCATACTTTATACAATTACACAAGCATTTTTCCAAACAATGATTAAACCCACTGGAAAGATGGGGAAGAAACACTATTCAACTTAAAAGCATACACTTTGCTCGATTCCGAGCCAAAACATTGGTGGAAAACACCAAACGAATCACTATACAAACATAAAAAGATGACACTATCACAGCCTATGTTTTTACATACAATTATTTGTCCATTTGCAAATGAATGAGTTTCTAGTTTATTTTATGGTAATAAAGAAACAGGAGAGAAGGTAGAAAACTCGTAATCTTTTGTCTTTTATCGACCATACTTTTGGAAATTTCCATGGCCTTGTTTTTGGTTGATGTTTATGTGATTATCCGTGAACCCATGCTTGCTGTTCTTAACAGCCTACGGAATTCTGACAAGCTAATCTTACCATCTTTGTCAATATCGGCCTCCTCCAGAAGTGGATCTATCGAACCCTTTAGGCCCGTATGCTGCAACAAAAAAGGAGTTTCTTAGCATGAGATGAGGAAAAATAAGTTTAGTCAGATTTCGACCTTTGCAAATTTTGAAAAAGTAGTGATGAGATCATACCACATTGAACTGGTATTAAAATCACAATAATTTCGAATATAGAAAGCTTTCGGTTTAAGTCAAAATTAACATCTCCAATTTCTGGAAGTTGGACTGGTATGCCGAATGTGCAATGAAGCTTATGAATAATCCATGTAATGAGAAACCAGAAAGAAGTCGCAACATGTTCAATAACTTTACCATTTTGAGTTTTTCCTAGAATTGTAGTTTGTAAAAATCCAATTTGACCTGAGGTCAAAGAAACTGATTTCGGACTTTGAAATTGAGAGAAACTGCTAGAAATTCAAGGAATTTTTTGTAGTTATTTCTCAATACCCACGGAAAGAGAGATGGTGGCGTTGACCCTCTAGCCAAATATCCAAGTTCAAAATGGAACTCAAAAGGTAACATGTTCCAAAAGGTTGTCTGTTTGACCTCAAAAGTTGAAGTTTGCGTTGGCCTTTCTTTTGGATGTTGTAGCATAGATTAAAACGTGTAAAAAAATAACTCAAAATCAAAGGGTTACCATTCTGAGTTCTTCTGGAGTAATATATCCATCCCTATCGACATCAAATTTCTCAAACGCAGCCTGTGATAACTGCTGCCATTTTCCAGAGTTGTGTTCCTCTAACTGATGAACATGAAGAGTGGCTGCAACAAACTCAGTGAAATCTACAAGCCCATCTGTGTTACTATCTATCTGCATCACAAAATATAGCCCATGAAGATCACAACAAAAGGATCAAGAATAGTTTGACATTCGAAGTACAATAAACTAGAATGTAAAATCCAACAAAGTCATTCAAAAACGACGGTCTTACTGCTTCTAGAATCTCTGAAACACGCGATTCTTTCATCTTCCATGGAAGGTCTTTAGCAAGGGCCTGTCAAAAATCAGGCTATTTTTCAGTACAAGTACGCAATTCTAAAGTTTAGCTTGATGTATGAGGTCGAACGTACCTCTTTCATTTCCTCGAGACTGATAGCACCATTTTTATCTACATCAATTGCGTGAAATTGATCTCTTAGATCTGCTAGCTCCTCTTCATCAAGGGTGCTAGCCAATGCCTATCCAAGAAGATCGGATCTTAGAAGACTTTATGTAGGATTGCTTTAATAACTACGAGATAAATACCTACCCGTAGAGCGAACTGTTTTAGGCGACTGAATTTCACAAATTCACGCATGTTGGATAGAACGGAAATGTCAAGAGGAATTTCAGAAGCATTTCCACCTTCTCGAACCCATGGGTGCGCTATAAAAGTTGAACACATACTCAGACATAGAAATTTGACATTAACTAAGGAGCTTTGGATAAAACAATATGATTTAGTATTGAATGAAATAATGAATCAAAAGCCTAAATGATATTTTGTTTATACTTCGTAGTATATGACAAAAGATTACCATTTTAACCTTCTATATGGTTAAGTGTTGAAGGACATAAAACTGTTTGATAATTGTCATAAATTCTAGTGATAAGTAAACAAGAACAAGAAAAAGAAAGATAGACATACATAGGGCTTGAGCAGCGGTAAATCTTGTACGAGGATCTTTCACGAGCAATTTCTTTACAAAATCTTTGGCACTCGCACTAATGTTTGGCCATGGCTTGCGTCGGAAATCAGGTTTATTTCTTAATACCTATCATATATTATAACAACTTTGGTAAGTTATTATCTAGTAACCGACCAACTATACACGGAGATGTTTTATTAAATTACCTCTTTAAAAATCCCATTTTCAGTTTTATCCCAAAAGGGTCGACGCCCACATAGTAGAATGTATGTGATAACGCCTATGCTCCAAACATCTGATTCAGGCCCTGATTTACGCTTTAATACTTCGGGAGCAACATAGTACGCACTACCAACAATATCTGTAAACTTCTTTCCTACAATGATGACATAAACACAGTTTTCAGCATTATAACTGCGGCCACATTATGGCAGAAAACTTATTGGATTTTTACTCTTGTAAATACACCAAATTTTCCAACTATTGCATTTGTTTACATTTCAACAGATCATTATTACTGCAAAAAAAATTTAAAAAGGAAGTATAGTTTATAAGACAAGTAGGGTACCCACGCAAGGCAACACAAGATTATTCCTTATTATTATTTTTATATATGTGACGTAAATTGATATTTTGATGTTCACCAATCCAGCTTACAGGCCTCAGGTTCCTCTGTTTGTGGTATATGAACATTCCCAATACCTAATATTTAGATACTTATTATACAGTTGGATATTTAAAATGTTCTTTTAATAGAATACTATTACTATTATTATATTATATTATATTTGCTTTTGATTTTATATTTAATACTTTATGGGTGAAAATTTATTTCGCATTAAATGTATAGTTATGAAGGGGTAAATAGGTAATTTTAAATTCTTAAAATTAAGGAATTAAGTAGTGTATCAAATGTACTATATAAACAGGACGATTTCCAATAAATTGTGGAAAGTAAATGCAAATCTAAATATTTTAAACCCAATAAATTGTGGAAAGTAAATGCAAAATCTAGATATTTTAACCCACAACCCTTTTTATTGTAACTGATTTATTTGATTTTGATTATTGAGAGGATCATTTACAAAATGAGCATCCAAATATGATGGAGAAAAAGATAAAAATACTTTAAAAAAAAAATGCAGGAGTTGATATTGCACAAACCTGGCTTTATAAAGTCCGATAGACCAAAATCTGTAGCCTTTAAGTGTGAATCATCTTTTCGTGACTTGAAAAGAAAATTCTATAGAAATTAAGAAAATGAAAGAAGGTTATCATCGTCCTAGGAAAAATGGGTCAATATAAGACATCGGTCAATTATGTGTTTTAATACCTCTGGTTTCATATCACGGTGTACCAAACCTTGTAAATGGCACTCTGCAGCAACTTTAAGCATTTGCCTTACAACGACTGCTGCATCTTTCTCAGAGTAATGACTATCTTTCCTGGATACGAGAAACTAATGCTAAGTAGTCGAACCATAACTGAAAATAAGGTATGCTTAATTTTGCCTAGAAGGATTAGTGTTCAATTGAAGATTAGATGATACTATTAGCATTAGTTTCATTAATTCTAAATTAGTATTAAACTTCGAAGCTAATCACAAAAGTAAACATGTCTGAACAAGATGGGAGGTCTTACTTTCCCAAAATCCGGTCCAACAACTCACCACCCTCACATAACCTGAAAAGGGTAACCAATAACCATAAAGTCAATTTCTTGGTAATAAAATCAAAGCACTGGAAGAAAAAGACAATGACTTTATACAACATACTCCATAACTATGTACACGTAGGAGTTATCTTCATATGCGTTATGGAACTGAACCACATTTTCATGACCACTTAAAGCCTGCAATATCTTGACTTCTCTTCTAACATCTTCCACAGCAACCGGAAGAATCATCTGTTGGAAAAGGCAATAAAAATGTCTCAAATTGTTACATTCACACTCGCCAACTACACTACTTTTGTTGGTGAAATGAAATATTATTTTAATAAAGTTACAACAAACAAAAAAAACAAACATATGTGAATTTTGTAAATTCTGTAGCCAAAACACGGGTTATATGTTTGTCATTTCCGGCAAAAGCTAGATATTATGGTCAAATACCAAAGAGAAGCATGATTCAAGCAATTAGTCCAACTTCCCATCTTCCAAAAGTGACGAACTTTAATTGATTAATCAAAGTAAAAAATATATTCTGGATCATGAAGACCCAAACTTAAAAGGAAAATACTAATAACAGATGCTACTGAACTATAAAGAAGCCAAGTCAAATCAAAATATATTCTGGATTATGAAGACCCAAACTTTATTAGCATCTCTCAACAGAAATCAGTCAAATCATCAGTAGCTAACATATTTTCATAACCAAAATTAGGTCAACTATAGCCCCGAAAACAAAAGTTACCTTATTTTTGTCAATTTTCTTGACAGCAACACGATCTCCATTAGCTTTATCAATAGCAACATATGTATACCCAAATTGACCATGACCCAACAATTTCCCAATTGCATAATTCCTATCAAAATCTTTTAAATACCCAAAATCTGTTCTTTTCCCACAAGCAATCATTCCATTTCTTGAACCACTCTTTCCTTTCCTTTTCTGGATCTCTTTGGGTTTCCCAGTTTCACCATGTTTTCCGGTGGCAGTTGCCGGCCGGCGATGTTCGGAGGTAGAGGGTGTATTGCTGTTGGCACCACTGATTTTTGTAGTTGACAAACAAGCACCCATATCTTGAAACTTTGACAAAACTTGATCAAAATTGAAACTTTTTTAAAGGGTTTTTGTGGGAATTTAATTTGAAGTTCATTTATGAGGTGGGTTTATTAAATGCAGATGAGGTTGTGTGAGAAAAAGGTGTATATAAAATCAAGAAAATGTGAAGTAAACGGTAGGAGGGTAGATGATGATGATGGACGGTTGTAGTGGTCAAAAGACAACTTTTTTTTAACCCATGAAGAAGAAGAAGAGAGAGATTGATGAGGACCCCATTATTGATCTAGTCCATATTTTGTTATAAAACACAAAAATTAGCTATTTTTAGTTCCAAGTTTACAGCTTTTCATCTTGTTTTCTAACTTTCTTGGTCTTTGTACTAATTTCTATTCTAATACTTTTGCAATGGGAATGTGGAAATTACCCAACATTTTGTATTATTACCAGGCACTCAACAAATATATTAATCTCTTTATTTTGGAGAACGTGTATTTTGGACAACTTATACACGTGATTAATCTTCAAATTTTTATTTTTTTATTTGTTATATATAGTGGTATTCATTCTTGAGGTCCATTATAGTTCATCGATACTTCTACGCATATGGTTGAATAACTTTCGGCATGAATTATGAGTTCAATTCACAATTTCACACATATTTTGTCACATGCTAATTGAACATTAGTGATACGAATGATAAGACACATTAATCATATGGTTGTCTTTTAATTGTCACTTTAATATATTAAATGCAAGTATGTTTTACCCTTAAAAACAAAATCTAGAAACATTACATTACATCTATTTTCTTCATTAGAATCTGACCCTAATTTATCTAGTTTTTGTTGTTGTCGTATCTAATTACAATGATTGCGTTTATATAGCTACGTTATAAATAAAAATCCTTGTTGAGCTACTTTATAAAATAAAACTATAATACTTATAATTATTATAAATTATATATATATATATATATATATTGTAAACTTGGTTATAGCCCACATAAATCCAATTACTCCACAATAGAGAAAAGGCTCCACGTTTGTGGGTTTCAGTTTTAAATGCAATACACCTTGCATCACTATGCATATTGACAACTACCACGTTTTGATTTTATTTATATATATTATATATTCATTATTAAAATACACATTTAAATATCTTATAATTGTCACACATGGTTTTGTTTTTTTTTTTTTAAATTACAAATAATATATACGCGTGTGAATAGTGAGATTCAGTTCATTATTATTGGGTTCAAAATATGCAATATATTTTAGATTTATTTATGTATAATTTTAGTTAGAAAATACTGTCTGTCATGTATATGATTTATGTATTAAATTGCCCTTTACTTTACAATGTAAAGTTGTAAACTACCTAGCTCGCGTTATAACCGTTGATCAATAACAGATTAGAATATTAATATTTGTTAAGTTAGTAAATAAAAGGAAATACAAAATTGTGGACAACTTACTTAATTTGTTCAACAAAAGAATATATATATATATATATATTTACGATAGAGTAACAAAATATTAAATATCGTTTAAAATGATTATGACTTTAAAAACTTGTCATATTAAGAAATATATAAACTTCATCTATTCTAAGATTACCATGATAAAAGAGTAAATATAGGAAGTTGAATCATTTGTAATTGTCGAGTTTTGTAATTGGACAACTCTTTTGAGATAAATAGAAATAATAATATGTATAACAAAAATAAAATACATAAAAGATTTGGTTTTTTTGGGTCAAAATACACATGAACGTTAGTAACGTATACTTTCAAGCATTCTATTCTATAGACTATATATAGTATGACGTAAGTATGCCTTCGTTGTTTATTCAAATGATCCATCGTGATTAGATGTGCACGAGATGAATAATTGTATTTACTGATTACCGTGTGAATGAGAGTTTTATGTCATTATTTAAAGTGAGCGGTTTGAATGAGTCATTTAGGAAAATTGAAGTGAATTGGATAATATATAGAGAAGTAGTTGACTGTATGTTTATGGTCTACTTAAGTATAGCAGAGACTCCAATTGGGTGTATTGCCTCATCAAATTGTCTATAAAATTAATCTTGAAAAAATATGCCTACAGGCAAATATATTCAAACAATTAGAGGGACCCAGTTAGGAAGTACATTAAGAGTTGAATTTATCAACTGGAATATACATGTGTGAATGCAAGTAAAGCTATGACTTGAAGTATTTTGACGAGGTCTGCTTAGCAAGAGGAAAATAATAATAATAATAATAATAATAATATGTTTAGCAAAATCCTAAAAAATTATGAAATTGTAGAATGATACTGATCCTACAAATCAATAAAGTTGAATAGCTAACATGCACTGTGACTCCGTGAGGTAGTAATGACTCTTTAAGATAGCACTTTTTGTTATTATCTTAGTAACTGTAACACATTTAAAAAAGAAATAAATGCTCAGCCGAAGAAAATCATACCAAAAAACCATCAAAACTCGTATGTTCTTTTAATTAGTTCGTAATTTCCAATTCACCAATCATAAAGGAGCCGAGCAACACGAGCCCGCAAATAAGAGTTATTAGTTGCATATGTACAACCAAAAACTAAGATGTTCTGCATAACAACACTAATTTTGCAGCCCTGCTACTAACCTTATCTACAGATTACATGCATCTAGTCTTTTTCGCTAATTCTAAAACCAGGGATGCCAAGTTGGATCCATCATGCATAAGTTTATTGGAGTAAGGGCAGCTTCAACAAGTTCAGTCACACCTCTTTGCACCGACTGTGGTGGATCCACTGAATTCTCCTCCTAATTTCAATACCCATCAAATAAATCAATCAAATTTAAATAAATACAGAGAATTTGAAACTAAGTAGATAGGAGACGAAAACAGTCAGGGACTTATTGAATTAAGATATACCTCTTCTGTTATGAACTGAGGGGCGATACCATTAATCCGGCCAATTACTTGCTCTATATTTGTGGTTATATTTTGTCTGAACTCAACAGGGTTCAAGCTACCCCCACCAACAACTGGGGCCAAAGGCATTCTAAGAGGTCTTCTCCATGACCAAGATAACAGTTCATCACGGAAAAACATAGTTAAATGATGCCACAGATGTTGACTTTGCTGCAATGCACATAATTTTATAGCAAGTTAGCACAATGTATGGGTGGTTCGTAGGCTGTAGTTAAGGGGAGTGTTTGGCATTGGATTTTGAAAGTGGATATCCAATTATTGCAGTTTCATGTGACAGATAAAATCATAATCAGTTTCTTATGGTTTGGTAATTTTTAGTGAAAGTGATTATAACTATCTGATTCGGTTATAGGAGCTAACTAAGTTGATTTTGATTATCTGATTATTTAAGGGTCATTTCGTACATACTCTTAAATGATTAGAATATGAGCAACACCAATTATCTGATTCTGATTTTAGGAAATCAATAAATCAATTTTAAAACCAATGCAGAACCCCCCCCACCACCAAAGGGAAATGTGTTCATTTGGTAACGGAATACTACAAGCAACTCACCTTGGGGGAAACAACTGCTTGCGCTGCTGCACACATGGAAGACACAATGAGGCCCTCGATGCCAAAATGAGAGAAAAACGCCAGCAAATTTCTTGTCAACCTAAAAGGCACTGGTTCATTGAACTCGATCATCCCATTGGCATCATATGCAGGATGAAAATCTGTTTGGAATATCTTCCCAGTGTTCTTAGCAAACAATACTTTATTAGGAGACCTTCCACCTATCTGTAGCATGAACGATGTGAAACTTGAAAGGGCCAACTGGATGGCAAACTGCTTCTTGAAAGCCCACATGTGATTTCCACTCAGTAGTGTTTTGTTACATGTACTGAGAGAAGATATTGTCAAGGACATAATCTTTGTGGTTGTATGCTTGAAGACGAAGATCCACAACAGCTTCTGGTGATATTTGGCCTGAGATTGCTTGGTTTAGCTGCTCCTTAAAATAGGCAATCGGTTGGTCAGCCTCTTTATTGTTTCTTGAACAATGATTCTCGTACACGTCCAGAAAGGTACTATATGTTAGGTCATCTTCTACCATCCGCACCTGGAGAGTGGCCATATGTATTAGTTTAGAGTTTGGAAAGTCATATAAATACAGATATGACAAGATAGGTGAGCAGTGTGGGTCGTGTAATAGGCGGAAACGGGGACGATATAGTATCTATAGAAACAGCTTCTGGGGTACCTACAGCAAATAATATTGGCAACATTCTCGAAAAAATTGATTTGTGAGCATATCTCTTATGTATCTCATACCTGGGACCAAAGAGGGATGATTATTGGTGTATGAATGTTTATGTGGCCGCATCTTGATTCTTTGTGCTAATCAAACATCCGATTTATCACACGGAAAAGCTGTAAAATACATTCATCGCTCCTGGCATTTGGGGTCAAAGATGTCTGGACAATAAAATGGCGTTGGGACCCATCAGAACCTATGAGAGTCAAACGGCGAAAACTGCTCCCATGCCTACGCACGATCGGAATATCGGCCCCTACCCTGTCCAACTTCACGGTATGATCAGGTGCAACTTCCTGCAGAGAGAACAGAAAGGAAAAATATTGATAAAAGATGTATACACACACAAAATATACCTACATACATACACATAGACATGCAAGATATATGTTATGTGTATGTATATAGTGTAGAAGTCACATTTGAACTTACTTGATCAGTGAAGTATCGTCCTGAAACCTCAACCTCGACCACATGGAAGTCACGCAACACCCTGCTTTCTTCCTCCAGCTTTACGTCCCCTAGGTCTTATAATATTAGTAAACTCAGGTCCCAGGTTTATAAATATTAAAAATTCATTCCACATTGATCACCGTCATAAACTAACAATGACTGTGATGTATCGGACATAAACAAGGAATTACGACAAAGAGACATGCACGATACCCTTTAATCCGATCTTGTAGAGCATATTTCGAGGTTTTTGTAGTTTTACCATTTAGTATTAACTTTGAATTATGTAATTTTTATTTTTAGGATTTTGTTAATGTATTTGGTTTTAATTATTTTAGCTTGTTATTTATTTTAAATTTATTAAGTTTATTGAAGTTTAAAATTTAAAAGAAAAAACAAAATTGATTAACATTGAGTTTCCAGCGTTAACTAGTACATTGACTTCCAACTTCAACAGTAATTTAAGTGTTACACTTTACACTAAACTTAACACTGACCAGTAAGTTAACGACTCATGTGTTCTAAGTGATAAGTCTATTAACGATTTGCATTCATAAATGACCAATGCAGTTTATGGTAGTTTTCCAGGAAAGGGTTTTGTTTTGATCTAATTAACAATTAATTATTTTTTAATCTATTTGAAGTATGCTAACTAGTCTAATTATAAAATGTCACACTCTTTGTATAGTAATTTCCTATAAGAAAATAACGGAATCATGGACCCAATTATGGACCCCATATCGTGTTGGTTGGACAATTAAGGTAGATTTGTTTCCTGCTTTCAATGAATTATAGTTATTGCCAAACGCATACAACACATTATTATAAAAAATGATTAAAAAGAATAAGATGGTGCAACCACCGAAACAAAAAGCATCAACTTCAATTAACAGAATTTTAGTGAAGTGGAAGCCAAGAAATGTACATAATTCTATCCTTTTTATTATCTCATATAAATCTTGCACATCTCCATTTATTTCATCAAACACTTTGTTTTAAGGGTGTTTTTGTGTTTTGTTACACGTATGTGGTTTTAGAGTCTTCATTTTTGTAAAACTTGGTTTTAAGGAGATGGAGGAGGGGCTGGTTGTGAGAGGAAGGATTGAAATCGATAGTCGACAACCGTTCAAGTCGGTTAAAGAGGCTGTTATGTTATTCGGAGAAAGGGTTTTAGCCAACGAGGTTTACGGCCACAAGCTCAAAGAGGTTATATCAGTTTCTAAACAAAAGGCATTTTTTTGTTTATGATTTTGGAATTTTCATTTCATGACAATATGTTTTCTAAGTTTTGTTGATTAGAGACGTATCTAAATGTGTTTTAAGTATGGTCCAACAATGAAATATACTCTTGTTTCTCTATAGTATCAATTTTCAACCTTAAATGTAGTTACATTGTGTTATTACACTTCATTTTTCGATCACTTTTGTTTACTAATGTTATCTTACACCAAGAGGTCGAATTTTAAGCAGATGTTTAACATAAAATTTGTAATTTTGCTGACGGTATCAGGTAAACAAGTGAAGTATGGTCGATCATGTAAAGTAAACATGTTTTTTTTTTTTTTTTAAATATGATTTTGTTCCACTCGAATGTTAATGACCCATTTAGCTTGAACATCTTTATGTTCAATTATTAGATACGTGTGTGATTATTGTGGTAGTCATGAGACGACTGTTAGACATTTGTTTATAAATTATGTTGATTGATAGATGAGAAGCGCCGAGAGGGAAAACAACCAAGATGGATCAAAAGTTGGAATGGAAGAGGAGAAACAAGCCCTAGAAGAGTTGAAAGACGAGAGAAAACTAATGGCTTATTATCTTATGTCGCTTAAACAACAACTTAACGAGACAAAATCTGAACTTGACCAATTAAAGTCAACAAGAGGACCCTGCCCAAGTCGTTTCACACCCATTGAACATGAGATACAAGAGATCAAATTCATTGAAAACCTAAAACCAACTCAAATGAAGCCATCAATAGAAAACGAACGTGAACAGCATTACGACGATGATTTGTTTGGTTTAAAACAGAACATGTCTGTTACGTGTCATAAGCCTCCATCAACCAAAGTGATTAAGAAGGCTAAAAAGAGAACCATACTACCATCACTTGGTAGAATTTTCTCAAAAAGTAAAGGGTAATTAAAGTATATTTATTCTTTAATCAGTCCATGGTTTGACCCTTAAACCCAAGTTTATTACTTCAAGCTGAAATGTACACTAGTATGTTTTAGTTAAGTTTGCTTTATTTCATTTTATTTGTTGGCGTTAAAAAGAGCATGATGAGGCTTGTATCAAAATCAAAAGTTGATATTAAATGAATTAGAAGAATCGAGCTGTTTTTCGGATTATATTGATTTTCTACATTACTTGACTCTATGATTTGCAATGTGTTAGAATTTTTCTGGAAACTATTATTATTATTAACATAATATATTATTATTATTATTATTATTAATTAACATAATATATTATAAACTTCGGTTGCAAACTTGCAATTGTGCAAATCAGACTAACCTACCCAACTAGTTGTATACTTATGTTGAATAAATGTTTCTTTTAACTTTTTTAATAATTGTTTATTAGTTGTATAATAGCGACGGGTCTTTGTCAAATTAATAAAACGAAACTAGTCGTGGTCTATTCCCGCACTTGTAAGGAGGCGACTTGTCGATTTGTGTGTGCAAGGTGATGGATTGAGACTCTGCGAAATTTAGTTAGCCAAAACGTTGAATATCACGAATATTAAAAAAGATAAAATAACAAATTGTTATCAGTAAATTGTACAATGATTATGGAGATTGTCATTGAGAAGAAAGTAGAAACATATTAAGAGGCATTGGGCAGGATGAATTTGTATAACAAATATCCAAATAATGGTCACCCTCAACCTAGCCAAAACACAAGTTGTTTTTTTTATATATACAGAGAATTGTAATTGTAATTGTAGAATGGGAGTTGATATTTACCCTCTTTACTTTTATTTAGTAACGAGTCTACTACTTCGGTCATAAAATAGCCTTATATATATATGAAACGTTTGTGCTACCATTTACACTCCTTTACTGTTATTTAGTGATGAATCTCATCTTTTCTCAATGAGTCTCCTCCACTCAACAATCATCCACCAACACTGGCACAGATGATTAGATGATCGGTCGACGTACACAAGGCGTACAGCTGAGCCACTCGATGTCAGCTTCCCAATCGGTCTCTATAATAGATTGGGTATACCAATCGATCTAGATACCGAAGTCCAGTGAGGATGTCGTGCAACTCGGTCGACAAACTATACTATTAACTAATACCGAGGTATCCTAGGAAGCCTGCTACTCTACGTCGCCAGAGTCTAAATATCTAAATATTTAATTTAAAAATCCAATCTAATCTAACTATAAATCTATCTAATTAATTTATAGATCACACACCATCATATTTACATGCGTCAAATTTTGAAGTGTAAAAATATTATTGTTTTTGTATATTTAGAAATTAGATTTAAATCTTGTGATGCACGACAATTTAAATTAAACAATTTTTATATTCATAATTTTTATAGGTTTAATAGTTTAATATTATTTTTCAGTTAGTGTTGGAGTAGAATCATAGATTTTTTAATTAATTATTATTATATTCAAATATTATTTAACTATATCTAAATCTATTTTTAGTTTATCTTTTAAATTTAAATAATTATTTATTTTTAAATTATGATAAGCCACTATATGTCATTTTGCCTATGTGGCAGAATATGAAGAAACCTTCTATTCTCCTTTAATATCTATATCTATCTATATATATACTAAAAGAGAATAAAAGTTTACTCCAGAATTTGTCACGTAGGCTTGCCACATGACGGGCTCTCATAATTTTAATATAAATAATTATTTAAATTTAAAAGATAAACTAAAAAATAGATTTAGATAGAGGTAGATAATATTTAAATATAATATTAATTAATTAAGAAATTTATAAATCCTATTCAAACACTAATTGGAAAATAATATTAAACGATTAAACTTATAAAAATTGAATAATTTATATTGTCGTGCATCACGAGTTTATATCTAGTATATATGTGGGATTATATATTTGGAGGTACCCAAATATATCATTTTATTTTTGTAGGCCACTCATATTTGAAAATGATTTTGTAGGCCATCCAAATATATCATTTTGTTTTTGTAGGCCACTCATGTTTGAAAACGATTTTGTAGGCCATCTAAATTTGTATATTGTTTCATATATACCAAATTCGACTAAAAACTCATCAAAAAAATTGTGAAGGGACACAAATACCCTTATATTTGTTAATTAACATTATTTATATTATTTTAGTGTTTTATTCAAATACATGGATATTTGTATTGTATCCTTTTACACTTTTCGGATGAGTTTTTAGTCGAATTTGATATATATCAAAACAATATACAAATTTAGATGGCCTACAAATCATTTTTAAATATGGGTGGCCTACAAAAACAAATTGATATATTTGAGTGACCTACAAAATCGTTTTCAAATATGAGTGACCTACAAAAACAAATTGATATATTTGAGTAGCCTCCAAATATATAATCCTTATATATATATATAGACGTGCAATAAGTAACTAAGTTTGATTTAAAAAATAGAAGGTGCATCATCGCATCGAGTATGAAGTTTCTTAAGAAAGAAAACAGATTTATCTTAATCACTGAACCGGTGGAAAATACCTAAATAATTCATCATATAAGTATGCAAAATTTTATCATATTAAAATAAATTATTTTTCATGAGAAAATAAAATTGAATAGATTGGATCATATAGCAATTTATCACTATAATCCATTATTATTTTAGCAATTTATTTTTACAGGATATATTAACCTATTATGATTTATTTCAGTTCAGAAGTCAAAATATCATAAACGAGGAGGAAAATGTCATTTGAATATAAATAGTAAAGTAATAACTACTCGTATTTACTATTTAGTTTTGTAATCGTTTGTGTCAAAGAGTATCAACAAACTTCTGCCAACTGTTACCAAGTGAAAAGATCAGAATAGAATAAAGTTTGATTGATGTTTTACGATAAGTTTTTTCACCCGTACATTACAATGGGTATAAAAAGTTTATATTTTCTAATATAATTACTTGTAATATATATATTTAGAGTTTTAGTAATAGACTAATGTGGATATAAAAAATCTAATATGTAGACTTTATAAACTATATATTTCGAATATTCACGTTTGAAAAAGAAAAAAGGTCTCGTTCGACAATTATATATGATATTTTTAATAATAATCAAGTTACTCATGAAAAATCTTACATACTTTCATTTAGTGATCGATTTAAGTATGTTATCTACTTATATATTTAGTTATTATGAACTAGACATATATAAAGTATAATTGGTGGTTACCTACTTAATTCTTACAAATGATATGTAAAATGTAATTAAATTCTTATACTCTATTTTGATGGAGACATAACATAGGGTAAGTGTCTGAAAAATGAAACTCACATTTTTAAATTTAGTAACTTTACTTTTTAAATAAAAAGGAACAAAAGTGGAAAACTTGAATTGATCATATACCATAATGTAATTTCATTAAGCAATCGATTGAATTCTCTAATCTATTAATGCATTTAGTTATTAGGAGTTAGACATATATAAAGTCTTAGTGGTTAACTACTCAGAGGATGTATGACATTGCATTTTCAAAATATGTTTTGAATTTTTAAAATGACGTTTTAAAAAAATATATTTCAATCTATTTTTGAAAATTGTGTTTTCTCTTTAGCAAAAGGAAGATAATTACTTTACCAAACACTCATTTCTTATTATTTTCATTTTGCGAGCACAATAATTAGATAATCTAAACGATATTTAAAATAAAATGTAAATTAAATTTTTAAACTTATTTTTTAAGATATAAATGAATGACAAAAAATGAAGCTTACTTTTTTATATTTAATGTCTTTACTTTTAAATAAAAAAATAATAATTTGAAAAGCTTTAATTGATAAAAACAAAACAAAACAAAACCAGAAAAACTAAAAAGTACTAATCCTGATATATTCACATTTACATTTGGTAAATGTAGTAGATACTATTCCTAACATATTCACATTTAACTCTTCTAAACGATATTTAAAATAAAATGTAGATTAAATTTATGTACTTTATTCTTTAGAGATGTAAATTAATGAGAAAAAATTAAACTTTTTATTTATATTTTTAATGTATTTAATTTTTAAGGAAAAAAAACTCATACAAAATGAGCGTCTATGCAAAAAAAAAAAGTTATATGTCGATGATGAATAACCATAAGACTAAATTACTTGAGATGCATATGCTCATATCGAGTAAAAACAAAACAAAAACAAGTTAATAAAAACCAAAAGGTACTTCCAAACATATTCACATCTACCTTTGGTAAAATGTAGTAGATATTATATATATATATATATATATAATGAAGGATGATCTAGAGTGAATGGGTAATCTCGAGAGAAGGGGAAGTTAATATGCGTTGTCCGTTAACATTCATCACGATGAATATTAGTTATCATTTATCACAAAAAATGTTAAATCATAACCCTGCCCACTATTTTTAACATTATTCGTAATGAATGATAACTAATATTCACGAACAACCCAAATTAGCTTCTCCCAGAATTACCCATTTTCTATAGATCAACCCCCGTATCTATATATATACTAAAGGAGAATAAAAGGTTGCTTCATATTTTGCCACATAGGCAAAATGACACGTGGCGGCTTCTCATGATTTAAAAATAAATAATTATTTAAATTTAAAAGATAAACTAAAAACAAAAATTAGATAGAATTAGATAATATTTGAATATAATAATAATTAATTAAAAATTTTATGAATATAAAAATCGCTTAACTTAAATTGTCGTACATCGCACGGTTTAAATCTAGTATAATAATATAATAGTGTAATTTTACTTTGTTAAAAAGTACTCCGTATATTATCTTTAATATATTGGGCCTCGGCCCGAACATGAAGCAGAATGCAGAAGCCTTGAACTTGGCCCAAATCCATAAATTTCTTAATCGAGACATAAATATGTTGATCGTCGACCCATATATTTGCGGAAGCACGACGGCGATACGGCGGAACCCGGCGAATAGCAACCTAATTCCCTCCATAAACTTCTCCTGACTTTGCCCTAATTTTCGAAAACTTAAGACGACGTCACACGTGTAAAACTAGAGAAGTAAATTATTAAAGAAATTCGATCGTTTCTTCATAAACAGCTCGTTTATGGCAGGTGAGTTAATAATATCGAATGACTTCGTAACATGTAACTATAGATCTATTAAATCTGTTACTGGTTATATATGGTTCTATATATATTTATCGTGTGTAGGTGGACAGACGGATGGAGAAGATAAGGTATCATTAGAGCTCACAGAAGAAATCATTCAAAGTATGGAAGTAGGCATGGCCTTCCGTGATTATGTAAATATCTCACCCTGTTTAGTTTCTGTTTTTCTTTTCTTTCCCTGCCGAATTTTCTTGTATTTTAATCACTGCATTTTTGTAATCAATGGACTTAACCGGAAATATGTAGCTGAATGCATGATTTATTTAATTGAAATATTGAATTTAAAATTGGCTTATAAGAACACTCTAACAAGGGTTCTAGGCTTTGCAAGGTTAGGGGGAAGGAAGTATTTGTCTATGGTTTGCCAGTTTCTCCCATGAATTATGCAAAACGGGATGGACTATGTGAAACGGCATTTCTGTTTAGAACACTGACTATCAATAATTAATAAAGAAGAGTGGAGATCAGGTTGTGTGACTAAAATACACAGGAGAATTAAATGTGTTCTCCGTGAACTTAATAGAATGAGTCCCTAGTTATTCTTTTTTGAAATGCTTTATTTATATAAAAAAGCAGATTACTTTGTTAGTGGAATATTCTATGTAACTCAAAGAGTCTGTTCATGTTGGTTTCCAGCAATAACTCTATCTTTTATTGGTGATTTACCACTTTAAAACTCAGCATCTGCAAGAACTGAACAAGAAACCAAAGATATCTGTTATAGTGTTATCATGAAGAAGTACTTATGTTTAACAGCTAAGTTCAGCTTTGTAACTTCATATCATACAGGTAAATATATAAAAGTAGGGGACCTGTAACTGGACCTATTACTGAGTGAATCAAACTTGACTGGTAATTCTGGAATTAGGAAAACCTACTTAACATGAATGAAATGTGAAGGGGAACGATTGCACTTGGTTTAATGGAGGATATTACAATTTACAGTAATACTCGGTTATTTTCTGTTCCTGTTTCTGGATTTTGAATGCCGATAACATTCTGAACATGTAACTATACTGATTTGTGCTTCAAACACATAAAGTCTTATTTTTCTGTGTTCATCTATTATTGGTCCAAAACATATCCACTGAATGCATTTTCTATCGATGACTATACTATTGCGTTCGAGGTTTATATGCATGGTTTTCTATATTATTTTTCTGTTCCCGTATTGAGACTCAAGTAGAAATAGGTTATTGCTTTTGAGGTGCTTGAGTTCTATTTTCATTCTCCCAATTATTGTTGGTATATGAACCTTCTGTTAACGATATTCCATACTAGAGATGTAAGTTGATATATTATCATAAAGTTACACCACAATTTTGTGTGTCCAGTTAATCAATACATTGAAACAAGTTTTTGTCCATTGCAGAGTGGTAGGATAAGTTCAATGGATTTTCACAAGACGTCAAATTTTTTGGTGACTGCTAGTGATGATGAATCCATTCGGCTCTATGATGTAGCTAATGCAACGTATGTCTTTTTTTTAGTCTATACGTTTTTAAAAAAGTCAAGACCTCCTATTAAGGCAGTAATTTTTATTTTATTTATTTAGTATTATTATATTATTTGTTGTTGTTGATGTATTATTATATTATTTATTTTTATCATTATTATTTTTTGTTTACAGTTTCTTAATGTAGTAAATGAATATCATTTTACTAAATTTTCGAGTAATAACTAATTTGCAGATGTTTGAAGACAATTAATAGCAAAAAGTATGGGGTTGACCTTGTTTCCTTCACATCACACCCCACAACTGTTATATACTCCTCTAAGAATGGATGGGATGGTTTGTATATTACTCCGTATACTGGTTTTCAAAAGTGTGCTTTCTGTTAGTTTTTATCTTACTTTGTTTGATAATGCAGAATCTCTCCGTCTTCTCTCATTGCATGACAACAAGTACTTGCGCTACTTTAGAGGTCATCATGACAGGCACGCCCACACTTCATATGCCATTTTACTTGCATGCATTTTTAGTTTCAGTTTATTTGCTCAACATTTTGTATTGTTGATTCTTGTAGGGTTGTGTCTCTTAGCTTATGTGCTCGGACAGAATATTTTATCTCTGGCTCTCTTGATGGAACTGTTCTGCTTTGGGATCAAAGAGCTGATAAATGTCAGGTTGTCTTCCACTCCACTTGATTCTCTTTTTAATATGTGTGTGTTTATACATGCATGCATATATACACACATGAAAGTGTGAAGCTACTGGTGCTGAATTTTTTTTTTGGATTTAGGGTCTTTTACGTGTTCAAGGAAGACCAGCTACAGCTTATGATGATCAAGGGCTTATATTTGCTGTTGCTTTTGGAGGTTCCATAAGGATGTTTGATTCTCGCAATTATGAAAAGGTAATTCTATTCTCACATAATAAATGAGGTGAATGATCAGCGGTTATATTTTGTTTATGAATATCAATCTTCATGAAAATATAAATTTTCTAAATCTATATCTCTAAAAGGGCCCGTTCGAAATATTTTCGGTTGGTGGAGATCTGTCGGATGCAAATGTTGTCAAATTTAGTAATGATGGTAGGCTTATGCTTTTGACAACTAGGGATGGCCGTATTCATGTACTTGATTCCTTCAGTGGCACACCTGTAAGTATTTGCATTACTTTAAATGTTGGATGATTTCACTTCATATATAAAGTTATTGTGCGTGCGCTGAGCTTTTTAAATTTTTTTGTAGAAATGTACATATAATGTAAAACCAGTCTCAAGTAATTCCACTTTGGATGCCTCTTTTAGTCCAGAAGGATCGTTCGTAATATCTGGTAATAAAAATGCTATTTTGTACTATATATAATATGGATTAATAGAGACAAATAAGAATGGAGCCAAAAACTGCCTTAGAATACTTTTAAGCTTGCTGAGTTGCTGGCAGTAATTAACTGCTGCTTACAGGATCAGGTGATGGTAGCGTCTATGCTTGGAGCATTCGAAGTGGCAAAGAGGTAATGATTCACTAACTCTTTTAAACTGCACCTTCTCTTTCCGACACCCGAACCGAAATTATAAAAAGTTGGGATAAGAAAAAATATCATTTAGATTTAATCTGCTACTCTCCAGGACTCTAAACCCGTGATTAAACTGTGGTTTTATGGATGTCATCTGTAACTTAATGCAAAACCATCTTCTGGAATCTCATAAAATTGAGAATTGATAATACAACATTGATAGTTCTTTCGTGTTGGACCTTATGATCATTATTAGCACAAGGGAGAACTATTTTTCGTTGTAGAAAATCCAATTAAAACACCGTGCTCAGAAAATCCTCATACTTGTAAATTTTTTGGTGTAGAAATGTTAACTTTCCCAACTATAATGTATTTTTTTGGGATTTTTACAAGCAGAATGGTTATAATAAAATCCAAAACTAGGTATACTGGTTACAATCAATTCTCACTCTTGTTAACATTGTGTATTTTCATGCTTATTAGTGCCCAAGTTTTTAGAGAAAAACATTTGTTCTAACTTTATGCCTTAGCATCCAGTAAATGGATCGATTTGGGTTGTGTTTTATGTCATGCAGGTCAGTTATTTTTTTTAGTTGAAATTGGTACCAGTCAAATGGGTTGAGTGTTTTGAAGTCTCCAAAGTTTATTTCTAAGGCATACAATCTCAAACTTCTATTTTATTTAAGCTTTAGAAGATTATTGTAATAATATTGTTTCTGTATCCATATTTAAAGCATCAGTTACTGATAATTCAATCTGAAATCTGACAAAAGTTTGGTTGGCCAACCCAACTCGCTGTTTCGGCCATACTTCAAAAGACTTGTTTCAGTCTGAACCTGTTTTGACCTGTGCTCTGTGACCCAACCTGCCCGAGCCGACCAGACGACCATCTTACCTCCTATATCAATAGCAAATACGACTTCCTATTCTTCTGGCACCTATATTGTTTCACTTGGTATCAGAATGGTTGTGCTATGTAACAGTTTATTCTTGATCTTCCTGTCTTGGGAATTTTGGTCATAACACTATCTTTCTGGTCTTTCCAGGTGGCTAGCTGGCTGAGTACTGTAAACGAGCCTCCTGTCATAAAATGGGCTCCAGGCAGTCTTATGTTTGTGACTGGTTCTTCTGAATTGTCCTTTTGGATCCCTGATTTGTCAAAACTGGCGGCATATGTTGGAAGAAAGTAGCCATGTGCACAATAAGTTATTTTAGAGTATTGGATGGCTGAGAATGTCTTATGCTCTACCTGCTGTTTGCTCATGATTTGGTGGACGCGTTCTGTGCAACTGTCTTCAGAATAAGGCAACTCCTACTACAGGTACCATAATCTGTACAGCTTGAAAATTAATCCCTCATTAACATTTGTTGTACAAAACTGTAACATCAATTAACCCAATTCACTTTTTTACATTCTTGATTGAAGTAGTAACAATTTTGCATTTAGATCCCACGTAACACTGTTTAATTTTTTATAAGCTCACTCACATATTTTTTAAAAATATCATTTACTTTGGTATATTCCACGGACTGAAGTGGCTATTTTCTATTCCCTTTCAATTGATCCATCTCGTTGAACCAGTCAGACAAAGCCAGAAGTACTTTATGCAATCTAGTGAGAGTAATATAGAAGCTGCAAACAGATGTGAGGGAATTCAACAGTTTGAATAAAGTTAGAAAGTGAACTCTTTGTAAGAAGATGGCTGTTGGTCAAACAATAAATTGTCCATTTCAGCTACTCTTACAGGTTTTATAGTATGATCAAGAAATGTCAACTTCAATGAAAGTCAAACTCGCATAATATGTATAACAACATATCTAAGGTTTAATTGCCACTTTAGTGAATGTACTTTTTATATGATGAAGTTTACAATTTTTTTGCTATTTCACATGTGATTATTACAAAGAACTTAAATACATTTCCTGAAATAACTAAAATTAAAGTGAAATTGGCCTACAGTAGGTTGCGTTGCTTCATGAGCTTCAAACCATATACCATTCTATACGGTAGTAGGTTAGTTAGATATGTAATTGCTACTCAAACAAAACAATTGTAGTTGAAAGTTATCCAAAAAAGGGCAAAAATCAAAGCACAACTTTAGTAGTTACAACATGACACCTAATATAAAGGAAGTTATTATGAAGACCAAGATAAATTATTTTATATGACCAAGCTACTAAACATGGGTATATGCTTCCTAACTACGTTCCAAATGCATAGAACTCCAAAAGCTTGTTACATTTTGCAATGTAATATGCTCAGTGAAATTGGGCCAAACTAAATAACCCAACAAATCTCAACAACAAACTTTTGCGGTAGTACAGTAATACAGTTCGTGAATATCGCAAAAAGTTTGAGAATAGTTCCTATCCACTATGAATTAAGCTCCACTATGAATTAAGCTTTGAGAGTTCAATTTAATCATGATAAATTTCTACCATTTGTTTCAATATACAACCCTCTTAACTTATTTAATTCAAAAAAATCTTTTCATAAGGGTATAACATTTAATATATTATATTATTCACAAAAATGAAACGAAACAAAAAGGAAGGATGTCTACCATCGATCTAAGAGGGAATATGATAATAACAGCCCTTAGAATCATCACTAAGACATTATTACATCCTTACTTGAATTCATATCATAACAAACTTCATGTCCCTGTTAGTATTGGTTCTGATACAAATATTTATGCATTCCCAAATTTATTAATGAGATCCCTTAATTAGGGTTGTAGTTAACAAATATTTTGGTACATTAAACAATTATATCTTTTACCCAAATCCATTTAGACTCTTTATTCAAGTCACTCGTTATGCCACCTTTGTCTAACGGTTATTAAAAAAAAGTGTTGCAGAAAGATGCCAATAATAAGGCACACGTACGTAAGGCACTCAATGTCTTTTAACCTTACGTAAGGGTAGACAAAGTGAAAGTAGAAAAGGCAGGAAGAAGTAGTACATATTACATGTACTTTAAGTTTATATCAAAATGGCAACTTGTTTACACCAATATTGCATTGAAATATGATGCCATTGATTTTTATAGGATATGTTTTATTCCATTATTTAACTATCATTATAACTTCTCAATGTACTCCTCGAACATCCCACGTAACATAAATCAAATGCTGGTTTCATCATAGCATGTGTCTTTTATCTCTAAATATACATAGATTTGATTTTGAATCACATATATTTTGTACATATATATTACTTCTTCTGTCTCAAAATTATTTTCCATAAACAAAAAATACAAAGTGTAAAAAAAGTATAATTATTGTATTATACAATTAATAAAATTTTATCTTTATCATATAGAAGTGTTTTGATTGACTAAAAGTATAAAATAAACAATAAATATATAATATATCAAAATGAGAAAATGAAATATAAATTTGGGACGAAAAGAGTAGTAATCATCAAGGGTGACAACCTCTCATACCCATCAGAATATAGGTTTTAAATCTTCTGATTAATTGAATCATACTATATCTTACCCATATACAATACGTTGTACTTCTCAATCATACAGTAAACAACAAGGATATTGATATTTCGTACTCTTTCACATCATTTTTATAAATATATTGGTCTTTCATATATCCATTTTTTAATTTATACTTTAATACTTGATAGTAAACAACAAGGAAAAATGGCTACATGTTATGTGGCACAAACTGCGTGATAAGTTTGGTGATAAGCTGAGTAGTCATTAGTTGGTCTATACTTACGAGGCACAATTATGGGTGTTTACAATTTTGTTTTATTCGGCTTTTGACAAAAATTGAATAGAACTAGATATTTTAGGTTTTTAATATTTATAATTGTTCGCTTTCAGTTTCTCACCAATTTGATTTTTTGGCTTCTAGTCTTGAATGAAGAAAAAGTAGTGAAAGAATCCCATAGTGAGACAATTCACCTATTTTCTTATCATGACTCGGTAGCTCACGGCGAAACTCCGCATGAATAACATTGTGGAAAGAAAGTGCGATATATGATAATGAGATAAGGCGCCGCATCTGGACGGGTGGAATGGATGAGCGAAAGGTGTCATGCCATGGAGTGGGTAATATCCCGAGTGGTTCGGTTTTTATCGATTATTTCTGGTTATAAATGAATTTTAAGCTTAAGCTATAAACTAATTAAAACATTTGGGTTGAAATACTGAACAAAAATATATTACAGAGTATTTTGTAAGGATATATAAACACGTTAAAATAAGCATAATTATATCATATAAATAAGAATACTTCAATAAATGTTTCAAAAAATACTTAGTCAAGTATATAATGTTGCAACTATTCAAAATTTACCTCAAAAATACACAATTTATTGTAAAAATTATGTATGTATTTCTAAAGTTCATGAATCGATAGCATCATTTAAAATTTTAATATAATCTAAGAATTTGTATAATAATTAAGTATTGGTTCGCTTATTAGGTAAAATCCGAATCGAATCAAAATATTTCGTTTATTGCATTATCAAAAATCAATTGTTGGTGTCGCCTTCAGTTCAATTTTTTCAGTTACGATTCAATTTTTCAATTTTTGTATTCAACCCTAAGCACTATGGACAAATCAATCCATTGTCGCTAACTGCTTCTTAAAATATGAAGAACAATTTTTAGACATGTATGACTACTAATAACTTTCAGATTTGTTAGGTATATATATAAATGCATAATTCATACATAAATATTTGTACTAACAAACATACATGAATTTGTTTTTTTGCCAATACAGTTTCATTTCTCTAATTTATCACAAAGTAAATTTCATGAGCCAATACCTCAATTGAGATCTAAATATCTCGTTAAAAATATACCCACACTAATCATAGACATTACACAATCATTTGTTCATCACTCACCCTCTTAATGAACCAAAAATTCCTGACATAAAATACATTACAGACTTACTACATTGTCCAGTAATAAAAGTGTCGATCCAGTCATACTACGACACATTACCGTGAATTAGATTAAGACCGATTTCAAATATATATGTGAAGTCATAAAACATGTCATTTACATAGCATCTATAAGAAAACTAGTATTATTTGAGCAAGGGGTATGGGTGACATGCTATGTGGTATTGTGGTTCTTCCATCGTATCAGTGTGACCACAACACACCTAGTGTGGTCCGGTCCGGTTAGTATGGCTTATTCTTCTTTATATTTAATGACAGTTCAAAGTAAAATTAAAATATTTAAAGTGAATCTCAATTTTCACTATGATTACAATGAACTGTTGTGACCGTCGACATTTTCGGTACGGTTCTTGTGAACACACCTCTTGCTCTTACAAGAAAGATACGTAAACCATGTTGAAACGATAAAATATATGAAAAATTCTTGTTAATTTGATTGTTATTTCTACTACTCTTTGTATCCTTAGTTGTTCATATTGTACGGTGTAAACATAAGATGAATAGGTAATATATTATATAGTACGTATTAAATAAAGAAAACGGCCGTAATAAATTAGGTAGCTAGAGATGGGAAAGAAAGAAAAAACATTCCAAAGAATGATGATTTTATAAGGTGACAGAATTGAAAGAAAGGTTTGTTGTAAGAAAGGAGTCGCAATATCAATTTTCAAGAAAATTCGAAATGATTAGCTTCCGTTGCCATATCTTTTCAACCTCCTCCTCCTCCTAAACTTACGCACTCTGTGTATATATACATATATAACTATGTAGGTTGTTGTAGCTGCCTGCTAAATGGTCCCATCTAGAATATATGTCTCACCCTTTCCCCACGCTCCGCCGTCCACCTAATCAATCTTTTCCATTTCATCGCTACTCAAATTACAACCTAAATAAATACCTCATTTTTTAATCGTTTCACTCCCAACTTTTTACTCAATTAAACTAACGTTGAAACCCCTTGTTAGATTTTACTCCGTATATGAGTTTAAGCTTATAGTTTTAGTATATAAAGTACGGAGTAAAATCACTATATTTATTATTATTTTCATATGAAAATATATATAAAAGTTATAAAAGATTGTAAAAGTTGTAACATAACTTCTACTTATTTGGCTTCTTTTGTATACTTTAGTTATGTTACTTTAAACATAAGACCACCGAAATAACTGAAATTAACAAAATGAAAATCTAATATATAGTTTTAAATATATATTAATTAATAGACAATTTACTTTAATTTTAATAATCATATAGATAGATAGATCTAATAGCGTAAAGATTTAGTGTAGACAACAATATATAATTAATATGTTAAAGTCATGATGTATTATCATCGGTCTTTGCATATATAATTTCAAGAAGAAAGTTATTGAATTGAAAATAATGTTATCTTTCTATTTTAACCTGTTCTCTGAAAATAAAATTAAATACATATATTCGTTTATCTTTTACTAAATAAATATAATATAATATATATATACATACACGATAATATCCACGCATGGGGGCATCCGCACATATACAGTTGGATTTTTTTTTATTTTTTTTGTCTTCGAGTCCATCGGTTTAAATTAGTTTACACGAAAATAGCATCAAAGTTTGCACACAAGTCTTGCTCTTTGTAGATGGCTAGTTTCAATACGTGTGTGAGGCACTATATATGTTTGAGCTGAAAGTGAGCTAAGGATGTCAATCAATTAGGATGGTCATTAGGGATAAGCCAAAGTCACTTGATCAACTAATGGTCCAATATCTTCCGTCTGCAAAATAATATAATAATATCTAATATTAAACAGAAAAATTATATTGTTACTACTTAAATATATTTAGTTATCATCTATATTAACCATAATATACCTCATTCTATATATTTTTAAGTAAATAAAACGTTAATTTATTTATTGTTATATTACTTTCTAGGGAAATATTCAATGAAAGTAAATAAAACATTGATTTATTTATTGCGTGCTATCTTAATTTCTATGAGAGATCGAGATAGAGAGAGAGAGAGAGTAAAGATGAAATCTTGATGATATTGAGTGAAGAGATACGGGAAGTGAAAACTACACATCAAAGAGATGATTACCCATTAGAAAATTACAAGGGATATATATAGATAGCATACATCAGCACCCACTATACCCTACAGTACACTGCTCCTACTTATTTAGGGTTTATCTTCAACCGTCCGATCCGATTATTTCATTCCAACCGTTGGATGTACGTTTCCATCAAAGTTCCTCTCATCCAACGGCCATTAATCAATTAGTTGTCCATCATATATTAAAAAAGCTAGAAAACCCTAATGAGGTAAGCTTTTAGGGTTAAAGAGTCCGAGTACATATATATTATTATCTTGATCTACGCTGCCAAAATTTAATTTCATTAATACTAGACTGACAATCAACTATACACAGATTCTTCAACATTACCCATATATGTTATGCATTTTTGTATATTATAGAGAATAAAAGAAATACTTGAATGCAATGCAAATAGCTATAAATATATGCATGATAATGAAAGGGAAACAATTAAATAAATATTTAAACAAGTGAATACACTACTCATGATGGTAGTATCTAAATCTAAATAAAATATATAACCCAAATCTTAAAAGCTGAAGTTGAGATTGAAAGAAAAGAAAAAGAGTTGAAAGATGGGGAATGAAAGGATGCATTCAAATGATGAAACTAATATTTCCATATTCTTGAATAAAATTTGTATGTTTAGAAAGCATAGTAATGAAACTTCTATTAATGTTTTCATCCCCATTTTGCATCATTTAAGTATGCATGCCTTATAATTACCCTTGTTGTAAAACCTCAAATAACTTTCTTATATTTATTTTTGAACGACATGCAACATTATTCCTCAGATAACATATAACTAGTTTGGCGTCCAACATTCGTCGTAATCTTACTAACTTTAGTAATTTGTCAAATGTTATGAGAAGTAATTATTAATTAGTATGTTCAATCCATTCTCGTAATTTGTACTGTCTATCTTCTCATTGGCTTTGTTTTTTTCATCGTTTACAAGCAAGCGAATATGACAAGTGTTTTCTAGTACGTAGATAGTTTTATCCTGAGCTATATATCTTGTACATGTATTTGTTTAGTTGGTTTGCTGATCATTAATCTCGAATTTGTAGTGATCACAATGACGTTATATTAAGACTAGCTCATTATTACAAATATGAAAAATTGGTGTTTATCAGATGACTTTTATTGTGAAAAGATACGGTTAACCATATATTGCCATAATATTGAAACATAAGTATCGATATTATTGAATAATGACATTAAAAAAGCACCAGTATAGCAAGTTGCTAGAGGCTCAAAAAAAAGTATCAAAAACGATAAGCTTTCAATTAACTTCATCTCCAATAAGATTGGATCTTGATAATAATTATAAATTACTAATGTATAAAAAAATGGAGCAAATAAATCTAAAAAAGTTAATAATATATACTTCTTAATCTTAATGCTATCTATGACAGATTTTTTATAAATATAAAAAGTATTTAGATTTTTTATATATATCTACCGGTGTGTTTTTTCTTTTACATGTGAAGATGCATAAGGATAAGTAGTTGAATTGATGCCTTAAAACTATGGTTGCCCAGAAGAAAATGATTAATGTGCGTATTAGAGCACTAATAATTAATTAACAAGTTGCTAGTAGGAGCATTTAGAAAGAAAACAAATAGTTCGAATAATTGGTATAGTAGTAATGAAGTGGGACAATTACGAAGCCATTCAAAGCAATTGATGGATACTTGGAATTACCAACTATATATAGCCCTAAGAAAATACTACTATATCCTCCGCATATATAATATATATATATATATATATATATGCGCGTCCTATACCAGCCAATTAATCATGGATACTTGGAATATATAATTTTAGAGCCGCCTTACTGTCTTTAAAAGGACTACGGAAATCTATAAAATAAGAATTGCATAGTAAAAATACAATCTCGACCCATCCCCTACCAAAACCCTATATTTGTCTCACATATAAACACATCTAGTTAACATGGTAGAATTAATAACTTGAAACAAATTGTTCATTTGATTCTACTAGCATATGTAATACCGATTTACTATACTATTTTAACATTATAACCTATTTCTTCATTTTGTTAAGGTTTATATATGTATCATTTCATTTCATTAGTACTAGTGTATATATATATATAAAAGGAACAAGTTATATATTAGCTTTACTTGATGCCACCTAAGTATCTACAGTATCTAAAGAAATACATATATAAGATAAAACATTGTTTTATATGGACTTCTATATATTTATGTATCAAAAATCATATTAAGTTAATATGTATGTATTTGCTTACCATATATAATAGTGAAGTTATAGTGTATAAACAAGGTAATTAGATGAAAATTGTATCCTACTTATAGTTATATTTATTAACTGAAAATATAAAAGTTGATTTTAACGATGTATGTAGTACAACCTTTAATTATTTTACTTCTATATATTTAAAAAAGACTATGATACTTTAAATTGTTGATACCTAAGCTCACAAGACACATGACATTCATTAGTTTTTCAACATGTTTTATAAATCTCTTAGTCTTACCATTATTATTTATTAGTAATAAACATAAACAAAAAATATTCTTGAAAACAAATATTATTTATACACTCAATTTAACATTTATTAGCAACTTAGTAGCTCATGTGTAAACAAAGCTTCATTAAAAAGATACAGTAAATTACTTTCTTCCTAAATTCAGACCCATCTTTTTATATAGCAAAGTTAACATTTGTATACACTTTTGTATGTACAGTAAAAACTTCAGGTGACACTAACTTAGAACTACCATAAGACATGTATAGGGGAAAGAAAAGAGAAAAAGTTGTTGACAAAGTTCCATACAAAAGCACGGGAAGTAAAACAAACTAAAACCAAATCGAACTAGAAGGCTAATAAATACGTATGTCGGAGACAAGTACTAATCGGAAGGAACCTATTCCCTTGAATGACGTGCACCACATCCAAATATCCTCGCCACAAAGCAATCGAATGCGAGCAACAATTAGACGTACACAGTAGCATGAACCTTATATGATCAGATTGTGTTGCACAAGTTTCTCATAAATCACCAAGTGATCATACATCATCATATAGTGGGAATTCATGAATTTTAGTCAGAGTTGTAGTTTTGGTACTTGCATACATTTAGAAAAACATCGTATTTTCTTTCTTCAAACTCATTTCTTCCCTTTGTTTACAGACCTGTTTTTCACTTTCAATTTCTAATACTCTATCGTAATCACAAATTTAAGTGTACTCTACCTCCGTGGGCTGTGTATACGCATTGCCGAAAGGTTTTCTAGTACAATTAATAAGCGAATACCGCGCAATGAGTGAATTACAAGACCATATATTTGGTTACATTATCTAAATAAAACTTATGTAAAACAAAAGATAAAAACATAATTAATTAATTGTCGTAAATAGTTGTACAAGAAACAATAGAGCATCGACATATATATGATCGTTAATGAGAGGTAAAAACTATTTCTTTAGTTGTTTACTTTTCGATATTGAACATTTTCGTACAGAAATCCTAAAGTGAATAAGAAACTTAACGATATGTACAATTCATGATTATTTTTCACCTATTTTCATTTCAACCTTTTTGTTCCTATTTTATTTTTAGAATATGTGAAAAGTTGAAAAGAACAACGAAGGAGTTGAGAGAATGACTAGAAGGGTGTGTGACCAATCAAAGACGTCTATCCGTGTGGGGACATCGGATCACTGCTTTTCGATTCCCCTTTTAGCATAGGAAATGTAATTCCCGATCCTGGCAATTTACAAAACTACCCTCAGGGTATCACGTACGGACAAAGGTAATCTATACATATATGCTATGGTCATAAATAAATCCCCAAATATTAAATTAATTTTTTAATTTATTTTAAAATGAAAATAATGCACTATAACTTTATGGAGTAATGGATTATAAATTACAACGTAGTAGTATGTGATCGAGTTTTTATTTTTATTTTTTTGGAACAAATAAACGAATTTGATCGATAGGAACAAATGCCAAATAAATCTCAAATTTTATTATCAACGACAACTAAAAAGACATCTATATATCCTCAAATATGATCTTGTAGCATTCATTCAAGTCAATCAATTTAACAATCTGTAGCTCTTGAAGGCTGCAAGACAGAGAATCTTGAATACTATTAGAAATTCAAAAGGTTGTTAGTTATGTAAAGGGGTGTTTGGCTTAGCTTAAGCTTTTTAGCTTAAGTTATCTAAAAGTTTAGAATTTAAGTTATCTAAAAGTTAAGAATTTAGAGCTTTTAACTTTTTAACTTATTACTTCTTAAAATTCTGATAAGTTCACCAAAAAAATTCATCGAAACACTTTAAAAAAACTTTTTAGTTGTATCATAACACAGTAAGCTAAAAAACTCATCAAATAAGCTTCCCCAACACCCTCTAAGAGAAAACATTAAATAACTCAATAAAACTCGGGTTAGCTTTTAGAAAGTCTAAATAGCTATGTTTGCCATGGAGGAATTAATTAAACAAAAAAGTACGTGCGTACGTTAAAACTAACCACATATTATTTAAAGAATTTATACAACGTTAACTCTATTTTTGCATCTTTTCCAATTATGATCAACTCTTATATAGTTTTACTTTCCTACTGTGAGAACATGATTTGATCACTAACGCGTGCCGTGATCATATCAAAACTGTGGTGCATTTGGAAATTTCATTTTCATAAATGAGTTATTTTTCAAGCAAAAAGCCTCGATCAAAGTGAACGTTTTAGTAACGATTTTTATCTTTTCGCATATACTGATAGGTATTGAGTGGGATCGAGCATATATAACTCTAAGGTTAATTGGTCGACAAGTTTGATTTAAATCCAAAGCTCTCTTGTTAGGTAATTTATTGCTCACTTCTTGATAATATCTAATGAGAGTTGATGTTACAAAAGATAAAACGCATGATCGACTATCATTTATGCAATCATAACCGTTCTTTGGGCTCTATGGAGATATCAAAATGAAGTTATTTTGTTCAAGTCTAAAAGACCTAGAAGAGATGATACGAAGCTTTTATCTTTTCTTTGGGTATCATTTAGGTCACGTAATGTAAAACACAAATAGAGAGATTGGATAAGTTATCCAAACTCAAACCCAAGCCTATCAAATGATTTGCTCTATTACCTTACTAGTAGTTAATATATAAAATGCCGATAAAATAAAACAGTTGTAAACTCATAGCTAGTGTCGAGATATGTCTTCGTGATCATATGTAATCTAGCAAGCAAGGTTCTTGCTCACAGTTTATATTTCTTCGTGATCCTACGTAACCAAGTGTAACTTTTACTTTAATGTATGGTAATATGAAATTATCTTTAATTGTAACAACGGACTTAATTACAAACATCAGACGTACACAACATACGTTTGTCACAAGCAATATTTGAACCCTCAAACACTTGGAATTGAGAGATATATAATCTACAACTTGTGTGCCGGCCGATAAGGCAAATTACGATCCTTTCTTCACACTATAGTACTTACTTTTAGATTGACATTGTAAAGACGAGTAAGACTTCATCCATCACAAGGTGTACATTATGTTATTCTGAAGGGAAATAATTGACATGCCTAGGACGACAAGTAGCAAAATCTAGGATTTGTGAGAAAATAATAATGCCATGTGCTAAATAGTGAATTGATTGGGTTAACTTTTGGATTGGTTTTTTAGGCTTAAATATGATTGTTCTAATCTGGATTTAAGACATTGAGCTCAAGTGATGCCATAAAATTAAAATAAAAAATTAGTTCAAGGGATATGATATTATGATAGCGTCATAGCCCTATAATTAAAGTAATGAAATAAGTGACCGGTCACAAATGGCTTTTCACTCAAGCAAAACCCCTGCGTAGCAACCTTTCTAGTCCCTCTTTTGTCCCTTACCTTTTTCAATTCTTAACATCACTCTGTCAACTTCAATCCTTCTCTTCCAGATATTATCCCCTCTTCTCTCTCTCTCTAACTCACACACACTCAATTTGTTTCTGTGGCTGCATTATCTTCCATGTGCACTCTCCTTCCTTTTTGCTTATATAAGCAGCTTAATTAGTACCTACCATCTCCCTCATACATACTAGAACAACTAAACATTATATCCCTCTCTTGTCACATACTAACACAAACACATTCTCACTATTTGTGTGTGAAAAATTAATCTCTAGGTGTTTTGGGATTAGGGTTTTGTTTGATTGTTGAAGAACAACATGGAAAATCAACAACAAGGAGATCATGTTCAAGAATTTGGTCACAAAAACAGTAGCAATTATGCATGCAGGCAAACTAGTACAAGGTGGACTCCCACTAGTGATCAAATCAGAATTCTGAAAGAACTTTATTATAACAATGGGATCAGATCACCATCTGCTGATCAGATCCAAAGAATTGCTGCTCAACTCAGACAGTACGGCAAGATTGAAGGCAAGAATGTGTTTTATTGGTTTCAGAACCATAAGGCTCGTGAAAGGCAGAAAAAAAGGTTCACTCCTGTTCCACCACCACCATCTCATTTCTCCGATCATATTCACCATCTACCCACCGCTACCGCCATGCAAATTCCGTCTCACCACCATCACTACCACCATCAAGAACCACCACAACATGTCTATGCTCACCAGCACAAACTCTACACCACACATCACATTGGTACTATACTCATCAAATTAACTCTACTTTTTACTTTGTCTTTTAATCATACCCATTACTAAATTTTGAACCTTTTCTATTATAGATAGTTTGTTTAGTAGTTTTTTTGTGTTTCTATATATACCCATCACCAAGTCTTGAACTTTTTCTTGTAAAGATGGTATTTTTACATAATATTTTATGTTTTAGACATACCCATTACTAAATTTTGAATTTTTCCTTGCACAGATTTTTTTTACTGATAATTTGTCTTGCCTATTACTAAATTTTGTAGTTCTTCTTGGAAAGATTGTACCGTTACTATTATTATGGGTGGCTTAATTATTTTGAATTCGTGGGATCATTTCAGGGGTTGGTTCTTCTTCTTCACAAGGAGTGATGGCTGTTGGGTGTGGCTATGGATCCGTTGCCATGGAGAAGAGTTTCAGGGTATGAGAAATAAACACGCTCTCACACTTCATTTAATATATATCCAAGATAGCATGTGTAGATCATAATTCATAGGCAATGTGATCACAATTATTGTGAGGGATTGTTCTAAAAGGGTGGTTAATCTTTGCACTAACAAACTGATTGATTACCTAATTATTATGTTTTCATAGTGTTCAGATAATATAAATAATCTGATCATATGATTGTTATTTTAGAGTGAGATAATCAGTCCTAGATAATCAATAGAAAATCCAAAAGAAATATTCCAAGATGCATTACCATCTTAAAATTAAGTCCCAAATATCCCCCTTATATGATTACACATATTTGTTATTAACTTTTTGTTCTCATTATTAATAAGAATCATATATGTAATTGAAAATATTTCCATCATATGCACACAAATAGGTAAACAATTACTATCATTGACAAAATACGTGTATATATACAGGAGTGTTCGATATCACCTCCAGGAGAGAATAGGGGTACCGGCTTAAATTTCGGATCAAGATCACGGGTGGGTGTCGATTCATGTTCTTTCTTTGGACAATTCAAGCCACCAACATATCATGACATCTTGGAGAACACTTGTAAGGAAGAAGATGATGAGGGAGAGACTTCAACTGAAATCGAAACTCTTCCATTATTTCCTATTCATGGTGGCACCCACCATGACTTCTTTGGTATGAAATCGGAGAATTTGTCATCGGATCATAACAATGGAGGTTATTATACCGGAGGAAACTGGTATCGTTCCGAAGGCCGGGCTTCTCTTGAGCTTAGTCTCAACTCGTATGGATACTATAACTGATGTTATATGTATCTATGTTAATGAGCTAATTATGTAATTAGTTAATTTAGTAGTAGTTATGATCATGCATGTTCAAACTTTATGATTTCCAATTAGTAATGCTACTTGTGAACTCTTATAAATCAGCCTTATAATTACTCAATGTGTATATTTGATTCAACTATTTATCTAGGCAGATGGTTCATGGTTGATTTAAATATCTAATTTAGGAAGGTTATATGTTTATTATTCAGAATGTTAGATGATTTTGAATGACAGTTTATCAAACTTAGATGATATTGTTAGTTCTATATAACAAAAAGTTCTTGAAACGCTATAGTGAATGATATGCTATATTTCAAAATATGTGAATCCTATACATTGTGAATAGTATCATGTGAAACATTGTATATATTAACATTCTAACGATTCTAAATGGTTAATAGTTGATGAAGAGTTTTTCTTTCGATCAAAAAGTTTCAAATATAAATGATTATTTTTTATAGAAAAAAAATGAATATTTATATGCTTCTTTTTTATTAGTGTAGTATGAAATTAAAACACAAGTCGTTTTTCTATTTTTAGATATTAGTATAATTTATAGTAATGATTTAAGTTGTATCTATTTCTTACAACTCTAGATCAATATTTTGTAAATTTTTAATTTTTAGATATTAGTATAATTTATAGTAATGATTTAAGTTGTATTTATTTCTTACAATTCTAGACCAATATTTTGTAAATTTTAATTTTTAGATATTAGTATAATTTATAGTAATGATTTAAGCGGTATTTATTTCTTAAACTTCTAGACCGATATTTTATAAATTTTCTTTTATAGTTGTATGAAGATTTCAAGAACTATTAAAATTTAATATAAATTAATAAGTGTAAGAAAAATTATTAAAGATATAAAACTGTAAGAACCTAACAATGATCATATATTTATATTACTGGAAAAAGCTATTCAAATTAATTCTATGACTATCTGTTTTAATTAAAAAAAGAAAATAGAGAATTGTAAGAAATGTCATCGTACATATTAGTAAGCATAAAATACAATTGAACTATGCATATAAACGTTTGATAAATAAGAGTAAGTATAATCAAAGTTGATATTACAGGGAGTGTTGAGGTTAGACGGATAAGATGATGAAGTTACAAGGTATATATAAGGGTTAATTAGTTCTATCTATATTTATAGAATTAGGGTTAACTTTGAATCCAACTCCTATTTATATAAACATATTATAAAGTAGAATATCAATACAATGGCTATTATATTTTAATATAATTTATAAATTTATTTATTCAAAATATATATATTCAATATCGCTGGAAACGCGGATTATAAAAACTTGTTAGTTACAAATTTAAGTAAAAGGGTGTGGATGCAATATTTTTATATTTTAATTGTACTCTACAGTGAAAGTGGATATGTAGTTGTTTGGGCTGGTAACTTCATGAGTAGATATAACTATTCATAAAAGATTGTTGTATTAAATGTTTCCAGTAATATATTATTCTAGGCGTTTTCATTCGTTCTAATTACTCACTTTCTTGTTTTTTCAACTAACGCAAACATTATATTTAATTACACTTAACGCATTTGGTAAGACAGTATTCATTTACATTATAAACCTTGTTTTCAGTATTATATATAAACTCTTTATTTATGTGTAACTTAATTGAAATACAAATGTCAATTCATGATATCTTGCGGAATCAAGAATTTGATATGATTTACACCTCAAAATAGCAGCTGTTACTCAAAAGCAATAATCAATTATAAAGAAACTACAAATAGAATGATTCAGAAAACATACATCACTAAAATCTTATGGAATCAAAAGTATCCGGTTTGGTTTTTGGACCACAATGCAACTGCAACTCAAATTCCTTCAATTAATCGAATCTCTTTAATGGACCACATACCACATATATTGCTCAATTTTAATTCAATGTCAAAGTCGAACTATTTCATAAAATTTTCTTTGACCAATCTCATCTTGACTTCAACCCATAACATGGGAGTAACTCCTATGCTCATGAGATAGATAACTGGATTAATATACAAAATTTAGTTACAAAGGTTTAAATACTTTATACAACAATCATAAAAGCACCCAAACGATACTTAAATTCCGTATTTTTTATTGCCCTGTTATGCTCTTACATGCACCATGAGCTTTGCAACACAAATTTTATGCATAAAATTCGTGTGCACTTTCTCATTGTTTCTCTAACCGGATAATTAGTTTAGTCAATATTGAAAGGCTTAAAGTCGTTTTAATCACTAAGTGTCAGCTACAAAATGAGATTTTTAACTATTATTATGGAGAGGAAAGTGTGGATATACAATAATGATCATTTGACAAATAGTCAAACAGAAAGAACAGAAACTATGCCTCAAAAAGTCAAACAGTCCATACACTCCGCATGACCAGAATTGCCATTTCTTTGTACTTTCAATTCAACATATACCTCTTTACTTCCAACTATAACCCACCAAGTAGTTTGCTAAAACTTGACAAAACTGGCTGCCAAGTCTACAACGATTTGCCAATTGCGTGTATTCCCCTATGCAACACTTACGGGGAGAACAAGCCCTTCCTTTTGTGTATTACACCTACATATTATATGATTTGATATATTGGTTACAAAATAATCTCAATTTTTGTTCAACTCGAAATAGTTAACAATACTAGGGCTATTTGCCACAAGTGATTTAAGCAACAAAAAAAAAACAATTTGAGACAACTTTTAGGGAAATGTGGATGTGCTGGTACACTAAAGCCGTATTCTCACTCAAAAGTTAGACATACGTAATCAAGATACTTTTCGAATATTTTGGGCCACCTTCATTAGACACTCCGATAAAGTTTTCAACCAGAACTTGGCCATTTTCATCATTAGAAAGACTTGATGGTCTTTCTATGAATTATTTTAAGGTACTTAAAATGTGGCTAAGTCGAGCAATTTTTTATGAATATGGTCAAACGCTTCAATTTCTCATGAAACAAAAGCGTACCATATACGCCTCAAGAAATGTGATTTGATCGCATATTGGCTAGTATTCGATGAAGTAGCAAATAGATGAGCACAAGATAAGGACAATGAAGAATGACATCGTAAATGTGAACTTACTTATTGCAATGGGATCTAGATGCATAGTTGTGATTGTCACAGTTTGTGCACATCCAATCTCCATCACGCCATTGTTTTGCCCTAACAGATTATAGCATATGAAGCGTTAGAAGATTCTTAAACGAACACATTATAGCAAAAACAGTGGTTTCTCGTTCTGGTAAATAGACATTAGTAATACTTGCCCTGAAAACTTTTAGAGCATCACATTTCCATTTCAAGTCAATACCTTTTTCCATCAAGGTTAAATTAAAAAACTACTGTCATTGATTCAAAACTGACATAAGTGTCGGTATATAGGCGATGATAATGATAGGCAAAAAAATATTGCTTTCTTCAAAATAATATACTTTCTATACTTTTAATTACCAAATTGGACCAAAACGAAACAAATTTGTAAGTACGTTCTTGTTTTATCCCATTAACCCTAAGTATCATATGAAGTGGACACGACAAGAGAAAAGATGGATCAGTCAAAAGTTACCCTTTCCCAGGAAGTGTTGGCATGGTAATTATCTGAGGCAATTGCAGGTTGAGTTGCGAAGGATGCATGGCTCTTGGGCTTCCATCAGGATAGAGCTGTAAGAGACCAGCTGTTTGATTGGTGGCAGAATTCACCATCTGAAAAGGTGTTAAAAAGGTGGAACTTGATATCTGCCCAAGTGGTAGATATGCCTGCTGCAGCCCCAATGTCTACATATTAAAAAGTTGCGCGGTAAATTGAACCATAAGTAACACCTAAATTACAACATGAAACTTTAAATACGACCCACAATGCCGTACACTACCTGCCCAGCATTCAGTCGTTTGTTATCCCAATCTTGAACAAGGTCTTCAGATGCCAACCTTTTTGTTCCCAGAGCTTTATAATAATAAGTAAATATAAAAACTGGTAAGTAATTTATGTTAGACATATACTAACCAGTCACACTAGATACTAGATGTGGCAACTTTCGCTCAGCAATTTATGAGTTATGACTGGGCCTATGTATCTCTAACGGGTAAAATTCAAATTCAAAGTAGTAAGTAAAAGGAAAACTGGTTGAATAAGTCCAACAAACAAAATGTCGCTTGAAGTGTGATTTTAATCCAGAAAACCTCCTAAATGTACTTTTTAAGAAAAAAGATTACATATGAAATAATAAAAGGTTTGTAATCATATTTGACAGATAAAATATTGACAAAAATATAGAGCCAACTTGACCAGTTTGAATCTGCACTAAAAATAAAATCTTTTATCCCCTGCCCATCCCACCGAACCCTTCCAATTTTACACATTTAAACTAAATATTTACATTACAAAGTCCTAGTCAGTCAACATTAAGCTGTAAAGTACTCATTTCTATGGCAAATCATGCCAGCAGCTAATTAGTAAATAACCAATAAATAATCAGTACCACATTCAACTTATTCTATTGTATTAGTAATTTAGTACTTGACTGTAAAAACTTATACAACAACAACAACAAATGCTGCAATAACTACATAAACATAGTCATCTACAACGATTAAAGACATCAAAGAAGATGTGTTGTTATTACCTGGAGGCATAGAAGCATCACACTTTTTGCACTGTAAATTCAGCAGAAGCTAAATCAGAAGAATAATAACAGCAATAATCAGTCATATGTGTACTCTTAGTCCACTTTGGTACCTGTGCTCGAGAAGAATAGTTGTGGAAACCACAAGTGCAGATCCAGTCACCATTGCGCCATCCTTTCGGGACCTGGCTGACTTGGTTTGCATAGGGAACTGTATTTGTAGGACCCATAGGCCAGGTAGAGGCTGTAACTCCAAATTTATCTGGGACTCCTAAAAGCCAATTAGGGCTGCTGAGAGGAATAGGCTGTTGAAGAACTCCATTCAATCTTTGGTGTTGTAGACCTTGTACCCTGGCAAAATAATGCGGATGAGTTTGCAGAGAAGCCCCAGGCATTGCAAGTGCCGGCATAGCTGCTGACTCCTTTGGTTGTCCACACTTTTTGCATTTTTCTCGTGAGGCATAATTGTTGTTAGTACAGCCTATTTTGATCCATCGCCACACACACCAACCCACAAGGCAGGCAGGTACAGAAATAGGAACCCAAGGTTACACACGCCAACCAGCCAATCCACATACCAAACACACACAAAACACAAACTACTCAACCCAAATGATTGCATTTTTTTAATAAAATGAAAACGCAAAGTTTGTTATGACAAGCATACTACAATAATAAGAAAAAGTTTATTGCTTGCTAAAATATGAAATCCTTGCTCGCTAGTGTTTAAAATAAAACTTGTTATTGGTTTATACTCGAGTATTTCATGCAATCAGATTTCGTTTGGAGAAAGGAAATATAATTCAAGTCATCTTTGACAGCACAAACTACTCATTCACGATAATGAGTTGATTATCAAGTAAAGCACATTAAAGTTTCTCACTGCAGTAGCATCAACAACAGGTTGCAAGCTATCAACTGCATCAAGTCACTTAAATTTCACATAAATGTAGAGATTCACGGTCCCATCATGCCAAGTAAGGAATTGTATATCAACTATGAATACACAACAAGCCACCCTACGCAGTGAAACTTTCCGTGGATTCCCAACTTCTTGAACCACATTAAAGTTTACTTGTATTAGATGTAAGTGATAAGTGATATTGTAACATGATCCCATATAGTAGTCAGAGAGTACCGCAAAGGCACAAATATATAAAGTACCTTTGTTCTGAGAATAAAGAAGGTAATTCTAAATTATATATACTTTATACAATATGATCCATGCCTAAATTGATGGAACAAGTGTGCCACGTATCTTTTGAGTCCTAAACTGAGATATCAAATCCAGGCATAATTTCTTCCACCATTATAAACAAATAGTTATACAAACTTGCAAACACTATGTTTTAGCTTTATTTTATGGGCTTAGCGGCTTATTAACTTTAGAAACCCGATAAGCTAATTTGTTACAGCTAATTAATTTGAACTTATAACTTATGAGCTTCAGTTTTAGCTCGTAAGCCACTAAAAATGAGCTTATTGGCTTTTTGAAATTTCAAGAAGCGACCCCCTAAGAGAAGCTAATCCAAACACTCCCTACAAAACTCTTTAAAAGGAGTTTGATATTGCAATTAAGCTGCTTATTGCGTTTCTTATAAACAGATATAAAAGAACTTTTAGGGTTCAACAAGCAGCTTGAAATTGCTTACTGAAACTAACTATTCGTGTTCGATTCAAAATTACATGCTTACCTTACCGTCAAATAAACTGTTATTTAAGCAAAATCTAAACATCACACTGATATAAATATAATAACCTATAAATTGATATACATAAACTGTTCGTAACTAGAATTACATACAATCAAAACTTATATAACAGCAAAATCAATCAATCGTGAAAGGAGATTAGTTACCAGTACAGATCCAATCGCCGATTCTCGGCAGCCATTTAGAATCAGCAGGTGTTTTGGAATCAACAAGCAATCGTGGTTGTTTACATCTATTACAAAACGATCTAAACGCATAGTTTCTGTTTTCACAACTACTGCACTCCCAATCTCCTTCTTTTCCTTCACCTCCTCCCATTATTCCTTCCTATTAATTAATTAATTATCAATTATTAATTAATATTATATATAAGAGTATGTATATCTATTTGTATAATCTGTGGTTTGGTAGCACCGTCGTGCCGGACGGGGACAGTTTTCACTTTTCAAGTTTCCCGCATTGTCGTCGGCGCAAGCAAAAAGGAGGGGTTTTGAGAGGGACGGGGATTATGGGTTTACTTTTACCCCCTGTAGTCTTACATAACTTCTAATACGGTCCTTAAAGGTCTAAAATTGTTCTTTCCGGTCCTTAACTTTACCTGGTTTTTACATACAGTTATCTAAATACTTAACCCAAAAAACAATATGCAAGGTTTTACACACAGTATATCGTATCATATATCATATTATCTAAATTATCTTAGTTTTCGTGTACTTATTAAGAATGTTATATGAATAAGAGTTGTATTGTTTTAAGGATAAACTAGCTTTAAATATACACAGTTGATATAAATGAATATGTATCTTTTTATTTCAGAATAATTATATAAATTTTTATTTTTATATATCGAGTTATGTATATTTTACATCACAGTAAATATGTTCATTTAATTATGTTATATTTGGTAAATTACTCTAAAAATATAAAATTCAACTCTTAGAAAAAACCGGTTATATATTCTAAAATTTTATATCAAGATCAATTATTTAATTTTTTTAATCATACATTACAAGTATCCAACTACAAAAGCATTTATTTATATCAAATTAGAGCATATAACTAACATTGTATATAGAAGTTCCGATCGCCTCACAATGTTGGTGAATATAGGATTTATAGTGACGGATATACTTATTTCTTTAAACTAATAATACTTTAAATCGTATTTAAGTAGTTATGTTGTTTTTTTATTCGAACAAAGTTTTGTTTAGTAACAAAGGTACAACATCTAATTCACTATGTATAACTCATATACATTCATCGGTTCAAAATAAAAGGTCAAAAAAGATAATTGTTTACAAAACATAAATATAGACAATTGATAGATGGTCACGAAACAAGATAATGATTAAAATAAATATTAAATAAAAGTATATGATATAACTCTTAAATATATAACGATTAAAATACATATTAAATTTAAATTATAATAAAAAGTTGAAGATTTTGATTGTTAGACTCCATTATTATAACTAATCATTTATTATTTAATCATCAATTATCTTTTAGTAGTTTAAAAGTGTAACGTTTTATTTTCAAAATGAACTGAAATAAAAAGATAAAATTGATTAATTAAACTTTGAAAATTTATTCTATTATATAGCCAGCTTGTTATAAGATCTTTTTGTTATCTTAAAAGATTGGAAAAATAAGAAAAGCAAAAAAAAAAAAATCTTTTCAAGTTCAAATATCAAAGAAACCGTGGGTTATTGTCAATTTGTCAATTAAATCTAAATATAAGGATTATTGTCAAGTTAATTTACTTAAAAAAATAATAAGAGATCTGTCCAACTAAGTTTATATTTTTGTCAATCTAGTAAAATTAAAAATATTTATTGTATCACAACTTTTAACTGCGATACACATTGAAAATTTTATAATGTATATCACATATTTTTTAAAAACTTTTTTTCTCATAGTAACAAGCATAAGATTCTAATAACACAATCAAATTATAAAACATGAAACCTAACTCTTCAAATTCCATAGAGATACAAAGCAATGAAGCATGGTTAAGTATACATGATTCTATTTCTTTTTCTATATAATAGTTTCAACTTACATGATTACAACCTACGATGTATTTGTATCCCACGAAGTAGCCGAAGAGAAGAACCACAAAAATGAAGATACTTGAAAACTGATTTTTGTTCTTTCATGACCATGGCAAACTATAAAATGAATAATTTTCCCTATCCACTAATTCTCAAAATCATTTGAAAAAAAAGAAGAACAAAAACTAAGGGAACAGATCTTGGAATAAAACATTAGTAGTGTCGCTGTTCTGAAGCAATTGCAAGTCTTGATGCCATGAAATCATTTTTCAAGAACGAACAAATACGCAGAAGCATGTGTCTGACTTTAGCTATGAAATATACGAAGATCATGAAGGAAATCAACTCAATCCCGCAAAACATAGTCATCAAAATGAAGTAAATTCAAATAATTTATACCATAAAAAAATGTATACCTTTAGGGTATTTTTGATAACTTGAAACGTGTCTTTTGGTTGAAATCAACATTGGTTAGATTTGATATTTCCTTTAAAGCATATGGATGAGAAATACTACACCTGCACACACATATAATCAAAATAATGTTAAAGCTTGATAGACTTAAAGCAACACAAAATTATTAACAAAACCTACTTCTTGGTACTTACTCTAATTAATTGTGTGCCAACCATAGCAAATCACAAATCCAATGCTAAGAGTAGATACAAATATAATAAACGCATTCATAAAATAAAGTGCGCATAAATATTCACTCTTATTTTCTGGCCAACTTTATTATCTCCAACTATTCGGGACTGTTTTTTGATGGTTCTCTCTAATATGATGAAAGGGTAGAGGGAATTTGGCAAATTTATTATTATATATCACTTCAACAGGAAAATTCTCCTCCATTATTTTGCTGCCATAAATTCAAACTTGTAATTCATTGTTATTCATCTAACCGATCAGTAGCAAAGCTAAGAATTTAGATCGATGGTGGCACAAATGAAATATCATCGATTTTTTTTTCTTTTCTCTTTTATTTGTTTTTTTTTTATCGTGTAACCTGCCGATTCAAATTCTATACATTATTTGGACTAAACTACTAAGTTATGAATTGGGCCACTAATTTATTTGATGGGCATTTTGAGTGGCTGGTATTACAAAAAAAATTAATGGTTGCATTAGTTAAAAACTCAAATTTTTGACCCTATCTCAGCCTATTGATTGGGGTTAGAGGCCACCCTAGAAGATAATGTAGCTCCGCCTCTGTAACCAATGTCACAAAACTGCCTACATGCTCTAATTTCAAGAAATAAAAGTGTAACTATACTTGGCTCAAAATCAAAAGTAGTACTTTTTAATTTGTACAACTTACTAATGTTACTATATAGATTTATAGTAGTTGTATACCCTCAATCAAACCCATTGTATTATATCATTCTTACCAAATACCATCCAAAACTAAAATAGATTGAAGACAACACTTACCAACAGGTAATGTATGATCAGTTGCAAACTTTCAATGTTATATGCCCGTAGCAGATACCACTCGAAATTTGAAACAAAAATGTCATGAGTGAATTGTTAAAAACTTATAAAGACGTTAAGCCGAAAATGTACAACATTCAAGTTGCCTCCTTGAAACTGCATAATAGAATATCTTCAACCAGCCCTAGCATTCCATACTTCCATAAAAGCATGTCGACCACCAAGAAGGACAACACACTAATACATCAAATATGGGGTTACTTCTTTAAAATAAAATGTCATATTAGTTTAATTAGATCAATATATCCAGTAGACGTTTCAATATAAATAAACTTATTATAAACCAAACATGAATGACAACACTATTTAGTAATCTCTAATAATAACACGTGCAATAGAAATCATACCATATAACTCTATTTCTCTCAAACATTTCATGAAACACCTTTCATGCACTAAAAAAGTCACCATTTAACTGTAACTTGCAACTTGCGGCACCTGCATATGATCCAAATTAAAAATCATGAAATTTGATCATTGAAACATGCAAGCAACAAAGCATATTGAATGCCAACCACAATCTCATTAGACACTTTAAATCGCTGACTTCATTCATACATGAGGGTGAAACGTGGTTACGCACGTATCCGTTCCATACCAAACAAACACATAAAAACCAACAAACCTTTAAATCAAGATCCCAACCAATATGGAATTGAAGAAAACAGAAAATAAAAGAAAAAGTATATAGAAATTAAAAACTGAACTTGAAGAAACTGAAATAACCAAAAATAGTCTTTCATAAGCTACCATTCATAAATCGGTCACTACATGCAAAAATAAAAAAGCAGATAGATATAAAAAAAACAAAAATGAAGAAATTGCCGTGTTAGAAAACGTTAATGTTAATATGGGATTTTCCCTTTTGGGTCTTATTTCAAGTTTGGGCTCCAGCCCACAAGAAAGGGCCTAAGAGCCGTTGTTAAGTTCTTATAGGGTTTTCATATAAATTATTGCATTTCTTAATACAATGTTTTGCCATTTAATTCTCTATGTATCTCAATGTTTTGAAAACCGGTTTTTAAGTCAGACCGGTCGACCTTTCGGTTCCGGTCGGACCGGTCTTTAACTTTCCTTGACTTTTTGAGTTTTTACAAACTTTTTATGACTTTTTATAATTATTTTTTTACTTTTCTTAACTTTTTATAACTTTATTATGATATTTTGAAATGAAACATATAATGACTATAAACTTATTATAGGATTGCCAAAATAATCATTAAAAATACTATATAAAAAATTATTAAAATAACCATTCACAAACTAGTAAGAAAATAGTAATAATTACAACAATATCACAAAGTAATAGCTAGATTAGTTGGCAATTAAATCATTCAACAAGCATAAGGTTAGAGGTTCAAAACATGGGGTATGCATTTTTGTTGTGTTTATTTTCCTTTATTGTTGAATTTGTCCCACATTGGTGGCAAGACAAACCAAAGCATACCATGTCCTCTATATATTCAAAGCCAAGTACACAAAGTAATTCCAACTTTATCACGGTTGACTTACTAATTTGGAACGTTTACCTACGTGATTTCGGTTTAGAAAAAAAAAAATAAAAAAAAAAAAGTATCAAAAACCGGTCCGAACCCAGTTCCAGTTTGACCGGCCGGTTCCCGGTCCGACCGGCGGTCGTTGACTTGGTCAAAGGTGGTCCATAACCGGTTTCATTTCGGCTGGCTTTCTCGTTATTTTCGGTTCGATCGGTCGGACCGGTTTTCAAAACCTTGTTGTATCTTCTCACCTTTGTTGTTGTACTTGTTTAACGTCCTGTTTATCATTTTGTTTTAAGTTCCTTTTTTTTTTTAACAATCTCATTATAAGAATCGGTTTTACATTTATGTTTTTTAATATTCTAGTGACCTAATACTTTTAGATCCGTTAATTAATTTAAACATTTGGGTTGTAATACTGAACAAAAATGTATTAGAAAGTATTTTGTAAAAATATATAAACACGTTAAAAGATAAACATAATAATTATACTATATAAATTAGAATACATCAATAAATATTTTCAAAAATTTACAATACTTAGTCAAGTATATAACGTTGCAACTATTCAAAATTTACTTCAAAAATACACAATATCTTGTAAAAATAATAGGTTAAGTATATGTATTTCTAAAGTTTGTGGGTCGATAACATCATTAAAATAATTTATGAATTTGTATAGTAATTAAATATCAGTTAGTTTATTAGGTAAAACCCGAATCGAATCGAAATATTTCGGTTATTGCATTATCAAAAATGTATTACAATGTTTTACCATTTAATTCTCTCTCATAATGCAAGGATCTAAATATAACTAAGAAGTGTGACCTACTATTTGGAACGTTCACATATACGGTTTCCGATCGAAAAGAAAATCAAAAACTGGTCCAAACCGGCTCTAGTTCGACCGGCCGGTTCCAAGTCCGATTACCAGTCGTTGACTAAGTCAACATGACCAAAAAAACCAGTTATTTTTGGTCCAGTTTTCTCCAAAAACCTAGTTCAACCGATCGTGCCGGTTTTCAAAACATTGATCAAAATGTTGTAATTGGAGACATAACTGGGCAGGGCTATTAGTTTCAGGTAAAATGTTGACTACGTCAACATGGAAAAAAAATCAATTATTTTTGGACTAGTTTCTCCAAGAATTCCGTTCGACCGGTCGGGCCGGGTTCCAAAAAATCATATTGGAGAGCTAAATGTAAGAGTGGAATTGAAGGAAACGGATTTAAAAAAGCAAATAACTGAAACAGAAATATTGAAGATAAAATGTGAAACTTTACAGTAAGAAAAGAACAACTTGAGCACTCAACTTGGCGAGTTATGCAAGAGAAAGTTGGCTCGGAATGTTGCTGATCTGAGGGAGGTATTAATATAGAAGAATAGCGAATTAGAGAATGCAACTAAAGAAGTGTCAAAACTGAAACTACAAAGTGAAGAACTGAAAGATAGACTTCAACAAAGTATGGATGAAGTGACACGGAGGAAAGCTGATTATGAGAAGGCAATTGATGAAGTTTCAAAACTGAAATTGGAAAACGAGGAACTGCAAAAGACGGTTAAGCAAGGCTTGGATGAAAAACAAATGTGGATTGACCAGAAACTTCTTCTCGAGGCCAATGAGGAGATCAATCTGAAGGAAAAGGAATTTACAGATAAGCTCCAGGATCATGAGAACAAACTTAGGGAGATGGAGCAAGAGAAATCACAAGTGATGAACCTTTTTAAAAGAGAAGCGAAAAAAGTGGCAGACCTGAATTGCTTTAATGAGATAAACACTGGTGAAATTGGTAAACTTCAATCTCTGAAGACTGAGTTACTGGCAGAACAAGCTTCCAAGGATCATCAAATTATTGATCTTGTTCGTCAAAATGGCTATCTACATCATGCCGTTGATGCCCTAAGTACCCAAATTCGGGATCAAACTATGCACATTCGGAATCAGAACAACATCATTGCTAATCAAAATGCTGTAATTGGAAACCTAAATTGGCAGGGGAATTAGTTTGATGCTGTTGTTGACTTTGGTATGGAATGGCTCAAATGGAGTGAGTTTGGTTTCATTATGTTTCTTTTAGTTTTAGTTTTGGTCAATTTTGATGTCATGATTATTGTTGTTTTGCCAGAGTTGGTTTTTGTGGTCTAGATTTATCTTCATCATAGTTTGGATGGGGTTTGTTTTTTGGCGTCTAACTGATGGCATATGGCTACTGCTTGTAGCTTGGTACTATGGCAGTTAGGTCCTTGATGTACTTGTATGGGACAATGATAAATACACAATGAGATTTTTGATAGATACACTGTTATGTACAATTATTAATTATGCATATGGTATAACTGTTCGTTATACAACTTTGATATATTTATCAAAAACTATGATGAATTTATCACTGGCTATTTGTTTGTTTGTTATACTCTGTTGTACTTTGTGGTAATGAAAAGGTCCCATTATGGGTACCCCTAATCATAACCATCAATATCATCCATCATTTCAATATTTTATCATACTCTTTTATTTATTTTTTATTTTTTCAAAATAATATACATTTAACAAAAATTAATATTTTAACAATAAAAGCTAAACTATTTAATGCAATTAAAGCAAAGCTTAAATTATTTAATGCGATTAAAGCAAAAGCTTAAATTATTTGACACGAATAAAATAAAAGTTCAAAATTATTTCACGCGATTAAAATAAAAGTTTAAATGGATCACTGATTATCTAATTAATGCTCATCCTTCTGATAATGTCCTCTACATTCAGGTTAGTTAATTAATTTCTTATTAGCATGCATTGTACTATTTGCATATTTACACTGAATCAAATTTTATACTAAATTTCACGCATTTGGTGATTATATGATTGTCGCGTTTTCAAGTTGTAAATAGTTAATTTAAGTACTTATGTATAGTATAACTTATTCTGATTATTTGTCAATTTACATGGAAATTATATAATTATATGATGATCACAACTTCAAAATCCATAAACACATTCAAACACTACCTAAATTAGCCCATTCTGTTTCAGCTAATTATCTGATTCTAAATCTTATGTGCCACATAATTCATCATTTTCAATTCATACATCATCAGGTGGGGGATCCAGAAATAGACCATAAATGTTGGAAAGGCCAGAAACTTCATCCGAAAAAAGGCAACATTTCAAGTGAACACTTCGTATCCAGGCTCAGACATTGCTGCAGAGACTGCAGCCACTATGGCAGCAGCTTCTCTAGTTTTTGAGAATCAGGATGCCGGTTATTCCAAATTGCTGCTTGATCATGCCCAAAAATTGTTCGAATTTGCTAATGGTTATTCAGGGGTTTATAGCAAAAGCATCTCATCAATCAATACAAGACTACTATAACTCCTCCGGATATGTGGACGAATTATTGTGGGCCGCATCGTGGCTCTACCACGCTACTAGAAATGGATATTATATCGATTATGAGACCATAATGCACGGAAATGCATTTGCTAATTGGGGTAACCCAACATGGTTTTCTTGGGACAATAAATTAGCCGGGACACAGAATTCATCTGACTTTCATGGTCATACAGTTGACTTTCTTTTTTTCTTTAACTGGAAACAGTTACAGACATGCATGTCTCTAGTGAGACTTGATCCATAATATATGGTTGTTGGGGCAACTTTGGTACTGCTAGACCTATAGCAGGCCAAAAGGTTGAAATTTGCATAAAGTTAGTAACTTTTTGTTTTTTAATTTTTTTGTTTAGATGTTATTGTCGCGGGTGAATTTCTTTGATGAGGTGAAAGAGATATCGATTGCAGAAAATATGAACCTCCAGATGTACTGAAGAACTGCTGAGGCTCTTATGTGTACAGTTTAACTGCCACCCCCAACAAGCCAGAAGACAAAAGGTATGTTTTCAAGCTTAAGATCGAAAAAAGCTAGTCTAATTTATTTTTAGCAGAATTTTGAAATCTCTTATGGCACCGCATTCCTAGCCTAATTATAGGTGGTTTAATATGGGTAAACGAATGGGATACATTGCAATACTCGATTGGCACCGCATTCCTAGCTGTAGTTTTTAGTGACTACATGTTCACATCCAAAACGCATTATCTGTATTGCAATGGGAAGTTATTAGAGCCAATGAATCTTCGTGAGTTCGCAATTTCACAGGTACTACTGATGGTATCTAGTTAAGAGATTTTATTATACTTGATTATAAGTAGACTAATAGATCAGGTGTTATATGTTTAGGCGGATTATGTGTTGGGAAAAAACCCAATGAACACGAGCTACCTTGTCGGCTATGGGCTTAACTACCCTCTATATATGCACCATCATGGTGCCTCAATACCGATTGATGCAACTAAAAGTTGTAAAGACGGGTTCATGTGGCTTAACTCCACGAAACCTAATCCTAACCTAGCGATTGGAGCGATAGTCGGGGGACCGTTCCTTAATGACAATACATTGACTCACGAAATAACTCGATGCAAGGTGAACCCACAACCTACAATAGTGCCTTCTGTGTTGGTCTCATATCCGGATTAGTTACTTTCTCTAATGTGGTCCGTTCTTTCACATGATAGAACTATTTTGATACATTAATTTAGGATTGTTTTTTTTGTTAGTATTAGTTAGGTTTAATTGTTACAGAGTTTGTGTGTAGTACACGTACTTTGTGATGGTGAAAGGGAAATGAAGTTGATAGATATGTTGAGCTCAATACAATGGTAAACAATACTTTCATCAATATGAACAGACAAACTTAATTTATATATATAACATGCCATAAATATGAGAAAAGATCATAATTTTCAATTGACAATATTTTTCCAAGGGTGTTACACCACCACATGAGAAAAATAGAAAAAAAAGTTGAGAAATTACAATGATTGTTGTTCATAAAAACTTCATACGAAGATGAATGAATCATATGATACTATAAGAGCTTACGTCGGTGATCTCGTTCAGTTGAATGGCAAATTTTCATCACATGACGGAGAGGAGAGACAAGAAATCATGTTCATGACAAGGAATGGTTAGTCCCATATCATGGCTGAACCCAAACTCTTCCTCAGCTCTTCGTAGTAACATTTGGAACCCTGAGTGATGTAGCCATGATATTGGCACAATGTATCTGCTTCTCGTTTCACCAATGTAGACTACAAAGTGTCCTTTTGGGACGTCAGTTGGGTAGTCGTTGTTATCTCTAAAAGTCGAGTATTTCTTCTTGAGGGCAAGGGTTTGTTTATTGTGTGATTTTCTTAGACCCATTACGGATGTTTTTTTGATTGTATGGTTGACAAGCTGGCGGTGGTTGTGGTGGCGGTGTTGGTGGCAGGTGGCTGGTGGTGGTGGTGGTGGTGGTAGGTCGAAGAGGAAATGGAGGTGGAGGGTGGAGTGATTGTGATTCTATGAAGGGGTTTATATAAGGAGGTTTGAGAGGCAAATGCATGTGGAAGGGCTGGCAGGTGGTAAGCAAGGTGGTTTTCGGAGAAAGTATGATTGTATAAGCATGGGTTCATATCCCTTTGGGCTAACCCTACATTGTTACCTCTATTGAAGACATGAACACATAATGGACCCCATTCCATTTATGTATGGATGTGACAATGTATGTGTATTGATTTATCTATAAAGTAACATGAGATCTTCATACATATGTGATGTTGGTGCTACATGAATAATTTTTATAATTTTATCCTTATTGGATAACGTATTACATATTTGAAAACATAATAAATTACTGTTATTAAACACTATGATGAATTACCATTCTAAACTTGTGTATGGACTATAGGCTATAATAGATTTATTTAATATAAATTTTTTTTAACAGAAACTACCCTGCATCTCTTATACATGTAAAGTGCAAACTAGTTTCTGCATAGGGTACAAATGGTGGAGCCAATCAGCCAAATTTTATGAAGTAGTAGAGAGTGGCAAAGAATTGTAATCTATTCGCTTTAAAGGATTGAAAGTGGTGTTTCACATTTGGGGCCTTCAATCTACACTTTTCTACCTTTGGACTTTGACTTCTAGTTTTGGGTTAGACCTGACTTATGCTAACACCTATCATTGGAGCTTTAATATTTGGTAACGGATTTCAACATACTCATAAATATATCCAAACTTTGGTCATAACTAAAAACTCCAACACCCTTTTTGTGTTGAAAATATAATTTTAATATTTAATAAATAACCAAACTTGTGTACTAATATACTTTGATTACGGATTTAGTGTTCCTCGACCAAATGTCTCCGTGTTTACATCCAAAGTAGGACAAGAATGTTGGACGCAGAGTGCCTGAGTTAGGAATTAGGAATTAGGGTTCTTAACTTGGGATTGTTTGAGATAGCTTATTTAAGTGTTTATCTGTTTAGTTACTTATTTTGATAGCATATAAGCAAATACAAACACTTTTAAGAAAACTGTTTATCAGTTTATTTAAAGATGAATAAGCATTATGACACATTCTTATCTTTTGAGGAGATAAGCTCTTGAAAATAATCAATCCAAGACAACTCCTTATTTGAATAGGACTAACCAGAATTAGAAAAGCTAAAATAACTAAGTACAAAACTAGACCCACATTAACCAATTTGGTCCCAAACGAATTTGAACCATAGAAAATCGAGTCCTTTTTATTAAAAGTGATAAATATATCACATATGTTCAAATTTGAAAAAGAGAAAAGAAAGAAAGAAAGATGGAAAATGTGAACCAGAATTGTCCACCTCTTAATGCAACGTTGTACAAGGGTACAAATGACTTTGCCATTGTCTGATGACACAGTCGTTACTACTTTGAATGGAGCGAGAACTGACAACTGTATGATTTGATTAGCTTGAGAAGTTAGGCTTCACCGGTCATTATGCACGATTAAATAGGGGCAATAGGAAATTTGAATCAGGATACTCCTAAGGGCCAGTACCAAGCCACCAAATACGTCAAACATACTTGCACAGTACTTTCCAGATATACATTCGAACCAAACTCGCCAGGTAGGAGTTCTATAACGATGGATGTTTGTAGAGTGGGTTTGGTATCAAAATTATCAACCGGAAATTGAAAGGTGAGTTTCAGTTTTGCTTAACCATAAGCACACTTCACACTTGAAGGCATGAAGCATGGTGCTATGGTCAACTCCAGGTTAGGCAACTGACAAAATACGTAACATAATGCAAAATGAATTTAGCACGGATTGAGTACAGTATTGGCATGGTTTTACCTACTAGATGAGTCTGACTTTATCATTACTTAACAAAGTTCAATGTGATTGAAAGAAATTGTTTATGTTTACTGTTGTACCACTAGTGTCAAATTTAAAACTTCCGTGAGTTCATTCTACGCTTTATTTATATGAAAATGAATCAATTAATGTTGCATTTTATTAATAACGCGTCAAATAGGTAAAATAAATCAACCATAAAAGTGGATCGAATGGACCGAAAAGGTCAAACAGGTCATGGGCCATCCAAAATAGATTCAAATGCTTACAGTCTTTCTACATCATTTTAATACCTTAGTCATAAAATCTAAGAAATGGATTATCAACTCAAACGGGTCCACAACTGCTTAGATCCTTTTACAGTTTTATGAATGACTCACTCATAATCTGTCTTACATACTTACATGTACTTGCTTAGCAACATACCCAAGCGAAAACTTAAAACTTAGCCATTTTGGATAGTGCCATGTTCCATAATTGAAACATGGTCACATCATTACAGCTAATTGTTGACAAACATTCATCTGTCATATTAATAAATCACATAATAGATTATATCTCCTATTGAAAGGGAATTGTAACCAAATAAAGCAAGTGTAACATGACCTTTCAGCTACCTTCACATGCTTATGTCACGAAGGACATTCAAGGACATAACTTTCTGAAAACGAACTTATAACCAAAGAATATATAAGTATGATTCAAAACCTACAACCTTTAACAGTGAAGATTATGTACAAGGAGTCCATGCATAAACCAAGCTATTATGCAGAACAAAGTGGAAGTGGATGATGGTTTACCTGATTTTAGTTATTAATTAAGCTTAAAGCTAAATAGGATGCTATTTTAAGCATAAGATGTGCTAACTTGGTGGCTTTTGGGTTGGAGATGACCCTTCTAGCATACTTAATCGCCTTTTCAACTTCGTAATATGAGTTTGGACCTGATGCGACGAAAACATGTCAAAATCAAACCAAATGTTTCAGAGTTTAGGCATAAAGTCGTTAATGTAACTGACCCCACAATCACATTATAATTGAAAAGAATTCAGACAAGAAAACACTGACCTGCTGACGGGCTTCTGCCAGTTTTAATAACTCGTCTGCCTCAGAAAATCTATTGAACCACTGACCAAGCGGATGATCTTTAGTGTCACCTCTTTTTTTCTCGTGCACGTCTTCTATTGATGCTATGATGTAATAAACAGAAAACCATAGTATAAAACAACGTCGATGTTATAACACAAAAACAGATGTAAGATTTGGTTTCCTGTTTATCTCATACGGGTCAAATTTAGAAACAAGCAAAATATATTAATAAACGGTCAAATGGGTCGGACAGTTTAAAAGTCGCCCAACTGGTATTTATAATTTATAAAGGATACAATCCCCTACATCATTTTATTCAAGACTTAGATTATTACTGTATAACAGTATAGTTCAGATAATCACAAATTCACAGTTAACACATTAACTCATGTATAAGATAAAAGGTTGGAGTGTTGGACTAACAATGTCTCAAGCCAAACCGACCCGAACCCATTTTTGCACTTCACCAAACCCCGTGACCGACCCAATTGGCAACATTTATACGAAACATTACCAGGAGGCAAGTTCAAAGTGGCTGGAAGCCGTGGGACAATTACAGATGGATGATTAAGCACACGAGCAAGAAACTCTGGTGAAGGGTTTGGAAAAACAATCTCATTATAAGATTCAACAATCACGGGTTTCTTGGTTGATAAAGGACCATGATCCACTTCAGAGTATAACTTCAAATGATGAAACCTGAAGTTAATTACAAAAGCATTATTTACAGATGATGAGTGGAATAAAACGGTTAAAAAGATGTAATGAATGACTCACAAGTCTAACTGTTTTTCACAGACATCATCGTGAAAGAATATTGAGATGGCAATCTCAAATTCACCCCATCCACGTTCAGTCAGCTCGAAAGGAGGTGACTCCACCACTCGCCTTGCATTATTAAAACTTGGATGCAATTGAAATACAACTTTCTTGATGACGACACCCAAGTCTTCATTTGTTGCCCCACGTACATAAACAGTCCACGTATGTGATTGAGTTCTGGCATACGTTAACAATTCAATTCACATGGGCACAACAAAACTTGTAAAAAACTCTTTAAGATTAATAAAAAAGAAGGTATGCATTACTCTGTGGCCTTTCGTCCAAGCCAAAATGAGATAGTTCCATAAGCAATTGGGACACAGACTTCAAGATCTTTAATCTTCTTGATCGAACTCTAAAAAAAGGAAAATGCGAGACATCAGAACATCTTGAACAGTTTTATTTATATGAAGTGGCAATAAAGATTATTAGTAGGTTTCTAAAGTATTTAATCAACAATGTTTTATCTCAATATTTTACACTCCCCTAAAAAGTTTTAACCTTGTCTAAAATTCCAAAACCCAAATGCAACATGCTATGCATACAAAGTCAAGTTGATTTCCACTTTTGTATACACCAAGAATGCAATGCTACTTGTACATTCCATTACATGAAATAATATTGAACACCATACACCAAAATAACAACGATGATGTGTCGACTTCTGTTATCAAGTAAAACTTCAGGAGCCAAAAAGTTCGTCACTTTTTAATAAGTTAAACAACGAAAACGAGTATGAAAAACATTTACCTTCAATTATCAGAACTTTTAAATTTTGCTAAACATTTAATAGAAACTAACATTATTTGTTATGTGTATCTACATTTACCAGTCAGAAACTACAGTTACAAATTACACTAAACTAAAATAAAACAAATTAATAATTAAGTTTTTTTTTTTGTGGAAAAATACTTGAATAAATAAAGTACTTTGGTGTCTTCTTCTTCTTGATGAATTTCGATCATCTGGTGGGGTGTTGAATCGGATTCTTCTATAGCATGCAAGAGGTTGTCATTTTGATCACTCCCTCTGGTCATTATTTCGTTTTGTTTTCTTGGGGGAATTTTGACGTGTGAATTGGTATGTGTTCGAAAAATGTGGGTGTAATTAGGGTTTGAAATGTTAGATTGTGAATTAATTTAGGGTCGGGTAACGACCAGACCCATTTTAAGGAGGTAAGATTACCACGACGAGAATCCGCCCTTTTTCCCCGTTGAATATACCGGATCACAATCATAAAATCCATGAACTTAATAGTCTACCTTTCATATATTAATAAAAGTAAAAATAATAATATAATATACTTATCTTTATATTATTATATTATATTATTATTATTATTATTGTCTTTATCTTTTTCTTTATATATACATATATAATATAAAAAGGATACAATGGAAGAATGTGAGTCTTTCATTGTTTTTTATCCTTTACAATCTAACGATCTTTATTCCTTTCGTATAATTATACTTTTGGCGCCTTAAATATTTGATCTATTTATTTAAATTAAAAAATTAGATAAAATAGTTTATTCATTCATAAAAATTAAAGAGTCTATAATTATATAAGAAAATCGGTCACAATATTTTATTAAAATTAAATTTGTCCCGCATTATAGCGGGTCTATAAACTATATAAAAAATTGACCAAATAAAAATTAAATTTGACCTGCGTCATCGCGGGTCTATAAACTTTATAAAAAAAATCGGTCACAATATTTTATTCGTTTATAAAAATTAAATTCGTCCGGCATTATAGCAGGTCTCCGGGCTGTTTAAAAAATCGACAAAATATTTTATTCATTTATAAAAGTTAAAATCGTCAAGCGTTATCACGGGTGTGTAAACTATATAAAAAGATCAACATTTTATTCATTTATAAAAGTTAAATTCTTCGCACCTTATCGCGGATCTATGTATTATATAAAAAATTGATCAAATAAAAATTAAATTCAACCTGCGTAATCGCGGATTTATAATGATGTATTTATTTAATTAAAAGAGGATAGGATGGAGGAAACTAAGTCTTTCATTATTTTTCACTCTTTGTGATCCAACGAGATTTATTTATTTCGTATAATTACATTTTTGACTCCTTGAATATATGATGTATTTATTTAAATAAAAAATAGACCAATATATTTTATTCATTAATAAAAATTAAAGAGTCTATAGACTATATAAAAAATCGGCTACAATATTTTATTCATTTTATTAAAATTACATTCGTCCCGCGTTATAGAGGGTCTATAAACTATATAAAAAATCGATGAAATAAAAATTAAACTTGACCCATGTCATCACGCTAAAATATATAAAAACTTGTCACAAGATTTTCTTCATTTATAAAAATTAAATTCGTCCAGCGTTATCACATGTCCATAGACTATATGAAATAGTCGACCAGATATTTTATTTATTTATAAAAATATATATATAAAAAGCGGTCACAATATTTTATTCATTTATAAAAATTAAATTTCGTCCGGCGTTATCGCGGGTCTATAGATTATATAAAAAATTGACCAAATATTTTATTCATTTATAAAAATTAAATTCGTTCTTTCGTATAATTACACTTTTGGTCCTTAAATATTTGATGTATTTGTTTAAATTAAAAAAGTCGGTCACAATATATAAAAATTAACTACATATTTTATTCATTTATAAAGTTAAATTCGTTACACCTTATCACAGGTCTATAAACTATATAAAAAATCGGCTGCAAATCGAGCACAATATTTTATTCATTTATAAAAATTAAATTCGTCTCGCGTTATCGCGGCTTTATGATCTAGTTATAATTAAAATAGGATACGATAGAGAAATCTGAGTCCTTAATTGTTTTTCACCATTTGTGATCCAACGATCTTAATTCTTTCGTATAATTACACTTTTGACCCCTTATATATTTGATGTATTTTATTTAAATTGATGTATTTATTTAAATTAAAAAGATAGACCAAATATTTTATTCATTTATAAAACTTAAAGAGTATAAAATATATAAACAAATCGGCTACAATATTTTATTCATTTTCTAAAAATTAAATTCGTCTCATGTTATAGTGGATCTAAAACTATATAAAAGTCGACCAAAAAAAATTAAATTCGACCCGCGTCATCGAAGGTCTATAAAGTATATAAAAAATCGGTCACAATATTTTATTCATTAATAAAAATTAAATTCCTTCGGCGTTATCGCAAGTCTATAGACTATATAAAAAATTGACAAAATAAATAAATCGACCAAATAAAAATTAAATTCGACCTACGTCATCGTGGGTCTATAAAGTATATAAAAAAAAATGGTCACAATATTTTATTCATCAATAAAACTTAAATTAGTCCGACATTATCGCAAGTCTATAGACTGTATAAAAATTTGACCAAATAATCGGTCACAATATTTTATTCATCATTAAAAGTTAAATTCGTCTAGCGTTATCACAAGTCTATAGACTATATAAAAAAATTGACCAAATAATTGCTCACAATATTTTATTCATCAATAAAAATTAAATTTTTCCGACGTTATCGCAAATAGATAGACTATATAAAAAATGACCAAATAATCGGTCACAATATTTTATTCATCAATACAAATTATATTCGTTTGTCGTTATCGCAAGTATATAGACTATATAAAAAGATTTACCAATATTTTAATAATTTATAATAAAAATTTCGTCCCACGTTATCGCGGGTCTATAAACTATGAAAAATGGCAACAAATATTTTATTAACTTATAAAAATTAAATTTGTCAGACGTTATAGTGAGTCTATAAACTAGCAAAGATCAACATTTCTTTCGTATAATTACACTTTTGGCCTTTAAATATTTGATGTATTTGTTTAAATTAAAAAAGTCGGTTAGGATATAAAAAATCGACTAAATATTTTATTCATTTATAAAAGTTAAATTCGTCGCGCCTTATCGCGGGTCTATAAACTATATAAAAAAATTGGCCACAAATCGATGACGACATGATATTCATTTATAAAATTAAATGCGTCTCGTGTTATCGCGGGTTTATGACCTAGTAATATTAGTATAAGTGAAACTTGAACATGTAGATGTCATGTATCTAAGCTTAAATATAGAATCATATTAAACTATATTTTATTATTTCAAATATATCAAAATTACATCATATTTGATTAAAGAATGTCAAAATAAGTTCGTATAACCTTTTTGTAATAAATAAAACTCATCCTTTGTGTTATGTGGTTTGTATCATGTGAATAACACTACTTATTGATATTAACTTATTATATATTTTGATTTTCACAGTATGTAACAAAGTTTTAAAAAACTACAAATGTTGACAAAAAATAAGAAAAATAAGAATGTGGCAATTTTTATGATTTTGATTATCAAAAAAAGATGTAGTTTTGATATACTTCTATATCTAAATCTATCCTATATACTAAGAGGCTATCCCCCTTCCTATGTGGCATGCTCTCATTATCTACAATCTAATGTGGCATTCTCTAAGCCCATCCTTCAATCTATCATGCCATGTCATCAAATTAAAATATTTATTTTATTCATTTATTATTATATACTCTTTATTAATTATTAGGCTTCAATGAATCATTATTAGTATTTATATTAGAAATCCTTTAAATGCCTTTTCATATATAGAACACTTAATTTATCAAAATTATAAAGATGATATATGCATCATTTAGTGAATTCTTGAAAGTTACATATGTCATGTAAGAATATTAATTTTGTCAAAATTTTACTATATTAATATTTGAGTCAAATAAAATATTAATATTATCATTAGTATAAGACTTCGCATATGTAATCGATATTAAGGGTCTATTATGATAACTATTATGCTGATAAAATTTTCTATATTCTAATCTATTTCAATCAATTTATTTATATATACTACATCGTTTTACTTCTGTAATATTTCATATAAAGGTAACTACATTATCTTGTAACATGCGTTTGATGTTCATATTTTCCTGATTTCTTCTTCTTCTTTTTTTATGTAATAAAGTATTTGTATAATTTAAATTTTAAAACATGAGGTATCAATATGACAACTATTAATGTTTTTGTAGAATCTCATGTTAATTTTAAACTCATGTGTCACGTGGTCTCGAATTTATCCTTTCAGTAATGTTTATAAAAAACTGTAGGTTTCATGAAGTTTATTTTTATTATATAGGTAATTGGTTTTTAAATGGTTTTCAATTGAACTTCTATAATTTGAAATCAATACCTTGAAGCAGTCGTTCATTGTAACCTGAAAGATTAGAATTACGAGATCAAACACATGTGTGTTTTACTCCTAATTATTGGAGAACTTTGTATTGATGTCTAACTGACTAAGTCATACATAGTTTTGATTAATTGTGTGGGCATTTTATAGAAGTCTTTAATATAAGGTAGAAAAACATATATATTAGTTATAGATTATAAATAAATCATACATGTAACACAGGTAATATTATTGTATAATAGTCCATCTATATCTATATGTTCTATATACACAAATATACAAAATAATTACACTTAATGAATTATGTAATATAATAATTTAATATTTAAAAAATTGCTTAAAAAAAAGTTGGTAACAAAGTTCTACAATATATCATCTTCAAAAGAAACAAGAGTATGTATTATGCTTTATCATTCACCTAATATATTTCAACTAATACAATTTGATTATTTTACATAAACTTATAATTAAAGTATTATCACTTTTAATTTTCATAGATACAATATTTTGTTTAGAAAAGCATTATTTTTAATTTTACATACAATATTAAATATGTCATATCTTATGAAGCCGTCCATTAGACGAGATTTACACTAGTTTTAGATACTTGACAATCACATATTCATTGTTCCTTGTTATTAAATTAGTTAATTATCAATTGGGTTATTATTGATTATTTATGATTGTTAAAAGTAAGGGCGTAATAGGTATACAAGTTTTTACCGCAAATGAAATTTTGTAATTTTTAAATCCATCGTATTATTTGAACTTATAGTATGTCTAAATCGATGGTTTCATTTTCATTATATAAAATTAAACTAGTTAAACAAATACGTTAATAAGAATGAAATTCATCAATTTTGGGAAATTTGAGTATAAACAAATTTAAATGATTTTTATCCTGATAAACTTTTGTAAGACGTGTAGATATTACTTTCTAAAATAGATAGTTTAACCACAATTGTGACACATAATCACGAAATTTACTTTTAACCAGGTCCGGTGATGGGTATGTGCAGTCAGCCCAACTGCACAGGGCCCCCACTCCTATAGGGCCTCAAAATTTCCAGCCCGTCACATATATGTATGTTAAACTAAGACCAAGCCCAAATGTAATTATTTCTTCAGACCCATTGTTTTCAATTTGATACCCCCTTATTTTGCGGTCCATTACGTACAGAAAAATCCCAACAAAATTCAATATTAAATATTGTTGTATTATTTTCTATTTTGTTTTTCAATTGGTAAACTAGATGTTTTTATGTGGAAAAAGTAATTTCCATCTTCATCTTCATTTTTGGCGACGTTCGTGGGTTTCAAAGTTTTGAAATTCAAATAGTATTTTACCATTACAGGTACTACTCTAAATCATTTATAATTATATATTCAACTTTGGATTGAAGTTTCACTATATAGGGTTTTTATTTAAGTTTTATATAACAAGTTTGAATATTGAATACCACCTCAATAATGTACGGTTTATATATATTGAATCTTTTTTATATAATTATATGTATTGAACCTTTTTTATGTTTGTCGGTAATTAGGCATTCTTTGAATTTTATTACAAAAATTTTAGTAATCTTATATGAGAAATTAGGCAATCTCAATTAGGCATTTTGATATGAGAAATTTTTTATTTTTTTGTTACACTTTATTTTGATTTTTATGTTTATAACAATTTCATAGTAATGATGAACATAATTTATTATGTTATATATATATATATTTAATTAGCATATAAAAGGCATCTTTTTGTCGTAGCACAAGGCCACCAAATTTCTAGCTCCGGGCCTGCTTTTAACCATACATGTGAATATGTTTTGAGCGTACAAAACAAATTCCATAACATTTATAAGTACTAAAATTGTATATGTCATTATGCATATAGTTCCCAATGAATGTTTAAATTAAGGAGAGTAAGAGATATCGAAAAATCGTGTCCTAAATTTAAGGAGATATTACATGGCGGTTAAAACTAGTCAGTCATAAATTAATACATGACTAATATGACTAATTAAATTCAGCTTAGTCAGCTTCAGACCATACAGATTGATCAGCTTCAAACCAAATAGATTGATTTGCTTGAAACCAAATAAAGTAGTTTGCTTCAGACGAGACAAATTTCTACTTGGATCATGCTAGGGCTGTTGATCTCCACAATTTTGGTTGAGCCCAGATATTCATTTGTTCATCACCTAACTTTATCTTTAATCCACCATTACACAAAAGTATACAGCAATTGCTTTATTTGCATTCCTATAAATCGAAAACAGCCTAGTCTTATGGCTCATTATTTATCGTGTTTTCATCGTACAATGAAATTAGAGTTCGGTCGGAAAATATCTATGGAAAATATGCAATGTATAAAAATTTATAAAAGAAAAATTAATCAAGAACCAGCTAGACTTAGATTTACTATTTTGTTTTGTTTTGTTTTTAGAGATGAGAATATCTATCGTTAACTATTGAATTTTGTGAAATAAAAATAATAATGAATCTATGTTTTTTGCGGTGCACTCGAACTTGGATAATGCCACTCGCAGCACATCCGTCCCCTAACATACCATCACTATTAATTTATTTAGAGCTTCTCAAACTATAGGGATTAAAAATAACATTTCTATAATTAGAAGGGTTCAAAAGTATATTTTGTGATATTTCCTGTACCACACCACCATCTACGAAATATCCAAAATCGCTACAAAAACCACAGAACCCTAACGACCACCGCCACCGTCGCAACAATCGAGTTCGCAACCATAGATTCCGATCGCAAGAGAAAGGATCCTACAGATCCGGCCGTTGCTGCTGGAGACCATCGAAGTAAACACAAGCACCATCACAGCCACAATCACAACCACAAGAGGTCAAAAATGTCATCTTCATCGTCTGATAAAGTTAGGGCTTCACATATACTAATTAAACATCAAGGATCTCGACGTAAGGCTTCGTGGAAGGATCCAGAAGGTCGTATTATTAGCAATACTACTAGAGACGCTGCTGTTTCTCAGCTCAAGGCGCTTCTAGACGACATCGCTTCCGGGAAGTCAAAATTTGAAGACGTTGCGTCTCGTTACTCCGATTGTAGTTCGGCTAAACGCGGTGGTGATCTAGGTTTGTTTTGACCTTGAAGTTTTTAAGCTTTTGTTATTTGTTAGAGTTTTGTTATATGGAGCATGGTTTTGTGAAATTCAATTGTACATAAATGTTTAGATAGTTGAGCTTACAATAACTCCACCTGAGCTCCAAGTTGAATAATTGGTCAAAAAATCAATTAAGGAATGTGTGCTCCAAGTTGAGGTTATTGCTTATGGCTTAGAGATCGGATAGCTCTATTTATATTGTGATGGAATGTGTAAAACAAATAATTGAGATTGATAGTTAACAAGAAACTTGACTGTTGCACTTACAAAGACTACGAGAACAGACCAAGTAAAGCCAATCTTTCGGGCTTAATGTGTAGTTACAAGTTACTAGTTAATATAAAATACAAGTGTCTATCAGTTGAAGTATAGTAAGGAATCAAAGATAGTACGGCATTTTGGTAAGTTCTCTAAAAAGAGCTTCAGAAGAGTATTAGGGAGTTGTGGTTTCTCTTTTAAAAGGTCATGATTCAAAATTTAAGTGCTTGACCATATGTGTAGTTTGACATTAGTGTCACACTTTCACCTTCACTACATGGCCATTTGAGTGACTTTCCCACATGGTTGGCAATTATGGCTGACAAGTTTTAAGGTGTCCCAATAGAATCAAATGTGGATTTATATATGTAAACGCCTAGACTAGAATAATTTATTGTTAGTATTATGACTGACAAATTTCTACAGGTAGCTTGGCCATAGTGTTAATGATTAAGAATAAAAAATAATTTATTGAAAATATGAATAAATCTTAGCGGAATGCAACAAAAAAAAGGCAAGTAATTATCCGCCAATTAGGCGGGTTAGATTAGTTAATCAGTGAAAAAATGATGATTGGACTGCTGAAATAAACTTGGCTTAGGCAGGACCTGATAGAACTGGAGCTACTGATATTTAAGGTTCATATGGTCAATCTTGTTGCAACTGATTGGTTTGAAGTTCGACTTACAATCTCAATCATGGCCGTTGGTCATGATTTCACTATAATATGGTTTGAAAGAAAGTTTTATTATCAGCATTGTGAAGAAAAGACGGCCCAGTTTTTGTTTGCCTCTTTGAACTTTCTATTGTTTTAACTAGTTAGTTACGGCATTACATTAATGCAGGTTCATTTGGAAGGAAGCAGATGCAAAAGCCGTTTGAGGATGCGACATATGCATTGAAAGTTGGGGAGATAAGTGACATTATTGATACCGATAGTGGCGTTCACATCATCAAGAGAACTGGTTGACTATGATGCTCTGCATTATATGTGGTAAGGACTCTTGTTGCTATTGCTCCTTCTACTGCGATAATGAATTCTATTGTAACTCGAGTTGGGTCATTCCACATTGTACTATTTTGTCTAGATAATTAAAAACATTAATTTGAGTTTTAATTATATGAAATTTGACCAATATGGGCACGTCAATCTCTATGATGCTGACCATCTTTGGCGAAATGGTGTTACATTGATGGTAGACTTTTTGTTTTTGTCTTGTCTCTTTAAGTGGAAATCACAAAAGTAACTCTGGACAACGGAATCCTCAAAGTTTAATAATGTGAAGAGTTAAGTTGTCAAGTAGCAATTCGGAGGGTTTGAAACTTGAAACAGAAGTGTTGGAACGGTGAAAAATAATTAATTCAAATGCTTGTCATTTGCAAAGAAGATTATCCTATAATCTTCAATTTGCCTCAATAATTAACAAAATGATAATGTTAACCGGTGGATGCCACTACTGCCATTGGTATGGTGGCCTATTCTCAGCTAAGGCATATATGGTTCACTGGTTCATGAAATCATGATATCGTTATTTATAAAAAATGGACGGAGTTCTAAGATTTAATGATTATTTTTTTTGTTTAAGCCCCTGGAATTGAAGGAATCACAATTTCTGCTTGATATAAAACTCTTCATCAAAAAGTTAATTTTACCTCTACAAACCAAACGTTGGCCAATAAGTTCTTTCTTTACTTCAACAAACCGATTATGCAAGTCTTTCCTGAAGAATTAATGACATTTATAAATGTTATAAAGACAGTTTTTGAATGGCTCATTCTTATAAAAAAAAAAAAACTTGGTTCAAGTATTTTATGGCTTTTTATTTTTGACTTTAAGTATAGAAATCGTTTTGAAATGTTGTACTATACGCATTGAATAGACAACAAAATTTTGAGAATGCTGTGAGCTATTTAGATGATTAAGTTGGTACTTTATGCTTACATGCATTAAGTGGGTGTCAAAATGTCTCACTAGAGCTAGAGTACTTTATATCTTACGAATAATTGCATAAAAATGACCGGCGACACGTAGAGGTGTACATTCATGCTTATTTACCCGTACATTGTACGTTTAATTCTTTGTATTCCATGTGACTTGCCCAAATTGTTTTCTCTTTTTCAGGGGTAGAGGTCAAGCTTCCTGTGGCAAAAAGCATAAAGAAAGCTCATTAGACCTCCTGGATGAAATGTAATAACAGATTATTCGCTATCGACAATCTCATAACTGGTTTTTTTAACGAATACTCGCATTGGATTATTTGTTTTGGATGTTTTGCTTGAATGAAAGTTAAGATATAAAAGAACAAATAATTGCTTGAATGTTTTGCTGTAATTAGTTACTGGGTTCCTGATAAATGTATTGACCCATCATATAATACAAGGCTTTATCCAATGAATACATGCAATTAAATAATCGGTTAAATAATCCATTTCGCACATTGCTCCACCGATTATATAATTTACCAATTAGACACCGTTTTAATAAGCAAAATACGCCACATAATTTGTCTTAAATATAAATAGAAAGCTATACACGACAGAGGCAACAAACCCGCCACAACCTTTACCTAGTTTATGTAGCGTCGTAAATCTTCTAACTAATCTATTGACCTTATATAGCTCCTCAAATGCACTTGCTACAATTGAACTTACCAATATGCAGCTGGTCACAGGATCAAATTTATCGTAAAAGTAATTTATACAAGTTTATAAATAGAATTACGTAAATTAATTAATTTGAATGTCAAATGCAACTAATAATCTATTTATCTCGTATATTATGTACAATTACATATATAAACACATGTGTCCAATGAGAATTAAACACCTAAACTCTTAACTGATAGGTTCGTCAAATAGATACAGTTACTTCAAAAAACTTCTTTGATATTTAACCAAATTTTTGTGATTTAATCAAACTTCTAATTTAATCTTTCTCCTTATAAACAAACATACCCTTTATTCCTTACTTGATAAAAACGACAAATACTTCTCATGCTTTCTTTCCATATCTTACACTGTTTGAATTGTACGGGTATATTAATATTAATATGCATATTTTTAAACCAACTTTTAATTAAGAAAGAAAAAATGGCGGCTAAACTTTGGGGGTGACCGGAGAGAGAGACAAGGCATGCCAGAAGAACCACGGTTTGTATAGGGCATGCTAGACAACTTACGGGCCCACGTAACCTTAGCTAGCTCCCCACTCAACCCATTCAATTCAAACTACGTTTTCTCAGTTTCCTATTGGATAACCATTTTTATTTCATTAAACAAATCTAATTGTCCGGTCAGGTTTCAGTTTCTTTTGTTTTTTTTATACTACTATATTTTAACTACATTATAAACTTGTCCTTATAGATAAATCCACATTACTCTACCCACAAACTTAACATGAGTTTAACACATCATCTGTGGACCACCTTAATTAAACTACTAACCTTTTGTACTTCCATTTTCCAACCTTAAATTGTTGCGAATGGAAGTACGTTGAATCCATGGGAGTAGAATATAAATTAACAAGACCAAGTGTAACCAAATCGATTAACTAATTAATGGTTAACATTAAACACATTACTGAGCAAATGCTATTCCGATCTTGAGAAATATGATATTTACTCTTTAATTTGCACATACTAATACAATCTACGTAGCAAATTCTTTATAATCTTATGCATGTATCTAAGTTATTTTGATATTAGTAAATTATTAAAAGTAATTTAAAACCATTGGGAACCTTTCACACGATAAACTATCAAAAGAACATATAAATAGAGCCTCATACGAGTGTAGTTAATTTCTTTAAACAACACGTACGTACTATAAACATAAACTTTTCACACATACACACACATACATATAGTGAAAGTTATATACGCACACTATATTTAGTCGCAAGATTATAGGAAATCATACAAATTTTAATCCAGATGATGATATATATTAAACATGTATATATATAATATCGTAATTATCCTGCTGCATGCATCTCTATGTAAATTTCTTTCAAGTTCATAATTTATCAAATATGCAAATTCCAATATCAAAATGATCTGTGCTCGTCGAGCTCAAGAATCCATTTAACTTCTCCCCGATTCCTCCTTCATCGTCACCAACTTCTTGATCCCTACCACCTTGATAAAATATATCATTGAAACCAGAATCAAGGTTCTCTTCAAAGCTCGAAGAAAACACTTCTCCCACACATTGCATCTCCTTCTCGTGGCTCAGTTGAGAAGCCACAAACTTATCAAGATCCCTCCAATCCCTCACTTCATTGACATCGTAATCTTTACTACTACGGTTATTGTTACTGTTCTTTGTGTTTTGTCCTTTAATTTGATTAATGTCTTCTTGGTGATGATGATCATATATTGAGCTTATAGGCCTTTTTAATGACTGGAGAGATGGGCTTTCGAGCTGTGGAAGTTGTATAAACTGATCACAATGCACAAAGTTTAAATTATCGGCCGCTTCCAACTCTTGCTTGCACAAGAAACTTTGGGTTGATATAAAATTTGAAGGCTGAATTCTGGTGTAATCGTTGATAGGTGGTGTTATGCGGCTTGATTCATTGTAGAAGTAGTTTGATTCCCATCTTGTGGTGGTTCTTGCTTGTCCAGATGCCCGTTTCTTGAATGCTCTACAAACTACCCATCCTTCTTCCTGCATATTGTCATCGATCATATGATAAAATCAGACCCCATTCCATAGTTTTTAATCAAATGTCGAAGTTAGAAAGGATTTCTATGTGTGAAGTTGAATTCGAAATAATTGTATTTGTAAAGTTAAAAAACTTGAATAAATATCTTGCCTTTTTTTAGAATGGCAAACCTGGGATTTAACTCACATATTATATACATACATAAATATTATATATTCATCGCTTCAAGTGAGTCTTAATCCTCAACCTTTTAGTTGAAGAATTTTTTTTTATCACTAGACTAAAGACCTTTTAAATTTTAATATACCTCGCCTTTTTGGTTGAATTTGAAGTGGTTTAATAGAAGACTTCTTTAATAAATTGAATTTATCTTTTAATTCATCCTTTTGAGTTGAGAGATGGTGATGAAAGTCAATGCTTTCTTTACCATAGATACACATTCAAAGTATTTAGCTCAAAAAGAATGGGCAAGAATATGAAAACACAAACACATGTACTCAAAATATGTAAAGATAGTGGAGAGCATGCATGAGAAAAGATGATTGAAATCCCCAATAAATTACTGTTTATAAAGGAAAATAAAGACATTTTAACGAATTGATAATAATGCGCTAGCTAGTTCTTTTTTCAGTTTTTATTAAATTTTTGCATTGAAAATTATAAATGTATTGAGTGTAATTAATCATCTTCATTTGGTATTCATGGAAGATAAAATACAGGAAAAACCCAGAAGACAATTTTGAATGAGAAATGGTTTTACAAATTCCTAATAAAATCAAAATTATCCTTTAACTAAATGAAAATTTATTATATGTCATTACTGGATTTATTTAATTTTTTAAAAAAAATTAAATGGGAAGAAATGGGCATGAAACACATTCAAAGACAACCATAATTAAGAACAGTTCTTGAGTCTAATCAAAGGTCATTAAAATTATTTGGCACTGAATTTAATAGATCCCCAAAAGAAAATTTGCAGCTAGACACCATCATATAATGGACTTTATTCTACCGAATGCTCATTAACTAGTGTCTGCGTGATATGATCAAATCTTGTACAAAGATTTGACAATACTGAATCTATGAAAGGAGTAAGAAAATACTTAAAGTGGAGGGCATGCATGAAAATAAAAATGATTGGAGAAGCCCAAAAAGAATTAAATTAAAGCTGATGTAACAAATATAAACTTATACCAAATCTGATTCATCATCTTCAAGTGTGCAAGCGTTTCAAGTTCAAAATCCAAATTATTAGGTCTTATGTATAGTTTAAGATCCAATAGAAAGATTTAGCAGAACTATTAAACTAAATGAAGTGAACCAACTCGTACGATTCGTTTTGTAAATTTAAACAATTTAAATCGCTTACCTGGGGAGGGCCATTTTCATCAGATTCGAGTCTGTATTCGTGCATGATCCAATCAGTTTTATGGCCATTAGGCGCCCTTCCTTGGTAGAAAACTAGGGTCTTCCTCATTCCTATGAGTCTTAATTTCTCGTATACGGCTTTATCTCTTCCTGTAGCTTTCCAAAAACCTGCCATGGTGGCCCTATTCGTTCGTGTCCCCGTGGGATACTTTTTATCCTTGTGACTAAAGAAATACCACTCACTTTGCTCTTCATATCCGATCCGGCATTTCTCTGAAATAAAAGAACACAAAAATATATGCTATAGTAATTAGATCAGGACCCTTTCCTTTGATCCAAATACAAGTACTTACTTAATTAAGAGCAATCCACGGTAAGTTAAAATAAAACCACATTAGCGTAGTTTGTTATATATAGAAGGTTAGTGGATTAGAGATTCAACGACACTAAAAAAGTAGGAAACCCTAATTAAGATATATAAATCTAAACATAAAAACACTAACTAATCAAGATGAGAAAGATATATATTGCTATACCTATGAGATCCCATGGTTCCATTCTGTAAAGATCGATATCTCTAATGACATCAAGATCAATCTTCTGAGAGGCAACTTTCTTCCTGAGGTAATAACCAACAAGTTCTTCATCGGTTGGATGAAAACGAAACCCTGGAGGAACACATGATGATTGATCAATCGTGTCCATGATCATGAATCAATAATTAATTCTGTAATGTACGTACTACTGCTTGAGCTAATTCCGCATTCACCACCTGCTTATGCTGTATTCAATTCTATATCATATGATATGATCCTTTAATAGTGATAAGCATACATATATAGCAATTTATATGCGTACACACTGTACTACTGTTGGGGGTATTGGTGCAAGACACCAAGATATATAAGCACATGAGGCCTACCTTTCTTTGTCAAAGTGGTAAAAAAAGCTTATAAAAGCTTAAATATTTTGAGCTTGAGAATGAAACCTTGATATATTATACCTAATAGAATATCTAAAAAAGGTTACCGAAATGCACTCTTATAAACATGAGTTTCGAATCTCCTTTTAGAAAATAGAACAGAGGTAAAAGGGAGAAAAAAACAATGAGAAATTACTAAACAACTTAAAATATGACAGGTGTTGTAGATATAATCATCAATTCATTTGATGGTGAGCTACACTCAAAACATTGCTAATTATCCTTCTCTAGAAAGTCACATCGTTTCACTTTCTCTCCCTCCATACATACATGTGAACAAACTAATTAAACTGTATTTTAACATCCATATTTATAACTTTCAGCGTTTTATTGACCTCATTAACATGTTTATAACTTTCAACTTTTTGATGAAGCTTCTAGAAACCTTAGAGATAATTTGTAACTGTATACATCACATGTAGAATATATAAGTTTAAGTTTAAATTTAAGTATTAAAATGCATCTCAATGCAAGTCACATGTGCAACACTAGTAATAAACGGCATTTAACAAGAAGTTAGAATAAGAAACGTTATAAGGAATTGATTCTAAGTTCTTTTCTAATCAATCTAACGTTTTTCGTTCTAACTTCTTATTACAACAAGTTCATTTAACTCAATTTATATTGATTTTTTGTTTGACATATCATCAAGTGTAAAGGCTCCAATCCCATTTTTCATGTTCATTTATGTTAGGATCGATACTTTAACTCAACATGTTTAAAATATAAGCTTATCATATTTCCACTCTAAAACTAACTGGCAATAGAAGGAGTAGCCCATGAACTTATATACATCAGGGAGATTTTCTTTACAAGGCTCCAAGATCCGATACAACCTTATTAAATAGCGCTCCAAACACTAAACACTCTCAACTTGATTGGGTTCACATCAGGTAGACTTTTGGTACAAGACTCCATGATCAACTCATTGTTCACTGAGGTCAAACTGAGGGGTCTCCGCTACTGCGTCGTCACGTTGCACCATCCATATCTAGCCTACAACCCTAGCTCTAATACCAGTTGTTAGGACCAATACTTTAACCCAACAACATGTCCAACATATAAGCCAAGTGAGTGGTTACGGTGGCCTTTAACAAGTTCACCTTAATCCATTGCCCGATTATGTGATATCGGGATTTATCCACTAGATGTTCTAACATTTTACCCAGTAGCTATATGAAAACCGTTCAAAGTTGTGTTTCTTCTTTACTAAGAATACAACATTAATCTTCTTTAACTAATAGAAGATAATCTAACTCAACTATCTAACTTCTACAATAAGAAGGCTAGATACCAAATGTATTATGCTTCCACTTTCAATATGGAAGTCTTCAACCCTTCATGAATGTCTTCTCCTAACAAGTAGAAGACAACTCCTTCTTCAAATGATCTTCTAACTCGACTTGAGGAGATCATTACATCAAACTCTTTTTCTTCTAACTCTTGAAGGCAAGCACACTCTTCTTCTTCTTATTCTTCTTCACAACCTTAAGAACACAAAAGCTACTAACTCACACAATGAGTCTTTCCTTAACAAATGGAAAACCTAAACGCACAATCTTTCGTCCACAGTCAATTGGAAGAGTATAATATGAAATCCTCCAACAAATAAACACTTGAGGATTTCTTACAACCAAAATATACAGTAATGTAGCGACACAAATTATTACAACTCAATAACCTCATTATATAGATCAAGTCCTTACAAGCTTAATCTCTAATACACACTCTTAGTGATAAACAATACAAGCTTAGATCACTTTTAATAGGAGAAAAATCTTTATTTTACAAGCTAAATAGGATAAGCCCAATGTTAAACATGACCTGGATATTATAATCAAACTTTCAAAGATTTCAAAATAAATCCATTGGATCCACAGTTGACGACCGTGCTCGAGTCGTGGACAAATTGTCCAAAATTGTTTGAAAATATATCTATTTTAAATGATTTCAAAACACATTTTTTCAAATTCAAACTCTATAAATCAGTTCTCCATAACCTATAAAAACCTTAATCATGATTTATTAAAAGATTAAAAGTTTAAACACAATGGGTAAACACAAAAGTACATACTCATTGGATAATAAGGTACACTTATATTTATTCACTGATTTTTGCGTTTTCTTGTGTGACTTTCATTCAAAAGTTGGAAGTTATCAAAAGATACCCTCCAACCATTTTAAGTTTATAAAAACAATTTTAAAGTTTTGACAGAAGTTTATATAATAACTTTGATTTTATACCGTGTTATGTATTTATAAAAATAGTAATCAAACTCATATTATTTAAGCAACTAGTTGACTAACCTTGACTCAGATGATGTAACGGAGACACGGGTGTTTGATTGGTAGACCCGAAATTGACCCAACAAAGTGAGAATGGTCTAGCAGGACCACAGTCGAACCATTGTCCAACCGTGCATGGACTGTAGACCTGTTGTCCACATTTCCACTCTTTCTTTTATTGGTTTGGCCCGTATCTTTCACTCGATTTTAATGCAAGTATTAAATTTTTAATAATTAACATAAGCATTATGTTAATCGCCTTGCAATAATTAAAAAAAAAGGAGTGCATTTCAACATAATCATTTAAGATTAACTTAAACCAAACAATGCACTAACAATGGTACTGCAGATAACTAGAGAGTGGCACAATGAATGGTGTATGTTTTGGAAGCTTTGCATCTAAAGTCTTCCGACTCTACGAGGTTGAGCGGCGTGTCCATAATGGTATTTTAGAAGTATAGAGTCTGAACGGGTGACATTGGTGAATGGACGAGATTCTGAAGTATTACTGGTCTTGGGGCTTGATTAATCTTCAAGTGGGAGATTGTTAGGAATGGTGAAGATTAATTGGTAGTGGAAAAAAGATCTTGTATTTGAGTGGACTTCACTACACGATGTCTTGTAGTCGCAACACGACCGTGTGAGAAATCAAGAATCGCGATGCGAAAGTTAATTTGGCAGGAATTCGATGTTCCTTGTTCCCAAATATAATCATTTCCTATATAATTGGACACTATGTAATTGTAACTCTTTGTTCTAAAATAATAATGAAAAACTCTTTGATTTGGCCCCGTGAACTAAACCAATCTCCAAGTTGGAGATCGGACATAACCACGTAATATCTGTATGTCGTATTGTTCGTATGTTTATCTTGTTTGTTTGGTTTCTTTATCCATTGGATATTTTGGGTGTAACATCGATTACATAAATGTTGTGACTTTGTTTTTACTAACAATAGATAATTGTTATTTATATGTTCCGCTATAATTCCTAACAATTCATCCATACCAAACCAATAACCTTGTCTATTATTATTATTATTATTATTATTATAATTTTTATAACTACTTGTTAGATGTTAGTGGTTCAGGTCTAGCAATTATATCTAATTGGGCAGTATATATGCTAACCCTGAGACCCTCATGTTCCTCCTTTTTTATCTTTTGAACGAGTAAAAGTCCCAGGTGGAACTCGAACTTGAGACCTCCCCTAGCCAAACATCTCCTCTCCAAAGCCCCCATAATGAAACCTTGGTGGCCAACTGAGCTAACCCAGTTGGTTAATAACCTTGTCTATTACCCTAAATTCATACCTCAAACCCTCCAATCAAACACTAGGTGTTGACGTAAAATATGTAAACCATAAGGTCTTAATCGTTCAGGATGAACGTAGATTTTCTGAATTATCATGAAATTGAATTACATTTCTTGGCTATGGTCAACGACCTTTAAAATTATGGAGTCTCGGCGTCATTTAGTGAGCCAGTGAGGCTCAATGCAAGATCAGTGTCCTTTTAATAATATGAACGAATTGTTTACTTTCTAAAGGTTGTAATAAATTTTTGGAAGTACTCTTGTAAACACAAAATATACAAAGTTTAACTACGACAATTCTATCACGCTAGTATTAAATATTTTAGAAATAAAAAACACTAGAGGAAGTGGGGTGTGGGTTGGTCCGCTTGGACCCATGGGGCTTGGGCAACGGGTAATGTGGGTAAATGGTAATGATGTTGTCTTGTGGGGGAATGTGAAAACGATATATCAAAGTTAGAGGGTTCTCCATAAAAGAGGGTATGTTATCTATATGTGTGTTCTTTGGTTTATATATGTATCCTTTGCATTTAAAAGGTGTTTGTCTTTGTGTTCGGTTAATTTGAGGATTGAAATTTTCAAATAGATTTACAAAATATACAAAAAAATTCAACCCAAGAAATGCGGAGATGGGTCAAAACTTAATTCTCATTTAATTTGTAACTAGCTAGCCACACTGTTAGAAGGTATATATGGACTAAGAAGCTGTTTGTTTAGTGGATTTTTGACTTTAAAAAATGGGCATAATGGACAACATACATATTTGTTTAGTGGTTTGAGTGTTTGGATTGGGAATAATACTTATAAATTATATACATCTCTAAATTGATAGTTTTTCGTCGGGTATTGCTGACAAAGTGAGGCCCCTCTTTCTCCACTCTCTATCTCTCTCATCCTTTTCTATTTCTTTCCACATTTTTTATAATAAAAAATAGTTCAAATAATTAAATTAGATTTAGAAAATAAATATTTTCTTTTGTAATTATGATTACATTCGCTCACATCTTCTTATTCTTTCAAACTGACACTGATTCCCAAACCCACTTACAAAACAAATGGTCCTAAATCGTACTATGGTTTTATGCAGTTTTTTAATTTGAGTTAGGAATAACGACCTTCATCAACCTAGGAGGCAAATGGAACGATCGTAAACTATCCTGCATAATTTATTTGGTCTATCTCTCTCCCTCAAAAAAAAAAACAAAAACAAAAAAAAACAAAAAAAGGAGGAAAAAGAATGATTAATAGAAACAAGATACTTTTAGGTTTTTAGGCGTCTCCATGTTTTGGTTATTTGGAGCCTGAAGACGTTGTCTGTTTGTCTAGAATTTAAACAACATGCATCATCTCTGCAAATCACCCTTTCTCTACGACTTTTGACTCCACTGCACACATCACCTTATCGCCCTCTGTCACAAGTGGATTACATTTTTCATATCTATGTGAACTTACTAAAGCAAAAACCTTTTCGCTTATTATAATTGATCCTATTCATTTAATCGTTATACTTTTCCTTATTAATATTATTTGTAAGATTAAAATGCTCCAGATATAATAAGGCAATCTGGTTAATGGTGAGGAAAGTCGATCGGGACCGGGGTAGTAGATAACGCATGGGTGAATGTTTGTCCCCACGATTTTGCTTCATTCAATATACTCTCTGATGCTGACGTCATTACCTAACTATGTATCAAATCCAACAGTCAACCGTCGGCAAGGAACGCACAAATATTTCAGCCTTCATATTTTCTTATTTGAGTATTGTTAATATGCGTCCCCAATGCACATATATAATAAGAAGTCTTCAAAAAACTAAAACGTTTTAAGAATTCCATAGCTTTTTAAAAATGTCATGCTAGAAAATCACTAAGTTTGAAAATACATATGACATTGACTTTTGACCATCCATAGTAAAGAAACTTACTATTGCAAGAACGTATCCAATGTAGCTAGTGATACCCATAGACATTTGACCTAGCTAGACTTTATATAAGATTAGTGGCATGTTAATCAATAAGTTGTGAACTCAATTTCCTATAAAAAGATATATGTGGTGTATTTATATGTTGTGACGACAGATGTGATAGTCTTCACCTTGCTAAGAAAAAATCGATGTAGTATTGTTGTGTATTATAGATCATTTTAGCACAATACAAGAAAAAAAATTAAATTATATTTCGTGTTGAAATCAGTAAGCATGACTAGTTTTTAATTGGCAAGCAAAAGGTGTTGCCAAAGTGGTGGCTTGCAAAAATCATTTTCATATATAATTTGTAATCATTATTAGATATAAATATAATGACATAATTAAGTTGGTCATTACTTTGTCAACGTGTATCAAAGAATGCTTGCTTAATAACCATTTGTTAACTACCAAGTTATAATCAAAGACTTATGATACGTGTCCAATCGACTATAAGTTCTACCAGTTGATAAGTGTGCTTGTAATTATTTAACAATTAAACAATAACTATATTGATAAAACAATAGCCGTATGCTCGCACACATAGCAGCAAAAAAAAAATCGTTAATTGTTAATTTTACGTTTAATTTTTTACAACACTTATATAATACTATATTTTTTTATTGATTAATAATAATATAACATATTGTATTACTTAATTGTCGAATAAAAATGTCGAATGAAATCAACTACTTTAAAACTATAATTTTCAAATTTAAATTATGATTTCTAATATAGTAGTGTAATTAAGATAATACGTATGTAATTAATAGTTGAATTAAAATATGACAAGTAAATTAAAAATAATTAAAGCTAATCAAAAATAGTTATATATGATAAATTAATTTAGTATGGGTATAATGATATTTTTGATTGTTAAAAGATTTAAAGTTTTAAGTAAAAATTAAAAATATTTTATACATTAATATAGAAATATAGATCTACATTAGTTGGTCATGACATTATACGACTTGAAGTAAGATGACGTGTAAATAGTTTTAGAGCTTGTAGTATACAGTAAGCATGATACCCTAATCTAATTTAATCTAATGTAAGCTTAAATTAAACTATTGTTTTCTCTGAATTTTTGTTTATCCCATGTGTTATTTTAAAGGACCACATACATACATATACATATATATATATATATTTATATATAAATAAGTAGTGTGCCCGCGCATAGCTACGAGAATAAATAGTTAATTTGACATTCACAGTTTTTATTGTTTATACTATAGTATTAAAAGTTTAATTTAAAAGTATGTAAAGTTTAAAATTTAAGTGTTACAATTTATAAATTAGTGATTTACTTGAAAAGTAATTAATGATTTTTAAGGGTAATTTAGACATTAATCATTGTTAAATCTAATTTTAAGAAAATAGATAGCGATGATTCATATATATAATTAAGATTAAGATATATTTTGTTGTTATGCTTTCATTAGTATTTCTTTTGAAAAACAACAGTTTCCTCATTTAGGTTGTTAGCTAGATCCACGTAGGCTAATTTGTGAGTATTTCTCAAGAACCAAAATGTTTATTTAGGTCGTGCATTTTCAGGTTCGTCCTCTTAAATATTGCATACATACATATATACATCGATTCACTCGATGTTGAACCTATGCCTTTTTCTACGGTGAAAGGAATTATTCAGTTCCATTCCAATTCAATTGTTTAATTCATAAATTATACAATCTTATAAAAGTGTAATTATTATTATACTATTAAATATAAGAAATTATATTCACTCATTTAAACATGTTCTAATTAACTAAAACTGAATGCCGTACAGTTATTTTGGACGACATATGAGAATAAAAACATAGACAACATAGGGTGTAGTTAAAATCGGATGGCAGATCCGGTCTATTCAATTTTATTCTATAATTTCTAATTTATTTGAGATATAAAAAAAGAAAAAGAAAAAAATATATATAAATGATCGAACACCTTCTCGTTCGATACAACCAAGTCACCTATATATAAATGATTGGTTGGGTGGCTTGTGGATCAATTTTGTGATGAAAAGGGGAAGTTGCATGCTAGTTTTTGTAATAAGTAACTATATATCTATCACTTCAAAAAAGCGCTAATGCTCTTTGCATGGTCGGTATTGTAATAAGTTATAACGCTGGACGGTCAGCCCAGCCTATCAAATCATAATCCTCTATCGATCGACTATGTGATGATCACTTAATTAGAGAAATAGTATTATTAATGTATTTTATAGTTACTCTAAGTATATATAAGTACATCGTTAAGATTTTTCATCATCTTCTTTACGAAACAAAGTTACATTCCTGCTAATTACTTTCGTATTTTGTTGTGATAAATTGAATCACTGACTTTATCTGTTTATTATTCTGTCTAAAAGAAAATTATTGATCAAAGATGTATTCTTTGTATTCATTATACCTCACTACCTTGTAGATTTTGTTTGATTGAATTTTTTGTTAAATTGACAAATCTATGATTTAACACACTTTATACAACCACACAACAAATAGTATATATTTACTTTTTCAAGTGATGCTTGAACTCAAAATCCGTTGATTGATGACTTATTTGTCACACCACTAACACAAAACCTAGCTCTTTGATATCAAACTTAATCAATTTAACTCAAATAAAATATCAAAATATACAAGGCATCAATGAAACCAACAGATAAAACTATAAAACCAAAATGTGTTTTGGCTAAGAAACAATTTTAAACTAGAGTTGCTTACCTTTTTAGTTTACCGACCAATGTGAGGAAATAATAGAATAGAAAACTTGAAAACTTTTTAATCCGTTGATCTACCAAAATCATCATCCATATGATCAAGATTCAAGAGGTTAATACTATTGAATTTATTTAATTTGTAGATGTAGAGTAATTTCTTGAACAAGTCAATTGGATCACAATATATTTCAGTCTCCATCATTTGTAAACATTGCTCGATGAATTAATATGTATCGCACATAAAATTACTCAAAGTTACATTAATTTAGTTAACATGTGTTCCACACATAGGATATATATATATTATATTATATATATATATAATAATAATAACAATAATAATAATTAGTTAAGAAGGTATGGTTAGTTAGTGCACAATTGAAACAATATTATCTTTTTGGATATTTTTTATCTAGAAACTCAAGGTGAAAGTAATTATGCTGTTATATATATATAATATTGAAGTTCAAATTATAACATATGTTGTATATATATATTTAATTTAGTTTAAATTAATTTAACTGTTTCAACAAACTTATCCGATGTTAATTAAGGTGGTGGAAGAGATGAGTATGGACGGCTAGTGGGAAGGAGGAGCTGTTCACGTCGGACGGTGGTCGGCTCTAGTTTTTTTCTAATCATGTATGTGGTGGACCTAATCATTTTCATTTTTTCACCGAGCATTAATTAATGTATATTGTTTCATAAATTAATAATTTCATTTATATTTTATACTTGTCAAGAATATTGACAGAATCAAAGAGGGGCCGAAGTAACGCGACACAAATTTCAGCAACAAATCATAACCTAAAAAACTTTTGTCCTAACACATAGGCTTCTAGCTCTATTACATTGAAAAGGTGTACCTATTATAAAATAATATTTTCTAACAGAAAAGTCTTGTATATGTTTTGTTTTTTAGAATTAGGACGTCTTATGTGTTACAAAACGAGTTGTGTTGGTTTATTTTGTGAGGTTGGTTAATAAATGAGTGAGCAATTTGATTAAATAATAATATCAAATTCTGTTTAAATTGTTTTACTTAATCAATACGCCGATTTTCTTATATGAACACAAGAGGATCGTAAAGCAAAAAAAAGAAAGTGTAATGGATTAAGAGTGAAAGTGTGAAATCACAACGTAGAACGCTAAATAAATATTTTTGTTTTATTTATTTCATAATATGATAACTTTTTCTCTTATTTCTTATTTTTCTAAAAAGTTTTGTACTATCTAATAATATAGAAGTATATGTTAACAATTACTATTTACACGTGGATTTTACTTGTTATCTTTACATTTAATAGTCATTTTATATGTGTATCAATAATATTATTAACGTTAATATTAAGTATACATATATAGATTTTCTTTTGAAAATACTAAACACGAATAATTGGAAACGAGATAGCAAATCACTAATTTGTGCCATCTAGAATCTTGATGATGTTTATGGGAAGTTATTTACAATGTTTTTGCTTTTTTCTTAAAAAAAATTACTCCCATGAAATAGAGTACGCCGTATAAATTATGACAAGGGCGTACATCTAACCAAGAAAACGAAAGCAGTTCATGGTTGGGGGTGCCCGGGTCGGGTCCAAGTAGGGTCTTTGCCACTTTGACGTTGACTTCCCTCCTAATATTTGCACACGTCATCCTAACTTTAAACAAAATAAAATTGTTTAGAATTTAATCCAATTCTTATTACGATTACCAATTTACCAATTTACCATTATGAATACTTGATATATATCCAATATAACATGGTTGATATGTTTCTTTTGTACTTCTAAGTTTCGTTCGTAATTTTGGTTTTGTGTTACAAATAAATTCATCGAGTAATAGATATAAGTGAAAAGGGTTATTTAATGTATACAAGTAGTCTAGAAATATTTTTTTAATAGATTAATTTATATAATTATCTACACAATGCATAATTAAATAAAAGCATAGTACGAGAGAATATAGTGTTTCTCACTTTCACTTGTCATATATATTTTTTATTCGATCAACTTCTTAAAATATTCCTTGATAAGATGATATTAAGAAGTTGTAACGATAATTAATCCCACGAAAACCTTCAATGGTTGCTAATTGATAATAAAATTAAAATAAGTACGTCTTAAAAAATCATTCTAGATATTCTATAATGATTACGAAGTTATATGAAAATACTCATGCTTATATGCGATAAAGTGGTTTATGATTAAGAAAGGGTGATCTTAAACTTCACTCTTCTTGCTATCAATTTCCCACTAACTCTTTCTACAAACACAACATTAACAACTATCATTTTCAACCTGCTAGCTTAGGTACTAGCTAATTTTATGTTATAACATAGTTATCATTAACTTCCTGTTTTTTCATTGCACATATTTTAATAAAACCTGTATTTGGATCTTTAATTAATTAAATTAACGGTTAATTGTTTAAAAATACAACATACTTTTAATTATATTTCGTTTTAGACAACGCACATTTTATATACTTCAGTGTATTCAAATTAAGTTCATTTTTCCTCAATTCGTAATTGGGAAACCGGTTATATTGATAACCATACAGTCACAATCGCATCTAGATCTTCAAGTTGAAGAGTTGGAGGTCAAGACAAACTCGTTCTGTTTGGATCGTGTTTTGTATATGAACTAGGAGAAAGATTTAGCAGTGTATAAAGGGTTTTTTTGGTTGTTTATTTATTTTTTATAGTTTATAAAGAAAATAAACATAAAAATAATATCCTAAATCAACAAAAGTAATGAAAAATAATTCAAACGGTCTTTGTAGGTTTCTAGTTCGCAACAAGCCCTTTTCACTACGTACCTTACATATATCTTTTGTTATGCAATTATATGAAATGATGATGACGATTGGAGCTAAATTTTACTATTATTTTGTTTTTGTAACATAATCAAATCAATTTAATTGAATAGATAGTTAGTGCTTGCTTCTTTCTAGGCCATTTCTAAATAAATTGTCACTTACATATCACACTCGTTAGGACCTGAACAATTATTGTGGCTAGTCATTTTCAAGAAGAAGCAAATATATGTCTCTACTCTCTAGAGTTGTTAGTTTTCACTTTTCATGTCCTTGTAGCATTTGGCGGGTTCCCTTTTCCTTACGTAATTTATTTCTTTTTTGTTGCAAGTATGATTAAATCATCATTTCGTAAAAACATATAACATGGGTTTTATAAACGACAATGCTTGATCTGTGAAGTATGATGATTCTGTATATCCATAACTTATTTTGAAGAATTCCTATTCATACTTATTTATTTTTATCATACAATATAAGCTAAAGCTAACATTTACTTGGTTATGAGTTATGCCTTTATGATTTCCAAATGGGTGTGAATGTGGGGTTAAAGTCTATGATATGTTATCTTCCTCTATGTAATCCCCTTTTACTCCCCTCGTCTTTTTATAACACAGCATAAGATTATAATGTCGCAAACTTAGTTATATTTCTTCAGATATAGCTCGAGAAAATTACATTAGGAGGTCGAGAATAATTCGACAAGAGGATGAACGTTATTGATGATATACTATGTCACTGTTAATAAGTCGAAATGTGTGAAAAGGAAAAGGGAGTTAGCCTTGTAGTTTAATCATGATCAGTTAGAATTAACTATTGTGGTCAAGTTGTTTGTTTTTCATTTGAATTATTTGTATCATAACACTTATCGTCATTCATCTTATGCTTGAGTTTACAAGGTCTGACACTATTATTTTATGATCTTATTGGCTTATTGAATGTAGATAATGTCTTTTCAACGAAGGTTTCCAAGTTGAGTTTACGGTGTTCAATAAGCAATCAACTTCATAAACTGTTAAAAATAAACTTATCTAGTCCTTTAATTTCAATAAATAAGTAAGCTAGGCTTAACCAAAGAAAGTTATAGGTTAATGAGTTATTGAAAACTGTCCTACATCTGTCCCGAATCAGGCTGCATTTATTGTGAGAACCTTTTCATGTGGCAAAGTTGTTATTAAGGATACGTAATCACGTAACTTAAAATGCAACAAAATTTTGACAATAAAATCTTTCAACCCTTCTAAAGATTTTAGTAATTATAGAATATGACAATAAGATATTCAAGTTTAACCAAAAAAAACTATTATAACCAGTTTAATTATATGCATTGAATGATTTATTTGATTGAATAATCACGTACTATATGTAAATTATAATATATACAAAAATATATCATTAACAAATATTCCTAGTTTAGCTTTAGCCTTTCATTGATGAAAAAATAAGTCGAGTTGGGTTGGGTTTGATTTACTATTGTGGCACACAAAAGGTTTTAGTAAAACCTCCGTTAAGAAAATACATATAATCAAAAAATAAAAATACCATAAAAGTTTCTATCTAATACGTGTCTAACATGATTCACAGTCGCATTCGTACATTCACCTGTTGACCCCAATGAAAAAAATAAAAAGAAAAAGAAGGTTATCAAACTTGGTCAGAGGCTGTGACTTGCTTCTCTGTGTTTTCTTCATGTTCGTCCACTGAAGCTGGTGGTGATGATGTCTTGAAAATGAAATATTTAAAATCAAGAAAATCTTTAGCCGCTGAAACCGCAGTGGAAACAGAAATGAGTGCAAGCATGGCGATGAAGAAGATGGTTAAAAACAGATTGACGAATTTATGATGATGATGAAGCAATCCATGTACGGTGAACATGGCAGCCAATGCGGCGGTTGATGCAGCCACCAGTGTCTTCCATATAAACATGGGTATGTAATATGTGCATCGATGCTTCATTGAAAACTCTCTTTCTAACCTTCTTTCCAATCGAAATGGATATGTGATGTGTATAACTATTTATATACAAGAAATTAATGACAAAAAGAGAAGCAATCAACGTGCAGAATATTGTAGATTATAACAAGGCCAAATGAAAGCAGATGACTATTCAAACAACAACTATATAAATATTACATGTGTCTGTGTTTCTGTATTGATACATTAATTGAAAGGTTAGAATAATTCAAACAAGAATGTAAAGGCAAATAGGAAAAAAAAAAAGTGAAAAAGTCAAACAATGCACAATACAGTTAATACTCTTATACATCATAATTTTAATAGCTGATCAAATTTACAATCACTTACCCTACTATAATCAGAAGTAGAACATCCAAGTTAAGATTTTAGAGATCTAAAAGATGATTTACTAACAGTAAACTCAAAGAGTTATTACTCGATAGCCGATCTTACAAAAGGGGAATCAAGCTACGCTTGAAACTGTAACTTTTCCTGGAAGCTGGAGGAGTGAAATTGAGTCCAAACATCTCTTTGGGGGCATGACCAGGGTCTGATATGAGTCCAGCCAACTTGGCCACAACAACAGCACTATCAGCCACATGGTCCATGTCATTGGTCTGGTTCCATAACTTGTTAGCCAACTGAATCCTTCTGTATTTAGTGTTCAACCCAATCCCCCATCTTAGGAACAGACTCTCCCTCTCATGTTCCGTTAGTTTCTTGTGCATTTGCTTTGTCAGCATCTCTCTTTCACGACGTAGGGATCTTTGACTGTTCACATATTCACCAAACCAGGCAAATGTTATCTTTTTATATACAATACTTAAACCATTCAACACCAACTACTTTTCATGATTTTTTGTTACGTATCGGTTACTATAAAAAATGTAGAGGGATCTTACGTGGAGGAACGTGTGATAGTGCGGCCATCATCCACAGCCACATTAACCCGAGCAAACATGTCTTTAACGAAGGCTAACCGTCTACGTTCAACCTCCATGTAAATGGAGTCAGTTGGGTCTCCATTGAATAACAAAAAGAAATAAGTTCTGTGCACAAGGGACGCATTGCACTCATGCCAAAGTTCGATGATTTCTTTCTGCAACTTCTTGAACTCCGAGGGCCAAGATGCACCTCTGAAACCATCGTCAATTGGATCCAGACCTACGTCTTTTACACTCTTCATCCGCTCCATGGTTATAATCTATAATTAACAAAACATTCAGTGAGTAATAATCTAGACACTAACCAAATTAAAATATGATTAAAAGCTCCATAGACTCACATGGGTATCTTCGCCTTGATTGTCATCCTGAATCTTAGCAGGTTCTTTGGTTTCTGAAATGAAAGAATCTATTACCGATGAATCCTTATCTTCAACGGGAGTCTTCTTTTCTGCTTCGATATTGTTATGATCAATGGTACCCTTTTCAAATTCTACACCATAGTTGAAAGTACAACTCTTCGTAGGGAAACCCAGAGGTCTTCCAGTGTAGTATTGTTCGTAACCATTTGGTGGAGTGCTGTTTTCTAGCTTGTTAAACCAAGTGGCACACATGCCCTCGTTACAACTTCTACTTTTTGGCAATTTGAAACGTTGCCGAAACTCTAACAAATAGTCATCTGCGATAGGAGAGTTTGATTGTCTATCTTCCTGTGGTTGCCCTGTTTCATCTGCCTTCAATGATAATTCCACTTCTATATCTTCCTTCAATGACAATTCCACTTCTTTATCTTCCTTTAATGACGATTCCACTTCTATATCTTCCTTCAAGGGTGTTATTTCTCTATCCCCGTTAGATTTGGGTAACATACATTCAATTTTAGAACTTAGCATTTCCTGATTTTCAATATGATCATCGTGAAACACTGCTTGAGAAGAAACCCTTATCTTTGTATCAGGAGATGAACTATAAGATTCTACATATGCCTTTGGAACTAACTCATCTGATTTAATGCAACGAACCGCCTTGCATAACCCATAGGAAGTTTCGTTACTTTTCTCGTCAACATCATCCCAATCATGGCACGAGTCGGTATCACTCGATGGTGCAACTCTGATCATCGGCCTTATTGGAGTACTGTCAGGAAGAGAGTTGACCTCAAAGTCAGCAACTCGTATGTAGTTTTCTTCATAACTACTCTCACTACGCCTGGGTGAGTAGCAACTTGAACCGAGAGTTCTAACACTTCCATCGAATGATTGACGAGTATCTACCATGATCGAAGTCTCTGGCATATAATTTTCAGCTTCGGATGATACTTGCACTCGCAGGTGAGGGTAATTTTCTGGCCCTAACTGTAACATATAAAAACAAAAAGTAGGAATCAGAATCAACATAAAACACACAAATAAATCAATCATTCTATCATGAATATATGATTTTACATGTATTGACGAATTTTCATTATCTTCAACCACACGTAGTAAATCCTGAACTTGGGATCGAGCATTGTCTCTTTCAGCGATTAATTCTTCTATTTGCTTCTGCATCTGTAGAATTAATAGCAGATGTTATTGGCAGAGAAGATTTCATCATGTAACAACTTGTTGCTCATCGATCTATGAGTAATTTAAGGATTAGAAAAAAAAAATGATTACCATCTCAAGCTGATGGTCTTTCTCGTGTAGCAATGCAGTAGTATCCGCTGGTACACGATTAGACCGTGAAGTTTTCAACTCGTTTTCTAATCTATCCAATTCTCTTTGCAAATGTTTTACCAAAGCTTTATCCGATATGACCGCATTGACCTGGGCATTAGTACTCACTTCCTTTGCACAGCTTGCAAACAGCAGTGTGTTTCTTGATTGCTCGACGTGACTCCGTGCAGGACTCATGGTACAGATGATGGCAGTTCTAGCATTACCTCCTAACGACGATTGCAGTATACGGGTTAGCTTTGAATCTCTGAATGGTATGTGTCCACTTCTTCCCTTACTGTATCCAATCACAAGAAAAACATATGTCAGTTTAAATGTTACAAAAATCTAACCTGATATGTGAACTTGATACTCCTATCAGGCTATCGGAAACCAGATGGTTAGACATAATCATAGCTAAAAGGAAGAAAAGTCGACTAACCTTAGCTTCCGAATTACAGTTCCCAGTGTTAGTAGACTGCGGTTTATATGGCAGCCCTCCTTTAACCTCGCACCAGCTGTCAATGACTGTGATGCACGCTCACTTCCAGCAAGATCAACAAAGTTCTATAGTAAAGCACAAAAGTGAAAATGGAGATTGCAACCCAATTTATATCAATGATCTAAACTGAATTCATGCATACCACAGTAGAAACAAGTGTACTTGCGCTGTCCCTGCCTATATAATTGTGGGGCGAACTCTCAATTGTCTGCATCGAATAATTGAATCAGGAAACATAACACCTTTTACCAACAATCTTATGCAATCAAAGCATTTCTTACAATTCTGATGATTTGATGTGATCTGGAGCTTGTTTCGTTAAGTGATGTCTCCCCATTTTGTCTCTGAGCTGCAATGATGCATTTTTAATTAGGAACTGAACTAAATCCTATGACTTGAGTATTAAAAATAGTCAAAGATGTTTCCACCTTCACAGATGGACAGTAGCTCCATCATATGATCCCAGTCCCTAACACTTTCCTCGGTGAGGTTTTCCACAATCGTTCCTCTCTGTTAAAATTATTCAAGATCAAGGATACGCAAAAAATGATGTATCAAATGACATTTGAAATGCTTATCACCTCCGGATCATCTAAAAGTCTGAGTGGATAGCCATCAGTGCTAAGAAGATCTCTGACAGATTCATTATATATCTCCATGGCTTGGAATTTCAAATGAAAGTCCCGCTCAGGGTGCTACGTACACATTGAGCCATAAATGAGTGAAAAGGTGTAACAAAAACATCTGACTGGTAGAAATGAAAACAATGGGATTACAAGATTACCTTTTGTACATAGTCATATATATCTGCTAAAGTGTACTCAGTAATTCCAGTCATTGTGAATGTCTTGCCACTGCTTGTTTGCCCATATGCAAATATACTCGCTGTCAAACAATCATGATTAAAAACGAATCTAACTAACAACCTGAAGCAATAACTTACAGAAAACATAGAAAAGGAAAAGTGGATCTCACCATTGATACCACCGACTACTGATAGCACGACGTCTTTTGCTCCATCCTGGTAAACTTGCCTTGTGGAGCAATCACAACCGAAAACCCTGTCTACACCCGATTGAGCCCCATAATAAAAAGGGGATAAAATGTCATGACCATTTAACAAAATCTTCAAGTTAACAAAATGTCATGCCCAAAAACATAAAACATAAAGAAACACATGATGAGTACTAAAGACTGAAATGCATAAACATTTAAGATCTGTTACATTTATCTTGAAATGATAACAACCAATGAGCCTTCCAATTCTTATATCTCTACCATAACTATTACATTAAAAAGCTAATTATAGACAATATTAACAAAATCATGAGAACAACACTTAAAAAGTAAATTACCAAATGTATATGCAGATGGATACATGGATCTCTCAGGCACACTAAGGTTCCCATTCTTGTAAATCACTGTATTATCACCAAAACACTCCCAATCAGACACATCATTTGTAACAATCTCTCTCCCATTCAACGGCCGTAACCGCACAGACACATATATATTCTCTCCATGACCACCGCCACTGTCCCCTGACCGCATCTCTCCACCACCACTTTCCCCCATTTTCAGCTCAAACCACAATTCTCACAGCCTATAATAACAATCTACAATCTAATAATAATAATAACAATATATGTGGTCAAAAAATCGAGTACTGGTGGTCCAGATGACATAAAAGAGGGGCCAGCAAGCCGTTACGAACAAATAACGATCATCATCTGAAACAATTGGAAAAAATCATATTTAAGTTAGCTACAATTCTACGCAATATATATTATGTCATAATATATATATATACATACATATATAAAGCAATGATATAGAAATTAAACGAAAAGGCGTCAACGAGGACGGTGTATTTAAGCGAATGGTTAAAGAAATGGTCCCCGCAGCTACCTATTTTGATTTTACAGACTGTCATTGTCTTTTCTGAATGTTTTTCTACAATCATTGATGAAATTATACTCTAATTATAAAATGTTAGGCAAAATTAGGTTAAATTTAATTGCGAATTATGAAAGTTTACCTCATTAGATAATGTGATTTGGATTAGGTTAATTGTTGTTGTGCGAGCCGTGTACGTATCTCTTTCCCTCTCTAGAAGTACATATGAATAAATGTACTTTATGTGATGATGATTTGAATGTAGAGAGTGAGAGATACAGTTATGAATCTGCCGAGATGATGATAAATGGGAAGGAAAGTTACAAATTTGGGAATCAAATTTAATTTTAGGGATTTTGGCTTTTTGAATGTTGGTGTTTTAAGGGGTCAAAATTTTGACTGAAATTGCCGCGTTATTTGTTATCATAAAATAATTAAATCCTAGGAGCATCATTATCATTAAATTTAAATAAATAAATAAATGACATATAATATAATAAATAATACTGTAATAATTTCAACAAACAAATTTATGTGTGTAACGATATATTATTTGTCATCTTTTAAATTTGCATAAATATAAATATAATAATTTTTATTTTCTGCTTATATAACTTCTATCAAGTGTAAATTGAGCATAATGCATGTGATTACAATGTTGCAATCAATGGGAAAAAGGTTAGATCTGATTGACATCTTACGTGACTGATAAACGCTACTTATTATATCTTACGACACCTTCAAGTTAAAAAAGAAAAAGGAAATGCATTTATTTATTATAAGAATAAAGATGTTTGTAAAAATTAGTACTATAGATAACTTTTATTAAGTTGAGTATAATGTAGATGACTCCATAAAAACACAAATTGTCTTGCTTTTTCCCATTTCATTAGTTACAACCACTCCATGTTTTAGATTTTGTCAGTTTTGAAGTGTCACGAGTATAGTGCAAATATGTCGATGAGATTGGACCTTTTGGACTGGTTGTCTTATATTGTTAGTGGTTAATTGTTTCACGACGTATTTAATTGTATTTTTTAATTATCGTATGTAATTACTTTTTAAATTTTTTATTGTATGTATCGAATTTAGTGAACATGTTTATTATATGTAATCGATGACTTGAAATCGGCTAAGTGCTTACGTGGCACCGGCTCGCTACATACAATAGTTATATAAACAAAATTCAATACATATTTTTTTAAGAAAAACCGATTACTTTTCATTCAAGTCACATGTTATATACAATAGACATTTTGGAAAAACTCCAAGCACACTATAGGAAATTTAAAATGTGATTAAATACAATAGTAAAAAATATAAAATTAAATACACAATGAAACAATTAGCCTCTTTAACAAAAGTAAAGACTAAATATAAACAATGATAATTTTGATTGAACTATAATGTAGCTAGGTCTTAGAAATATTTAATCTTAATTTTAATTTAATATTTATGTAAATAAAAAAATTGAATCCCAAAATAACATTTTGCACTTTGGTTTCTAGTCAAAGCAAAGTTAATATCTCAGTCAGTTAGAACATATGAAAATGATAATTCAAGTATTACAGTGTTCAGTGAGAATGTTGTTGTTAGAATAGAAATTATATAAACAATATTCAGGACAATGTTAAGAAATTTACTTTTTAACTTTTTTATTTATTAAAAATAAAAATAAATATTACAAATCTTACAAATATATGTAACTCATTTCAATTTTAATAGATTTGACCAAATTAAAAAATAATCCATTTAAAAACCTGAATTGAAGACTAAACCTACATCTTCTCTTCTTCTTCCTATGTTCCTCATCCATCATGTACACACATTTCACTCACACTTTAAATGAAAAATAAAACAAGAAAAAGAGAAGGAAAAAAAGAATAAAACAGCAGAAAAATAAAAATAGGTCAAATGCGTTTTCTGGGAGATGTTGTGCCTGAACGCTATCGAAACACCGTTAGGGAACGTCGTCCCAGAATTGCAAAAAGCCATTCCGACTACATTCTCAATAGTGAACAATAACAAAAACTTTCCACTTTGTATGCTCTCACACTATCTTCTATTGTTTTATTTTATTGTTCTATTACAATTTTAGTACCACCATAAATTCTATAAGGTTTCATTTACCTTCTTGACTCAAAAACAAATATATAACATTCGGAAAATACAAATTTATAAGTACAAAAATAAATATATAGCTTAAAAAGTATCGAACAATTCGACATCGGTTTTAAAATTTCTAAGATGAAATAAATATAAAGTATTGTCTTTATGAATAAAACTATAAATTGACTAGTTTAAAATATTATTATTATATCTTCGAAAAACAAATTAGTTAAATCCATGAAATTTTTAAGGCGTCGAATAAATATAACTCTTAGGATTATTGCTAAATAGCAACTTTCAATACTTAAACAACCGAGTATATTTGTATTGTATGATAATCTCTAGATATATAGATGTAGTTTAGTGGTTGAAAATTGAAAAAATTCTTATTGAAACTCAAGTTCAATTTCATGGGTTGCAATTTTGGAGTCAGTTTTTTAATGCGTACCTTATTTAGTTACGAAAAGAATAACTTTATAAGAAAATTGTCACATTCTTCAATATAAACCGATACTCTTGTGAACGAGTTGTTAATCGAGCTTCAATATTGTCCTTTACATAATATCTTTTAAAACGAGACGTATGAAACAATTAGCCTTGTCAGTTATCAACATTTTGTAAAAAATATTAGTTGTATATAATTATGATCTAATGAAATCATTTTTCATATGATAAACCACACAGAATTATCTTTATCAAAATCCCCTGTGTAACGGGATGAAGTAATTGATGTGGAGAACTCCTCAATCAAATGCTGAATTAATAGAAAGTGGACACAACAATATTCAATGTGTATCATCTGAATAGTGCATAGCTGGATAGCCGTATGCCGGTATCTACATTTGGAAAGCGACTCGTATATGCAGGATGGGAGCCACATAAAAAGATAAGAGTAGTTGTCGTTACGGGTATAAAATGTAAATTTTTTCAAAAAGATGTAATTTTAATTAACAGTGTTACAAGTACAAGTATATTGTGTTACCAATTCAATAAATAATTAACCGTTTTGTATATTATTTATTTAAAAATTAATAATTGGAGTTTTTTTCTTATAAAATTGTACGTTTATCTAATAGTAGGAGAAAATTTATGCCACGGACATCCCAACACAATATTGCTTTTTAGATAGTCATTTTATAATAATTAACTAGTTACTTTACTGTAAGAATAAAAAGAGATTGTTGCGAAAATTGAAAGCAGAAGCCGCGAAAGCCTAAAAGGTGATTGAATTTGAAAGCTAGGTAGGACACCTTTGACCAATAACACCTCCATCTCATTTAAAATTGTGACCTTTATTCGGCTGAAAATTAGGAACAAAAATATGAATTTTGCTAATCATATATCTAAGGCATAATTCAAATAAAGTTATCACTCAAATTACTAATTCTTTTTCATGTATAACACATGGATATATTGCATTGATTGTGTAACAGATAATCAAGAAGCAGTTAGTACTTTTTGTTAAGATGAGTTTTTTTTAGATAAACACTCATTATCTACGTCTCCAATCATACCTATCTTTTTCTTCCATTTTTTCTTTAAAAAATATAAGATAAAAAAATAAATAAACCGTTTTTTAACATAGTGTGAAAATGTGTGTGGTACCAATTTTTTTGTTGATTACGATGACAAAAGCTTTTAGATAAAATAATATAGACAAACAATCAAATGCTTTAATACAAAAATAGACGTTGTCAGAAACATTTTCCAAATCTTAACATTGAAACTCTAGTTCTCATCCAACTAACCCAGTTAAAAACTTTGGTCCAATAAAAACACGCCACATGTTCAAATTAATTAGTTGTCGATTAAATTTTCGTCAACCACAATTAAACGACATATGCTTTGAAATAAGCTAAAATGTCAAATTAATTAGTCGTTGACCAAATAAACTTTGATTGTGGTTGACGAGAGATTTAGTCAATAGATAATTAATTTGAACACGTGACATATTTTTGTTGGACCAAAATTTTTAACTAGGTTAGCCGGATGAGAATCAGAGTTTCAAAAATTTCAATATCTAAATTTGAAAAATATTTCTCACATTGTCTATTTTCATATTAAAGTGTTTGAATTATTTATTTAAATATAGCTTTTATCTCTCAAAACAACGATGTGGTCACAAATGCACTCTTATGATATAAATCAAACAAATTGTGTTACTCTAAAAGCATGCATGCTACAATTAACAGAGAGATGCTTTTTTCTCACATTTAACATACGTTTGGTTAAACTAACTGCTATCTGTAACTTATTTTAGGATTTGAAAGTTAAAACTTATTTTTTTATAAGTATTTAATGACGTAGTTGTAACTAAAAAGTTATAATTGTGAATTGATTTAAAAGAGCACACAAATAAAATATTAAATAATACAGTAAAGGGCTTTTACGTAATTTTATATTTTCATAAGCTCTACTTTTTTAAAGTTATTTTAGATAGTTTATATTTGTAGGCCTTATTTTATTCATAAGCTCCATAATTATTGTCATTCAAACAATACTACTAACTTAAATATATGAAAAAACATAATAAAGTTAAATTTCTATAAGCTCTAATAAATTTGTCTCCAAACATACCCTTAAATACTCCACATAGATAAGAAGATAAGACAATTCCCAACTTTGGGCGTGTCAGTTGTGTCACCTCAGCGTCACATCAGTACATCCTAAACTGACACGTCAATGTTAACATTAAGTGTGTCACTTTAATTTCAGGACTTTGGACTCGGACAAATTTAAACAAACAAATTCATTAAAATTAAAAACCTTACATTAATTAATTAAAATAAAAAATTACTTAAACTAAAATAAAATATTATATTAATTTAAATAAAACAGTACAATAATTAAAATAACAAATTAAATTTAAATAACTAATCTACTCTTCATCGGAAGAGAACCCGCTTTGTCGTGCACTTGAACCAAAAATCGTTTTAAAATCCGACTTATAATTGAACACAACCCCTAGTTTTTTTAAGTAGTTTTAATTTGGATTCTCGTATGCCCGTCGGTTTTAGTTTTTGGAGAAAATTCCAAACTTTCAACATGATTTTTTGCTTGGCAGCCTTTTTAATAGTTTGCAACGTTTCTTGTTGCATTATTGCGGATACCAAAATTGCCGCCTAACCCATTTTTTACTTAACAACCTCTTTAATAGCTTTCAAATACTTTCTTTTAAAAAAACATATATTTGTATGTTATAAAACGGATATAAGTTTTTTTTTAAACATTGTCAGCAGTTAAAAAAAAGCAAACTGGACCTCACATCTCGTTACCTAACCCGTCAATATACCGACTTTAAACCACCAACACCGTAATCGATACGACGATACTAACACTGTCAGTCAATCAACACACGTCATTTTAAACTGGCGAGGTGCATTGGAACGGCGTGACTTATAAACCGTTCCCTTTGATGTGGACAATTTTATAAGCACGATAAATAAATCATTAACAAGTCATTCTATATCCCATGCGTTATGTGCTTCATGCAACACCATTAATACAAAATAAAATGTATATATAATTTTAATACAGGGGTTAACATATACGATGACTGCACCTTATTTATATTCGATAAAGACAAATATAAAATTTTCATTTTACTCTTTTAATCATTCAAATTTTTACATTTTCGATATTTATTCTTCTAAATAGTCTTGTTGTACCAAATTTTATGTCCTACTTATCTATGTTTATGTACTAATATATAAATATTTTCATATTTTATATATAAATGTTTTTAGAATTAAGACTTAATATTTATAAATACAACTTATGTAATTTTTATTTAATATTAATTGTATCATATTATAAAACTAATTAATGTATTTTGAATCGTTAACTCTATATACAAATAAACTATCATTATTGAGTCACACATTATAGATAATCCGTGAAGAACAAACATAATATACGAGTATCGCTGAGTCACAGATTATAATATAACATTGTATTTTGCTGTATAGCACGGGTATTACAATATTGCACATAACATTTTTCTTTTAAAATATCATTCAATTAAATGTGATTCTTAGATATGAGTAATTAATTTTTATTTGTGCTTAAATTGAATTCACGTTTATCTTATATTAAATGAATAAAAACTAACATTACAAGTAAAAACATGTTATACAATTTGCTATGTAAGGTTCATCTCCCTTATTTAGAAAGTTTTAATATTTAAAAATTTATTTTATTATGATCTTAGATCTTTCATTTAGACTAATTGGCATAACATGTACAATACGTAAATTTCACTACAAAGGTTTATCACATATAAAATATCATAGTTAATATATTTTAAATATGATTATGAATTATAATAGTTTTTGTGATGCATAATTAAATCAAGTATTAATAAGTCAAGTAAACTTAATATTTAGTAGTAATAATAATTATAAATACTTAAATATTTATTTGACATGTTAGGAAGTGATATAATTTATATTATTATATATGTCATACTTAGCAATAAATTTTTTAACTGGAGAAAAATGATCAAATAAAAATGACAGTTACTATTATTGAAAAACACACCGAAGTTGTACTTTTTTATTATTTCTAGTTAAGTGGTTATTTAAAACACGACATATTAATCAATTATGTGTTTCGAATTTTGTGTAAAGTGATACACATGCATATTACAAAACATACGACCTAACAATTATAACTAAAATATAGTAATCTTCTATAATTTTTACTAGCATAATAAAAAGATCAATATTTTAACTAATATAATCTTTCATATATACAAATTTTATTTATAATAAAATCATTACATTTTGATCATCTAAAATAAAAACATCAAAATTATATAATTTTATAATTACTAATTTTTTTAATAAATAATATTAAAAAATATTTACTATTTACTGAATAGTTAGTTATCTCTGACAAATATTGAAGTTTCAAATATAAGAAAACCACTTTATATATATTAATAATTAATAATTTTGAAAATTCGGACACAATGATTATTGGAATAGATGCATGCTTCTTCGACTTTCCATGTGGAATCTTTCTCTTGTTCAAACTGACCGGACCATGCATGTGGAAGGAACAGGAACAATGTTCTTTGGTATTACTCATATTTCATGATTAGAACATCACATTATGTGCGTAACTATAAATAAATATACAACCATCTGAATAATAATAACCCTATACATTTTATTTTACATCAAACCGAAAAATTATATAATTAAGAAAAATAAAATATATTCTAAAATTAAAGCCTGAAACTATGATTAAAAAGATATTGGTGTACGTGTAAAATTTATTGATTGAGTTTAATTAGTGGAATATAAATGTCAAAAAATATATTATTAATAGCATGTTTTGATTTATATTGCTTGGTCAGGTCTACGTAAGTATGTATTATCACTCGATAATTAATGATCGATAATATTCAAAATTTATATATTACGAGTTCTTGGGGAAGTAGTTGTAATTTTAAGTTTTGAACTTTCTATGAAAAACTATCTTCAATAATTTTCAGATTTACCTTTTATTATATTTTAAAACTACAGTTATACATGACAAACATAATTTTTATTTTTATATAAACTTTTTAATTGAAAATTAAAAATTAAAGTTTTTAAAAACTTCGTACCGAACAAATCATACATCTTACCACCTTAAATGTTAAGCATACCCACTATGAAACATCGCATGATATTTGTGATATAATTTGCAAAGTCTGTACCCTGTTTACAAATAAATTTGTACTCAAGGGAAACAAGTAGTACTAATTCTAATTGAACACACTTGTGGTGCAAAGTTGAAGCCGAACTTGATCGACCATTCAAATTAAGTATAGAATAATAACACACATTTAATCAACTATAATTCCTCAACTTTCATATAGTAAAATACATAACTATAAATATACTAATTGTAACTTATCAAACCTAGAGTTGTAGACATTAATTGTCTACTTCGAATCTCTTAAAATTTTTACACTTTTTATGTTATCCAAACTTGTAACCATTCTTATACACTGTGAAAACTTTCCCGTATTTTTTTTTCGTAATTAGTACAAGGTGAAAATTTGATGCGTGTATGTTTAAAAGTCCGGTAAAAATATACACACTATGTACATATACACTTATTGATATTGCGTTATTTATACATATTTTTTCCTTGTCATATCGTTCGTTTATTTGTATTTATTATTGTAATTGAGAATTTTTGATACTTATTATGTTTGAAATATGTTTTCAGTGATCTAATACGAATAGGAGTCAAGATGGGCGAAAAGTGAATATTTTAGAAGAGAATTGGAGCAAGTGACAAAGTCTGAAGAAATCACACAGTGAAAATAAAACTCACCTAGTGATTCTGTTACCAGCTAAAAATCCCACAACGCGAAAGTAAAACTCACTGCCTGACTTTACCTGGACACTATAAATTCGAATTTTAAGCCCAAAATTAGGGTTGACTTTTTTGGGAACGAGATTTGGCGATCTTGGGCGATTTCCAAAAGAACATTACTCACTTTTCACCATTCAAACACGAGGATCCAAGATCACATCATTTACAAAAATTATAACATTCGGTTTGATCATACTTTTGAATAGAATTATAATTTTCTTTTGTTTAATTCGGTTTTTTGATGCTTTACCCACATAATGGGCTAATATTTCTTGTTATTGATTGAATAATGTGAACCCTAGTCATGGATCGTTTAATCTTTTAAATTTAACAATTGTTAATTACTTTGATTTATGATCAATTGAAGAACCATAATTATTTTAGTCTAGTTTCTTGTTCTTATACGTGGGTTATTAACTTGTCAACGTTGGTTACCTATTATTAATGACTTATACTTGATTATTTGTTGCAATTGGATGATTAAGATAATTAATAGATTGATTAGTTTAAGAACATTAACTAAAATTTGATGATTATAAAGTTATATGTGACAAACCGGTATATCTTTAGTTTTACAACAATAAAATTTTAAATTGATTTGTAACTCAATTGTAGTAATTAGTGAATTGGTTAGGTTAATTTTAGCTCAAGACAATTAAATTGATTCTAATAACCGACACAAGAGATTTTTGCAATGTCAATAGTTAAATGATAGTTATAATTGGTTTTATAATCACATCACCTGCATATGTATGTCAATAATATATTTAGAAAGATATATATATATATATATATATAAAGACAGAAAATAAATTATGATGGGTTGAGACCATGAATCCATCCATATTATATTGTTCAAATCCCGAATTTGGAATGGGGAAAATAAGTTAAATAAGACACTTGACACTATGGTATATGCATATTGTTGAGGTCAACCCGTAAAAAGCACGTGGGACTATATGCCCCATTAGGCATTTTGTTTCCATGAGTGTGCAACTTAATTTGGAAACATTGAGACCCAATTTTAAGTAGTATGCTCTTTTCATTTACATAATGCCAAACCATCATTTTTTATGACAATTCAACAACTAAAACATTGCATGTGATTAATCGTAGTCAAATACAAATAAATTATTTGAATCCTCGTATACTTAAATATGAATAAATAATATAATGGTTTACTAATGATTAAAAACCTTTCCCCTACTATTTTTCTTATTTTGTGAAAGTTTTATGCACGAAGGATGATCTTTTGTACTAGCTACATGTTAATGATGTCATTATGTTTCAATCTTAACATGCGTGTGCAAACGATATGTGTGTGTATATGGCGAACCCTTACGAATCAGTAGTTTTAGTAGCGAACCCATTGCTAAACTTTACATACACAAAAGATCATAGACAAACTTCAAATTCGTCACATATATATAATCTAATTTTAATTTATTGAGATTCTATAACTAGGTATATCATCAAAGCTAGAGAGATATAATCAAGAAAAAAAACATATAGCACGTACGTATGCATTTTACCAATAATATTATTGGCTATTGGGTGTTTGTTTATCGTTTTTGTGTTTGTTTGTCATACATTTCAACGAGAATTTGTATCATCTTGGTCTCTTGGATTTAAATGTCGGATAGTATAGGATTGTTGCATACTTTTCATGCATCTTCTCGAGGATAAACTATAACTTTTTATTTATATTTGTTTATCTATACAAAAACTGAAAGACATGTGCTCACATGCTTTTGCATTCCCTTTCGAACCAACTACATACATGTATGCATGAATAGCGACATTTGTCCTGTTCATTTACTACTCAAAAGGCTCAACAAGAAATCATATCATATTTCAATTTATAATAATGCTGTATATATTAAACTTTTGAGAGAAAATAATATGCGATGTTAATTTACGTAAGCTTGCGTGATATCAGTAAATAAGATGTTATTTATTTGCATATACGAAAGATACCACTTAAATTGTAAATACATTTTTTTAGCCTTAACATTACATAAGTTACGTAACGTTACAACTTTTGAACTCATGATCATCTCATATCTATATATAACGGTCTTAATTAACTATTTAAACATGCCAAGTTACTTTGTATAAATTGTAATACCTTTAAGTTACTTTTATGCACATGATTTGTAACATCGCCTGCGATTCTCGCCGTCGGCTTGTATCCATATCGATGTTGTACGTGTACAAGTCAAGATGCAAGGTGTACACATTATTTAAGTAACTTGAGATGGAAAATTGTTCTCTCTCTTTAATAGTCAGCTAGCTTTGAGATTATTAATTAATCTCCATAATTAATTATAAACTAGAAAGTGGATTGGGTGAACTTGGTACGTTGGGTAGGATCAGGACATGGTTAGAGTTTCTAATTCAGTAATTAGTAACTAGAATTCATCATTATCTCCCCTACGATGCAACTTTCTTCTTTTTGTACATTTCCTACATAATTTGTACCTTAACTATCGCGGGGCCATGAAATTTGTAATGATCCGAGCATTAGTAATTAACTATTTATACATGTCATAAGATATCAATAACAACCTTCCTGTCTGTTACCATTTTCCTTATTTTAAAACCTCAAAACGAGATCAAAGTTGGCAATTTTATTTTATTTTTAAGTTACTCGCATTTCATGAATATTGTAACACTTCTCTTTTTAAATCTCTACTATCAGGGGCGGACCCACTTGATGAGCACCAGTAACACATGACACCAATGATTTGGATTGAGTAATGTAATTAAATAAGAATTTCCTATTAGTGACACCATTGAATTAATAAAGTGCCCCCAATAACTTGAGTTGAGTAGTGTAATTTTTTAAATTATCATATTTGTACCACCAGTAATGAAAAATTCTGAATCCGCACTGTCTACTATGGAATTTTTAACATCATCTTTAGAAGGAAATTTAAAACGATACTGATGCACATTATAAGTATATTGATGCTACGTTTGATTACTTACATTTGTACTACGAATATGCATTTTTTTTTAAAATCAAACACTTCGCAGAAAAAGTCATTTGGTATCAAGGTAAGCAATATATATGGCTTTTACTACGGCCGACATATTTCTTTTAGAAATTAATGTATTTAATGATGATAAACTTGTTTGATCATGATTTCCCATCAAACCATTCACGATACTACACTCTTTACTACAAAAGAATATAAACTAAGTTTCATATTTGAAAAACGGCCCGATAATCTTTATACCTTATTGGGCCAGATTTCATGTGAGCGGGTCGCGTAGATATTCATACGGGTCAACCTTTTAAACCGGCGATTAACCGGATTATAACCGACAATGGAAATAGAAGACAACAAATCCACTAGAATCACACTTAAATAAAGTCACAAAAAGCATCAAATTCATCGATTGCACAGTTGAGAGTAAAAATGAGGGTTTCAATTTGGTTTTGTTGATGTTTAGTGTCTGTAATGCTTTATCTACTTCACGAATTCTGGAACGCATGAACCATTACTGTAAATTATTTGACTACCGATGAATTATGGTTTAATCACTCTTGATCAATTTTCTCAGTATGCATGACTTCTTTCCCTCACAGTTATTGTTTATTAGTGTTAATTTATATCCATAAATTGCTTCTAATTATCTGAATTTAAAGTTGTTATGGATTTATGATTGTTAGTAAATTGTTTGTACAGAAATTGAGATGTTTTTGTTTACATATTTAATTTGTTTATATCCTCACACATTTGTATTTTGGATTCAAATATCGAAGCATTTCCTTTTTTTAGGTTATTATAACATGTAATATTTTCGCAGGATCATAGAAAATTCCGACAGCGATATTATCTTGGATGAATTCAGGCTTCCTGATGGTCCAGTTTTCTTAAAAATATGCGGTGAATCTGCATGCGGCGGGATATTGAATGAAAATCTTGGTGCACGTCTCAATATTCAATAGTTTTATATAACTTATAATTATGCAATATTATATAATTGAGCCTTTAAGTTGAAACGGGGTTTAGCAAAGAAGTTTGGAGCTGCTGTGGTTAAGCTTGAGCATCGGTCTTATGGGAAGAGTTCACGATTTAAATCTCTAACTACTAAAATCTACAAATGGGCCAGTTTTGAGGGCGGGCGGAATGGGCGACCGCCCTGAGCCTCACCTCAAAAAGGGCCCCAAATTTCGTATGTATAGTATATTAGACTAGATCCATTTTTACAGAAGTGCCACTCTCTTCTACAATCTCGCCCCGGGCCTCAAATTGGCTTGGACCGGCCCTGTCTACAATACCTTGAAACAGACATTATTTGATTTGGCTGCTTTCCGTCAATTTTATCAGGCAAGTTGTCCATTTAATGTATATGAAGTTAATATGGTGATAAGACTAATGGAGTAATCAATGTACTGTTTTTTAGTTTTGTGACGTATTATCTTTCAATATTTTGTAGGAATCGTTAAATGTGAAACTAAATAGAACGAATGTTGAAAATCCATGGTTCGTTTTCGGTGTATCTTATGCTGGAGCTCTTCGTGCGTGGTTTCGTTTGAAGTTTCCCCACATCACGTGTGGCAGGCTTGCAAGTTCTGGTATAGTTCTTGCTGTTTACGACTTCACAGAATTTGATCAACAGGTGATGAAAAAAGTTAGACGTTAGTAATTAAGGCAATATAGTTGTGTCTCATTTTGGTAATACTTGTTTCAGCATTATGTGATATCTACACGTGTTTTCTTTATGTTTTGGCAGGTTGGTGAGTCTGCAGGACCTGAATGTAAAGCGGAAAGTTACTCAACTTGTTGAACAGAAACTTGCATCAAATGGTAAAGCACTAAAGACCATGTTACTGAGGTATAAAAAAAAACTACTATAACTATTTATTTTGGCACAGGGGGAGTACTATAGTAATTATCCCTTAATATCAATTACCAAACACTTATGAATAGTAAGTTGTTTGACTTTTCTTAACCCATATTTTTTGTCTTAATAAATATGTTTATGTGTGCAAATAATTGATAAAAGTTGTTTAGCTGATGGTTAAAAGATTTACTAAATAACCTCTTGGTCTTGGGTTCAAGTCTTGACATTCCAAGATTACCGATGATATTTAATCCAAAAGAATCATGCTTTTTCACATTTTAGGTTATTTTAGACATTTGATTTGTAGCCAACAGATTGTTACCTAATGTTGCAATATGTACATGTAGGATCAGAAATAGTTTTCACTAATGGATCACAAGATCCTTGACGACATGCATCCAAGCAAGTGTCATCTCCAAGTAGCAAGTCTATTTAGGTAATTTAGTTATTAATTTTTGCTATTTACTTGAGATTTTCTAAATCAGTCTTTTATATGTAGTGCCATCATACATAATAACTTGCCACAATTGTGGTCATGGGACTGATCTAAGAGGATGCCCACAATCTCCTTTAGTTCCTGAAGGTTAGTTTACCTCTTATTAAAAGATAATAGTTTGCAATACTTAGCAGTTTTGGACAAACTGTGACCAAATATTGAAATTTTATATTGTAGGAAACTCTAAGAACTGCAGCTCACCTGATGCGGTTAACAAAGTAAGACAGCAGATGATAGAACAGATGGATTTTTGGTTATCTCAGTGCCATGAGGTCGGTAAGGGTTCCGTTTAACCATTGTTTAAAAACATGTATAGTTGCTGTACCAAAGGGCCATTGGCCTAGCGGTATCGAGGTCCAACCATGAGGTTGGGGGTTCAAGTTTTGTGGATGGGACAATTATATATTTTCGTGGTAGTGGTGTTTGTATGTACTTTCCTTTCTTAAAAAATAAAAAATAAAAAATTGTATAGTTGCTGTCGCACATGTTGTTATATGTTCTTAGTGAGTAATAGTATGCATCATCATAGGCATACGATGTGTATTACCTTGGTTGATACGTAGATTGCAACCTCTTTGTAAATGACATCTGGAATTGCACATTTTATAGGATAATTAGGAAAACGCATCTTATAGATTTCTGTCGAAACTACAAGATATAAGAATCCATGATTCCATCTCAATATCATCAATAGCACGAAAAACTTATAGAATTGCTAGACGTAGATGCTATGAACAAAAGTAGCAGTCTCCATGGGCTAAAGACATTAACACAAATTCATAATTTCTTTTTTGAACTTAGTAGACATATCCCTTAACAAACATTCCCTTTTTGGCCTCATCGGACTCACCCTCCCCTGTGTATTTCCCGAGCTGAGCAAGAGAGTTGGCACTAGCCCTGAGCAGCAGAGCGTCCTGAGCTGCCTTCACGTTCTCGGGCCTTCCTCCCCATGTCTTTAGGCAAGTGTTCTGAAGGGCACGTGCATATGAGAACGACACGTGCCATGGGTTTGGACTTTGGTTCATTGCATTCAAGTTGAGTGTAGCCTCCACCTCAGATTGCCCACCGGACAAGAACTGCATTTTTTATCAGTACCTTATGCATTAGATAACTTTAAAGTTTTTTTTTTTGTTAGCCACATATAGGTTCAGAAATACTTGCCATGATGCCTGGAACTGCAGGCGGGATTCTTCTGTTGAGAAGGTTGAGAGTGTAGTCAGCAACCTGTTGAGGTGTGGCCCGTTCTTTGCAATCAGCACCGGGTGTAACCATGCTTGGTTTCAAGAGGATGCCTTCAAACAACACGTTGTTTTCGGCTAGGTAATAGAACACCTCAGCCCATACCTTTTGTGCAACTTCGAAAGTCCGGTCAATTCCATGCTCTCCATCAAGCAAAATTTCGGGCTCAACAATTGGGACCAGACCGTTGTCCTACAAAGTGCAGCATATGAAGATTTCAGACCTTGATTCACATGAAACCATGGTATGTCTGTCAGTTTATTACCTGAGAAATAGCAGCGTAGCGAGCCAGACCCCATGCCGCTTCCTTGACTGCAAGTGCTGTAGGACCGTTGGGAATGCTCACAACAGTACGCCTACATGATCAAGAAACTGAATTTAGAGGTGGTGAATTTGACCCATTTCTTTATAAATGGGTTGGTTGTTTATGTTTATTGTCGAACAAGTTAAATTAAAAATCTAATATAAAGGGAACTGGTCAAATGGGTCACAAGAATTGCAATTCCTCCAAAGAATAATAATACCTAACGTCGCTTTATTCAAAAGATTAAATAATTATTATAATAATTACGGAGTGTATATTTGCCACATTAATTATTTGAGAAAGTCTAAAAAAACAGCTTAAAAAGTGGTTGCGAGTCAACCCAATCCAGTTCAACCTGCAACAAAAATTCCTTATTTTGACCACATCCTGTTTTGACCCGTTCCCAGAGTTGTCCTGCCCACCGCATTTGCCACCTAAGCATAGACCGAATAAGCTAGCTTTTGAGCAACAACATGCATTTACCATTTGGCGAAACGAGCACCCTGTTGGTAGTAAGCAGCAGAACGAGAGGCGAGTCCATCAAGACCTTGGCACCATGACTCGTCGTTTGAGCCAGCCAACGGCACTAGACCCTGTCAAAGGTAAAATATTCAGTTAACCACTCTGTAAAAGAGTAACAAGTAGTGTAATCGATGATAAGTCGAGTTGTACTACCTTGTCGACCTTGATCCCGGGAACAATCCCTTGTTCAACAAGGATATCGACAATCTTCTTGCCATCAACGGTCGATTGGTACAAGGTCTCCTCAAAGAGGATAGCACCAGAGATGTAGTTTCCAAGACCTGGTGGGGTAACAAGCAGAGTACGGTAAGCCTGGCGGTTGGCCTCAGTGTTCTCAAGACCAATAGAAGCTAACCGCTTTCCACAAGTAGCGTTTGACTCATCCATGGCCAGGATTCCTCGTCCAGGGGACGCTACGGTTTTCTGCAGAACAAATCCTCTCATCACACATATATCATGTTACGCTAGATAGACAGGGATATGTTTATGTTTGAACACCTGATAGATTCACTGCCTCATTGGGTAAGAAAAAGATCAGTGAACATTTTTAGAAACATATTTTTCTTTGTAAACAGAGGGTCTTTGGGATTACACATTTTAAGTGCTTATAAAACGGAATAAGAACTTTTAGAGGGAAAAAAAGTATTTTTGAAGTTTGAACACACTTTTTAAGCCATAAGCAGTTTGAAATAGGCCATTCAAACTATCTTTCATGCTCAAATATCTTCATTATTTTGTAATATGAAGTTTTTTCATTATCTAGTTTGAAATAGGCCGTTCGACTTTACATATTATAACTATTATCTGCAAAAGTTATGAAACCGATTATCTTTTATTGTGTTACGTTCATATAAAGTGAGCAGAAGAATTACAGAAAATTTAAGATTTCCCGAACATAAAAATTTCTTGGTATTTAGTTAAAGCTAAGCATGTAAATCTAAAAAATGTCAGCTGTCACTGGTGGTTCGAGGACAGTTGACGTTTTATGCTCCATAAACAACAATTCAGGGTTCTTAGACAATGCATATACATAAACGAGAATCCAGAAAAAGAAATCACTAACCGCTGTCTTGACGAGCTCATCAGCGTATGAGGCGCGGACTGTGAGTGCAGATGGTGCAGTTGAATTGAACCTAACCGCAGAGACTGGAGCTTGGCGAAGGGTCTGACCCTTGACCCAATCAGACTTATCAAGAATGGTTGCTGGAGATGGCTTGAAAAGAGATGCTGAGGCCATGGTTGGTTTCAATGGACTCAACTTTTATCCTTTTGAATTAAACACCACTCATTATGTGTTTAGGCTCACTGATTTTATACTTCCAAATGGTGTCACTAGTGATATGCATTTTGAGGCCATAATGTGTTGGCGAATAAAAGGTTGCCATTTGGGTTGATAACTTTGCTGACATGGCAGTGGAAATTGAGCAGTTGTTAAGAGATGATATGTGATATAGGGACGAAATTTGTTCCCTATGGGAGTCCTTATGATTGCCTTTTTTTGAACATGTGAAATCAGAGTGAATTACATATTAGTCCCTGGACTTATGCTACTGTTACATTGGTTGTTACGTGTGATTTTGTTTGTTTGTTTGGTCTTCTTATTAATAGTTTGTAACCAGTAGGGTTGTCTCCTGTCCTAAATCTTGTGTTACATCATTTGTGGTAGTTGATACAACTGTTCGTTTACTACGTCTAATGCTCTACTAGACGGTCAAGTTGAGTTTTAAATTTGTTCGCCAACATTTATCATCCAAATTTTAAAACTTTGTTAGTAATTGATGTATTGATATAATTAGGAGTGGCTTATAAAAAAGAAAAAATGAAAGATTGCGTACCCTTGGAAACCTCAATGGTTCAACTACTTTTAACATGTTTGATCAATTTAACCTACTGTTAAAATTGAGGGTTTTCTCCCCGCAAGTACTACCAACTTTATCAAACTACGTAAAATCTCGCTATCTTCTATAATTCAATAAAATGTTATTACCGGTCAATCAATATATGTGTGTGTGTGTGTGTGAAAGAGCTTCCACAATTCCACATACAACTGATTTATATATAAAAAAAAATGTTTGGCTCATCTAACTCAAAATAGCCATAATAGACAGATGAATTGTGTTGATGTGAGATTTGTAGGTAGTTTAATATGATTAAAGTCGTGAAAATGGTGAAGAACTCCTAATGGATATTCACGTGAATCAACTCTTTGACTCTTTGTTAAAACAACTCACCAGTTTTCTGAACATGATCTAGACAGTGCAAGCTGAAGACATAACAAAACTACTTGAATCATCAATGATAATGAGCAATTCACAAAAGTTCAAACACTACATCATGAAAGTAATGACATGAAACCCCTTGATACAACAACTTAAAGGGCAATAAATTACCCAAGAAGAATTTGACCTCTGCAACAAAATTGCTAACTTCTTATGAGCAAAATTTTGGACTTCACTTAAAAAAAATAATTGGTTCTATTTAAGATAAGTAGATGAAACCCACAGGAGCACATACGTTACCAACGAAGTTGTCACTTCAAAACTCCTTGGGCCTTTGAGTATCGGTGGGATAACAGACACCATCAAGAACGTTCCGACCAGCCATGACACAATAAAAGTTCCAACCCTGCAAGTCAAAATACATCAAAGTCAAATGAAGATCTTCTCTCATGCTAAAATCCTTAAAACTTTGGTTTCTTGAAGGGGCAAATTGCATAAAAAATAGCCAAGTTGTTCTCAAGGTCAAGGGAACTAACTTATTTTAGGCCAAAAGAAAACAATATAAGTTTCAAATTTTGATTTACTGGAATTACCTAAGGTAACCCAGTTTTCAGGGGCCACCTTAGCACCATGTCAGAAAAAGAATTCATCAAGGTCAAAGGTTACTGACACATCAGCCGCCACATCATCATTTGGACCGTTACCAGGTCCAATTACCTTAATCAGAGTTATTGAAACTTGGATGGTTTTTCTTAGCCCACAAAATCAATGGTTACATAAAGTATAAATTTGACCAAAGTTGGCTACCTTTTTATGCAATTAGCCCTTCTTATAACATAACCCAAGGTTGTTAAAACACCATACTAAAGTTAGTCTAATCTTACTATAGAAAGTAAGCAAACCTTAGTTTAAGTTGTTATTAAATACCAATTACTAGATGCTACTATCATAGGAAAAGCCAAATATGGAAGCTATGGAGCATACCCGTAAAGAAAAGCTCTGAGTTTGCTCTTGAGCCGATCATGTATGAAATATATTGTGGTAAACAGCGATAAGGCTACTTGAAGGGTGGGCCCTTCTTCAGTTGGAAAGAGCACAGTAAGAGCTGCAAGTACTACAAACGCAATGGACGTTTTGATAATGAAGTTGGTAGCTGGAGTTCTAAACCTGCTTGTAACAGCCTGCACATAACGAGACTGACTTACTTCCCTCATCTTTTTCTTGACATTGATTTTGGGGTTTTTTCTCTCATAAAACTGTTGCATTATTATTTTGTCATGTGCAGATTCAATTGCATCAACACTTGGTTTGTGACCGGCATATTTTTGAACTAAGAAATTTCTAGCACTTTGGATTTCGTCTTCAGAAGCTTCGTTGCTGATACCAAGTCTTTTGTATGGATCTTTTATGTTGATTCTTGGAAAGATCACTGCATTTTTAGAAGAAAACATTAGGAAAATAATGAAAACGTGATTCGTTTAAACCAGCAACAAACTGATTTTCACATAAACGCTAAACCAAATGTAGTCTTGGACATAACAGGCTATAAACGTGATATCTGGATGAACTTCTGTTGATAAACAGATAATCAAATGTTTACGAGTTAGTTTCTAACTTATTAGAAAATGTAATAAAGTAGACAAAATAACCAAAAACGATACCTTTGTGAAAAAAGAAAATAAGAGATGGGTTTATTGAAGGGGTAAACAGGTAGATCGTTTTCACCTAACATTTTTGATTATTTCATCGAGATCATCAGAAGCAGAATTTGTTTATCCAAACATTAGCATCTGATTATCGACTTATCGTCACTTCAAGTCGCAACAAATCATATAATTAATTCCAAAAAGCAATCCATCAACCATTAAAGAAACATGCAGAAAAATTAAATGTGACAATTTACAATGTACAATCCTATTGGTACACAATTATACATCAAAGAAACTGTTCTTCGGAAAAGCAGAACGTACGCACGTTATGGTGTGTCAATGACCATCTATACACAATATGAAAGTAAAAATTACCAGATGAATCATCTCTAGCATCACCAAATGAAGCATCCATGGCACATTTCACCAAAAAAGGTATTTTCATGATATATCTCCGTGTAGAAACAGAACCATAACCAGCCACATTATCCCGTCTGCTTAGATAATAAAATCAGTAAATTTATACCAATTCTAGTTACCTCATACAAGCTCATCAAGAAATGGTTCGATTTAATTACCTTTTTAGACAAACGAAGTCTCTACATTTACCCTGACCTTGAAAAATCGAAGTGCGTAAAACCGGACCTCGTGAACTGAGGTGGAAGCAATACTTTGTAGGACTTCCAGTCAATCCAGATATATTCATCTTTTCTTATTAATCTATGACTCAAATTTTGCTCCAAATTTGATTAAAAGTCAAAGGCTTCAAAACAGTAACAAACATGAACTTTAGAAACTTCAAAAATTAGCAATTTAAATAACTTAGGGTTAATCACAATTGAGTATTTAATTGGAATGTTAAAATTCATTTTATCAATTTCAAGTATACCTTATAACAAAATTGTATAAGTTTCTTTTAGGGATGATTAATGCAAAATAACATAATTAAAACACACATAAAATTAAACAATACAAAGATGGATTATTACCTGAAGTATCGAGAGTATGTACGGAGTAACAAAATAATGTAGCTAAGTACGGAATGAGATGAAATGCTTTAATTTTATGCGTAAATATTATGGAAATTTAGGTATGACGATTTTGGAGCAACAATCGGATTAGGAGCAGCACAGTAGCAGGCGAGGGTTTTTTTGTCTGATTTTGAAGATAGCTTCTGAACCCTAAAATCAGTTAGATTTATATAAATCTATAAATGAAACCAGACAAGACTCCGTTGTAGTCTAGTTGGTTAGGATACTCGGCTCTCACCCGAGAGACCCGGGTTCAAGTCCCGGCAACGGAATTTTTTTATTTTTTCTCTTCTAATTTTCCGTTCAAGTTTCGGCAACAAAAATATACTCCGAAAATGGTAGCATTTCATTTTTTTCTTTGCCTTTATTTATTGAGTGTGTCAAGTATAATTAATGTATGTATCCTCTTTGATAATATAATTTTGTTTACTTATAAGTGATGTCATATGATATTCAAAATCTATTTATACTCGGATAAATTGACTTGCCAATCCTACTAATTGAAAGTGGATCGGTGTTGAATATGTTTTTTTTACTACTACTATTTGATTTCTGTTCAATGACTATACAATTTAATGTTCTATCGTCTAATTTCTCCTTCTTTAAGTTACAACTTTTGACCTTATTAGTTTCTCCTCATGATTGTGGTTTTCTTAATACATAGGTGGTTTGTTTAGGAAAAAAAAAAAAGGTACTCTGTAAATACTAACTATGGATGTGTAAAATCATATTTGATATCAATTATGGTACATTTTAAGATTAAAGAGTAATATAATATATAATAAAATAGCAGTGGTGGTATATGATCATTGAGACGAGTTCATTAAGGTATAAGTTTTTTTGAAAGAATGAGAGATCTCACTTTCACTCATTTTTCTAAAATTTAAATATCTCAAAAACGGTAAATCAAAAAATAAGAATAATTACACAATAAAAATCATCATTTTTTCTCTTCGATTAGACATCTCACAAGGTATACTTTCAACGATTTTTTTTTTCATTTTTTGTGGATTAACATATGTGTTACAATTGACTAATAAAAGTGTTACCCGCGGCTATCACACGTATTATCAAAGACTATCACATGTGTTACAAGCGATAGTCGGTACTAGCATATGTGATAGTCGCCGTTATAACACGTGTTTTACCAATTTTTAAAACCCACCAAAAAATGGAAAAAAAATTCGTCGAAACTATGTCATGTGGGATCTCAAATCGAAGAAGAAAAAACGTTGATTTTTATGGTGCAATTTTTATAATTTTTTTACTAACGGTTTTTGAGATATTTAATTTTTAAGAATTTAAAGGTTTTGTTATTTTGATCAAGATGGACGGTTGAGATTTTTGTACTTCCATACTTTCAAAAAATTCCATATCTGAATGAACTTTTGTCTATGATCATTTGCTACTTATTGTATTGTTTGAAACTAGTTTTCTCCTTGAAAAATCTTTTTTTTATTTGCAATATCGTAATAGATCAACGTTAATTAATTGATACATTTTGCCGTTGAAGACAATATGTGAAATACAATGTGGAGGATGACTTAAGAGCTTCTTAATAAAAATATCAACTCATATTATCATTTTTGCAAAATTTTCACATTTGAAATCAAAATAAGTCAAGCACCTGAATATTAACCCTAAAGTTGCAACTTGTGAGTATTGGAGATGGGTATTTACTAATTACTTTTAAACCATTAATCACTAGACTAACAATAAGGAATAATAAGATAAAATTGTGTTATTCTGGAGATGGGTATTTACTAAATACTTTTAAACCATTTATTATTAGACTAACAATGAGGAATACCAAGATGAAATTGTGTTATTCTACCCCGTATAAAGATGTAATCAAACAACGGCCATGTCTAATAGCGAACAACAACAAATTAACCAACCAAATTTCAAAGGGAAGAAGAAACATACAGACGAACATAGTACATATCTACAAAATATTAATTAAGAGTTTTAGATGATAAATAACGTTTCTCTATATAAAGAAATTTAAAGTTCCTTTAAAAGTTTTTTTTTATAAATTTTTTTGAAATTTCTCTAAAAAACTTATATATATTTATATATATATGTAAGATGAGGATCAAGAGAGAAATAAAAAATTAGGGAAGGAAAGAAGCTATTATCAACCCTTGATTTCATCATAAATGATTGCTGTTAACATTCATATGTGTTGAATTTTACTCAAAATTTTAACATTGATCACAAATGAATGTTAAAAACGTTTTTTTATGAAAATCAAGGGCTAAGATTTGTTTATCTTCTTCTCCAAGTTTTGAAGCTTCTCTATAAATCATTCTACTATATATCTTATATCTATATAGAGAGAGAGACCATCAGAATAATTTTCTTATCCTATAAATATATAAATAATAAGAATTGTAAAGATATGTCAGAGATGGCTAATAATACAATTTTACAAATACAATTATAACCACTATAATCGTAAATATATAACTATATGAAAATATGTATCAATTCTCCAAGATAAGCAATATATAATTATAAAGAAGTAGTAACTTACATACAAACACACACATGAAAAATGATGTAACACATAAAAAATGATCTACTGTAAAAATATGTGAATAACTTATCACTCTTTCATTTGATTACCTTATGCATTTAACTTGCACCTCAAAGGCTTATTTAGTTATATACAAAACAACCTTTCATAATACTTACAAACTTTGCTCTTTACAAGTGATACCACTTTACATTAATCCATAGTCACTATTACATTAATATCGATGCAAAATTTTAATATCATCGTAATTATTATGACTGTAAATCTATGATGCTTTTAATGAATTATTTCTGTTCAACCACTATAAAATTTGATAGACTGTTTAGCAGTACTTTACAAATAATTTAAAGTGATATAAAATTATAATATGTTTATTTGCAACAATTGATATATATTTATATAAATGTTTGTAGGTATATAAGAAAATGTAAGTGTTAAAATTATAATCTACCTTCACTTTCTTAATTCTTTAACACATAAAACTAGTATTCTTCCACCAAGTCATATTTTATTCCTGGGGTTATTTATCTATATCTATAAATCTATGAAATAATAGATTGAAATTATATGATTAAATCTATATTATATTATTAAGGGAAATTGTCCGTTTTTATCCCTGTGGTAGTCTCGTTTGATGCTTTTTATCCTTTTTCAATTTTGTTCTCAATTTGTATCCCCTGGGTTTTCAATTTGGCCGATAACGTCCTTTTCACTAACTTTCGTTAAGTTTTTCGTTAACTCCGTGTAAGATGACCAAAATACCCTTCATGTCATCTTTTCTTTTTGCCTCTTCCCTTCAAACCCTAACCCTAACCCTAATTTTATTATCAAACCCTAACCTCCGATTTCAAATTCTTCGCAGCTATGAGCTTCGTCTTCTTCGTTGTTCAATCTCACCTAATAAAACCCTACACACTCCTCAAATATCAACCATTTGCAACCCCTTACAAACCTCAATTGAAACCTTAATCCAATCAATCGAATTAGGGCAATATTCCAAAACCCTAACCTCCGATTCCACCGCATATCTACTCAATCTCAACGAGTCAAACTCTTCATACTCTGTTTCACTTACCAACTGTATCAATTCGTTCTTAATTTCAGAAAATAACGATGATATACCTTTTAGGGCTTTTATCGTAATTGCGGCTGCAGTTTCAGCCTTTTTAGCTTTCGTGCAATATAACGTCACCGGAATCACATTTCCACTTATTTCCGTCAATTCAGTTCCACTTCTTCATGCTCATAAAACCCTGACCGTAACTTACACAATTCACTTCAATGGACATACTCTTCGCTCAGATCCAAGCTGATCTCCGATCCAACGATGCTCTTCGCTAATCATCCGATCCACTCGTCTCACCACCGATCTATGGGAGATCGTTTGCACCGGTATTCATAACGATTTGGAATTTCCGGACCCTGACGTCACTGCTGCTGCGGTCTCTATACTTGCTGTTATCCCGTCGTATCGGCTAGACAAGTTAATTACTGATAGTAATAAGGAAATATCTAGCTGTTTTGATTCGAATAGTGAGAATTTACGGTTTTCGATTACGGAAACCCTAGGTTGTATACTTGCACGTGATGATCTGGTGACTTTGTGTGAGAATAATATTAATTTGTTGGATAAGGTGTCGAATTGGTGGAATAGGATCGGGCAGAATATGCTCGATAAAGCTGATAATGTTTCGAAAGTGGCGTTTGAATCGGTTGGGAGGTTGTTTCATGAGTTTGAATCGAAGAGGATTTAGGGTATACCTGGGTACACAATACCCACAAATTGAAAAGCGATGATTTAGGGGAATTGAATATTGGTGGATTGCAAGGGTTAGGGTTAGGGTTTGATAATAAAATTAGGGTTAGGGTTAGGGTTTGAAGGGAAGAGGCAAAAAGAAAAGATGACATGAAGGGTATTTTGGTCATCTTACACGGAGTTAACGAAAAACTTAACGAAAGTTAGTGAAAAGGACGTTATCGGCCAAATTGAAAACCCAGGGGATACAAATTGAGAACAAAATTGAAAAAGGATAAAAAGCATCAAACGGGACTACCACAAAGACAAAAACGGATAATTTCCCTATTATTAATTATGAAAGTTATACCGTATAACAAAAGCATAATTGAAAAAATTAAGTTTTTTTTTGCTTTTTGTAATTTATTAAAAAGAAAAAAATCACTGTCCACGTGTTACCAAGTATCGGAAAGAGTCCCCGGAGCTGCGATCAACTCAAGTCAGATAAAGTCAATTATATATCTCCGATACTTAAAAAATAAAAACCAACTCATTTGCAGCATACGATTAACCCCAATCAATCACTCTTTCTACAGTTACGTAAATCCCCTAAATTCACCCACCAATTAAATTAACTCACAGACTCCCCCCAATCCATTTACATTTCCATTTCTAAATATCTGATATACACAATTTCAACTTTCTAGGGTTTCTTCATTTCATTTCTCGATGAGCTAATTTAAACCCTAGCTCATTTAATTTGATTTAGCTTCCATACGATGGAAGTTCAAAATTCAGGAGCTGAGAGTCAAAGTCAACCGATTCAGAAAACCGACGGTGATGTGACAAAGATCGTCGGAGCTCCGGCGGCGGTTGTGGCAGATGGTGGAGTGAAGGCGGAGGTAGGTAATGTGGTTGTGAAGAGGAAACGTGGACGGCCGCCTAAGGTTCAGGCGAAGGAACCCGCGGTTAAAAAGAGTAAAGAAGAAGATGAAGATGAAGATGTTTGTTTTATTTGCTTTGATGGTGGAAGTCTCGTGCTCTGTGATCGCCGGTTTGTGCTGATTTCTTTTGCTTTTTTGATGTCACATTTTTGTGTGTTTGATATACATAATGTGTGTATCTATTGAGCTGCATGTGGTTAGCATTTTCATTATTGAGAGTTAGTTTTAGCTAAGTTGATGATAATATGAGGTAAGTGTAGTAATACAAGGTATAAGTATATGTATATATGGATATATGCACTTTATAAACTGATGAACAAGTGATTATGTTATTTTTTTGGGTTTAGGGGCTGTCCAAAGGCATACCATGCTGCTTGTATTAAGCGGGATGAAGCATTTTTTCGATCCAAAGCTAAATGGAATTGCGGTATGTTGCTGTTTATGTTTATTACTACGATTCATGTAACATATTTTATTTTCTTCGGGATACATGTCAATGATGTCATATCTATTTCTAGGTTTCTCTCCATGAATGCCTTTAACATTTATGTAATTTAAATTGTGTTCATTTTTTTAGTTTGCAGTTACGTTAATTTTTGAAAGAAAGATAAAATCTAAGAATGTTATTTGATTTTTAATTTAAAGTTTAGTCCAAAAGTTAGCAATTCAGTGTCTTTTGTAACTATCTTTCTATCAATTACAATATTTATTTGAGTGAATTGCAAGATTTATTAATATTGCGCTGTTTATATGAATCTCAGGTTGGCATATTTGTAGCATGTGCGAGAAGACAGCCTACCATATGTGCTATACTTGTACTTATTCATTGTGCAAAGGGTGCATTAAAAAGTCCGATTATGTGTGTGTTAGAGGTGATAAAGGATTTTGTACAGTTTGCATGAAAACGATCATGCTGATTGAAAATAAGGGAGATGCAACGGTAAGCAAAACTAATTTCTAATATGCACTTAATATATGTGGTGTGTCAATGGTTCGGATTTGGATTAGATAGGCTAATGATTCATCTGTTATGTGACCCAACTAAATGCATCGTGATTGGATCCATTAGGTAATGCATCATAATATGCTCCATGACCCAGTATCGGAAGTTGAACATCTTATTGTTTTTTTTTTTTTTTTTTGGGGGGGGGGGGGGGGGGAGGTCATTATTATGTAAGTGTAGAATTAAAAAACAGTCGTGGATATTTATGGAAACCTTCTATATGGTTATATATAATTTAGAAACAAATAAATGTTAAAAAATATCAATTGTAAATGATCACAACTTGAAAATAAAATCTTCAAACATCATTCTATATTTCTCAATTCCATTAAGCGTCTTTTGAGATGATAAAAAGTTGGATAGTATATAAAATAAATAATATTTTTAACGCCAATGAGAGTATGTTGTTTTTGACATTGGCCAGCGTAATGAACTGCAAATAGGATATAGTTATTAAGTTATTACAAACGTAAAAAAGAACATTTTAAATATCACTCATACTATTATGAAACAAAGAGAGAGTATGTTGCCGTTTTGTGACATTTGCCCCTCTAAACTTTAAGTGGAATTAAATACTACAATCATAAGATCGAACATTTTAGTTTTATTAATGAATGGATCGATAGAGATGCATCATGAATTGACACAAGTTTTGATCTGCCTATGCGGGTCGATCTGTTGGATCACTTGCTACTTTGGTAGATCAATGGATTAAGTTTTTGACCGTTAAATCACATAAAATAATTGGATAGGATCTAGATCAAGTCCTGACCCATTGCTGGACCTACCTAATGTAGCTTACTTGATGCTGTATACTAGACTCTTTTTGAGACGTAAATATTATTCCCTTCATTCAATAATTTTGCTTATATGTTCTCATCTGCAAGTTTTTCAGGCAAAGGTGGACTTTGATGACAAAACCAGTTGGGAGTACCTCTTTAAGGTATATTGGGTTTACCTAAAAGGAAAGTTATCTCTAACCCTTGATGATCTTACTCAAGCTAAGAATCCGTGGAAAATATCTACCACAACTGTGACCGTCGAACCAACTAGTTCACATATTAGTGCCAGTGGTCGAAGAAGCATTACATCTGACTTAGCTTTGGCGAATCTGGAGGCTAATGAATCTAAAAGAAGAAAGACAGATGAGGAAACAAATGGACTCCCTAAGGAATGGGCAAGCAAAGAGCTACTGGATTTTGTTGCGCACATGAAAAATGGAGATACATCTGTGTTATCTCAGTTTGATGTCCAGGCGCTTTTGTTAGAGTACATTAAAATAAACAATCTTCGAGACCCACGAAAGAAAACTCAAATCATGTGTGATTCAAGGCTACAAAGTCTCTTTGTAAAACCACGTGTTGGCCATATTGAAATGTTGAAGCTGCTGGAACTCCATTTTTTCAGAGAAGAGGATTCCCAGAAGAACACAACCAACAGTAGGGCAAAACAAGGGAACACTGATTGCAAAACTGACAATATGGTGGCGGTGGTTAACAAGGAACGTAAAAATCTCAGGAAGGGTGAACAACGCAAAACACAGAATAAAATTGATGAATTTGCTGCAATTGATGTGCATAACATGAATTTGATATACCTGAAGCGTAACTTGATGGAGAGCCTAATCGGAGATAGTGAAAAGTTTCCTGAAAAGGTAGTTGGGTCGATTGTGCAAATAAGAATATCTGGCAGCGATCAGAAGGATGATATGTATAGGCTTGTACAAGTAGTAGGTAATGCAATGACATTTCAGTACCATTTGCAGGAAATATTATGCGATGTACTGATGTCTGTAAAATTTACAATTGTTTTTTACAGGAACGACTAAGGTGGATGTACCTTATAAAATTGGTGATAAATCGGTGGATGTTATGCTTGAAGTATTGAACTTGGACAAAAAGGAGACGGTGTCAATTGATACAATTTCTAACCAAGAATTATCTGAGGTTAATAATTATATCCTCCTAATATAACTCCCATATTGCTTGTTTTTACACTATATAAATGCTACATCAGTATAAAAGGATAAGATACAGTCCTTTTTGTTTTTCAGGATGAGTGCAGACGTCTGCGAGAGAGTATAAGATGTGGGCTTGTGAGATGTTTTACTGTAGTAAGTCAGCTTGCCAATATTTATCATGAATCCTCTAACCCCCTGTATTTGCTAATGCCATGTTTTGTGACTGATCTAGGGTGAGATACAAGAGAAGGCAATGGCTCTCCAGCCAGTGCTGCTTGATGATGTGAGTTATTTGATTTCAAGATAATGAGATATAGTGTTTGAACATTGAACGAGAACCTGTAACTTTGAATTGAAGGGTTAATGTTTTCCAAGGAAAATGTTTAGTTATAAGTAGTTTTGCGCGTTTTAATCAAAACTATTGGTTCATAGCTAATATGTAGGTTCAGTTGGAAAGCTTAAATTGTTATAATGTAGTTCAAAATTTCTATATTAATGATCTGGTTAAAAAGTTCCTTGACCAGTTGAGATAAACATCCCCCCAAAACGATCCATTAATAAGTAAATGGGCTGAACTTGTCACATCTAATAAGAGATGTGGTTTCTTTGTTAGTTTAATAAAATGGTTTTCCTTCACTTGCGTAATGTAGAGGATGGAAACTGAGACGCTGCGGCTCAACCAACTTCGCGAACAAGCAAGTCAAAAAGGGCAAAAAAGGGGATATCCTTTTATTACACCTTACTTCATTTATTTTTTCTTTTATTCGGTTTAGCTCATGATAATTGATTATTCTTGGTGCTTCCATTCATGCTTTTGTTTCTCTTTGCTGGTTAACTTGTCTCCCTTTACTATTAAATATATGTTAACTTCTTTTGCTATCAAGTTCTCTAGCTTCTGCTAGTTTTACAACCAATCCACCTAAGTTTTACCTTTATGTTCTTTTTTCATCTGAATTCCTTGACGAATTCCACTCTTAAAGATTGTTTGAAGAAACTTCAACTTCTGAAGACACCCGAGGAGCGCGAACGCAGATTACGGGAAATTCCAGAGGTTCATTCTGATCCAAAAATGAATCCCGACTATGAATCTGATGACACAGAGGAGTATTTTAACAACGAACATGGTTTGTTCAACACCCTTTCAAAGTAGAGTTTTTGTGTAGTTGAACATAGGGTTGACAATATGGGCGGGTCGGGTTATGAGTCAATACACATAATTTTTAGTATGGATTTTGTTATCCATACTTAAAAATAATAAATAATTGGTGAGCCAAATATGATTATGAAAGTGCATTATCACAATAACAATCCCAAGCAATTTTGAAGGTTTATGCACTTGAATACATTTTGGATACTTCCAACCTGTTTGACCCACTCACCTGTTTCCTTTCAGTTAAATCTTTTAGCTTAACTCATATAGTCAGACTAGCATAATACCCGCACTATGCAGCGGAATACAATTTTTTATTATAAATTGTGATTCAGTGATAATCGTATATTATGTTTGTTGTTCATGGATTATTTATAATGGTGACTCAATAATGATAGTTTACTCGTATGTAGAGTTAAGGATTCAAGATACGGTGGTGAGTCTTATGAGTATGATAAATTAATATTAAATAAAAATTACATAAGTTATATTTAGAAATGTTGAATCTTAATTTTAAGAGTTGTTATATATAAAACACCAAAATGCTTTATATATTAGTAAAGAAGTATAGATGACCTATTATAGACAAAATATATCCCAAATTGTCCTAGTTGCATATAAAGGGTCGAAATTGCCACCTCTAGGTGAACATATGCATTTTAGTTTTTACATTTGACTTCTCTTAACCAATAGTGCTGTGAATCTTTCCAGGAGAACATCAGAAGCCAAAGTTTCCTTGGGTCAGTGGCAGGAATACAATCACTCCTAAAAAGAGAGCAGAAAGTTTGAAGGATCAACCCACGAACTCAGGTGTCACAACTTACCCACATGTTAAGGAGTCTTCTAGTAAGGTTACAGAGGGATCAAACACAGGAAAGGATGTGTACGGGTTAAGTAGCTCAGGGAGACCACAGAACGAGGTTGACTGTAATGGTTCAACCATCTCAAAATGCAATCCTGAAGCTACTGTGAGTTCATCTTTATCCAACAATGCTTCAGAATCAGCACCTTCGTTTCTTTCTATGTCTGGCAATCCATCTGTCAATGATAATGTGTGGCATTACCGAGACCCTAGTGGAAATGTTCAAGGGCCGTTTTCTATGGTACAGCTGCAGAAGTGGAGTACAAGTGGATATTTTCCAGCTGATATGAGGATATGGACGGGCCGAGAGGCAGATTCGTTACTTTTGAACATAGTATTGCAAGAACAGTTTCATAACGACAATGGTCAGTGGCCGAAGAACATAGCTTGCGATACCAAAGTTGGTAATGAAAGTGAGAGTATCTCTGTTTGCAGTCCAGTTCCATCGTCTACCATTCCTGCAACTTCATATGCTATAAATTCTGTCAATCTTGAGAAGCTACCTGACAATTTGGATTCTAATCCCCCAAGTGTTGCGTCTTTGACCGAGACGAATGAGTCAACCAAACCATTTGATACCCAAATTATGCCTGATATCAATCATCACGTTTCTTCAGTTTTTACTGTTGCAGATGCAGCTCTTGTGGATTTGCCAAATCCTTTACTGAAGAAGGAAAACCATGAAAATGAGAAAATACAAGATACTGGAAACAAGGAGCAGTCAAAGCTTCTGGTTCAAGACTCAGGGAACCCGCCTAACTGGAGTACAACTTTAAGTCTAGTAATTGGTGGGACCCAACTTCCCGAAACAGCCGATGAATGGGGCAGATATCCTCCTGCTGCAGTCAAACCCGGGGAATGGGAATCGGGTCGTGTATTGGATCATCAAGTTGCTACTACAAACTCCACTATGGAGCAAGTTACCAATTTGCCATCATGGAATGGACTTGGTGAAACAATCGAGTTTAGCACATTGGCGGAGGAATCTGTTTCGGATCTTTTGGCTGAAGTTGATGCAATGGAGTCCCGAAATGGTGTCCCCTCACCTACTTCTAGAAGGAATAGTTTCCTTGAGGATTTGTTTAACGGATCCATTGATGATTTCAGTCCGACTGCTGATCAGGGTACAAGGAGTGATGGGTTTAGCTCCACTGCAGATATACAGTTAGGTCGTCAATCCACGGGTTTACAGTTCTCTTTCGGGCTTGAAACCAAATCCACTTGTGCTGTTAGTATACCTCAAACTACAAATTCGGATAATATGGGTTTTAAGTGGTCTGAAATGGGTGGTTCTGAGCTCCAACCACCCCGTCAAGACATGATTGATTTAAATGATTCCACCCGGGCCGAAGTTGATGAGGGAGAACGAGAAACCAGAACCGAAAATAATCGAATTGAAGAAAAGTCAACAAATCGTACGGTTGTCATGGCCCACAACCAGGCAGAGTCACGGGAAAGAAGGAAGTCTAAAGAGAAAGAGGGTGAATATGTAGAACCGGAGGTGGCCAGAACAAAGGTTGGTCATGGTTTTTCAGAAGCCAAGGAGGAAGAAAGTGAATTAGTCCAGCCAGAGGCTGCACCGCCACCGCCACCGCCACCGCCACCGCCACCACCACCACCACCACCACCACCACCACCACTGCTGCCACTTCCGCCACCGCCACCACCACCACCACCAGTGCCACCAACAACGGGATTGGACGTGGTTGATTCAAGAAGAGCAGTATCTGGAAGACCTTCTCAAGTAACCACGAGTACAGGTCGAGTCCACTCCCACACCAGTGGTAGCCGGAGCGGGAACGTATCCCGGGACTCGCATCATAGAAGGTCTAGTGGTGGTGGAGATAGATACACCAGTATCAGTCCAAGAGAAAGGGGTCACCATGTTGAAGATTCAGGATATAGTAGAAACAGTAGATCTTCATGGAGTAGACAGTCTTCATTTGGCAGTGGCGGCAGTAGCGTTGGTGGTGGTGGTGGAAGTGGTTATTCCCGGCCGCCATTGAAAGGACAGCGTGTTTGTAAATTTTACGAAAGTGGGCGTTGCAAGAAAGGCTCAGCCTGCAACTATTTGCACCCGCAAGACAGGTAACTTTATATGGTGGTTTGAATTGGTGACATGCCTTTTTTGTGTAATCAATATATGTTGTAGTATGATGATGTCTAGATGTAGTTCATATGGAGTTGTGACTTGTAATTTATTCTGCCTACGATTCAATTTACCTCTTGTTCGCTCCGATACCATTTCTTCTCTTGCATTAAATGACACTTGCGCGAGACATATTATCTGAACACTAAAGATGAAATCAAGAATTCACGGAACATAACTTGCCAAAGACATCCTAATCGATGTATGAAGTATTATCTCGAGATATCTTCTTAGAACTCTAACAAATGTTTTCAAACTCTCTTCTTTAATGCTTAGAATTTGGATATACGAATTTTTTATTTTACCATTTCATTCACCCAATAACTAATATGCCAACATGTTATTATGGAAAATCTAAAAATTCCTACAAAATATATTTGAACAAAATTACACAATAATGTTATTATGAAAACTCTATTATACAAATACGTACATTTCATTTAGATGTAGAAACACACATACATTTTTAAGTTTTACAAGTCAGACATACATTTATAAAATTTTTTATATAAATATTTTTCTAGCTTTATTTTTTATTTAGTAATAATTCTAAACTTATCAATAATCAAAGTGGAGTACTTGTAGCTTATGATTACATGTTTAATGTTCTAAAGGTTTGAAGTTTAAGCTGCCATCAAGTTACTAACTATAAGGATGACAAAATATTTCATATATTTGTACTATTCTTAATGTCTTAAAAATTTGGATATCAAAAATTACGCTTATATTCATATCACTAATTACATAATAATATAAATCAATATATACATAATTGTTTATTTTAATATGTACACTACATATTTATATTTATATTTACTTACAATTTAATAATAAATAACAAATACAATCCAACTATAAATTCAACCAATTCAATTTTTAATCTATATATCCTGAAGTGTTTTGCACATATATCAAAAATTTAAAGAATCAGTATATTTGTAGTTAAATCACCATTATTATTATTCATAACTATTATGATAACATAAACTATAAATGAGTTGAAAACATATAAAAACAAATATATAACAATAATATAAGTTAATACAACTATTATCATTACATCAATTATCATTGTAAATCATTATAAATTTATTTATTTATTATTGTCGTATTATACGGGTCTCTCACTGATTTGTTTGTATTTTCTTAGTGGTATAACCTTTGATACAAGTCATATCAAGCGAAGTACATTGACACACATGTCGTAACTCTATTTGTATGTTTGTTTGGCTGATACGATATCGTTAGCTTTTTTTTATTTAAATTTGGGTTCTTTGGATTTGGACCATCGTGGATCTCTTCTTATGTTGGAAAAAATTATAACAATTAGATAAGAGATGGTTTAGCATTGTTTGCATTTCTCTACCTTACTGCTAATATGTCTTCTATTGATTAGTACATTTAAATGAGAGGTTATTATGTATATATGAAAAAGTTGAAGGTCGAAAACATAAATTATAAAATTTATTTGCTCACTGATTAGTCAGTAGCACAAAGTATTTAAGCTATCAATAATATGGATGATATGCCGTTTAACTCAACATACACAATAATCTTAAATTCTTGTAAGTCTGTTTATATCTTTTGACGATTAAACTTATCTGACTTTCGGCTTTAGCCAACTAAATCATTAGTTACACAAACTTCAACAGAATAAATCTTTTCTTTAATGCGAGTGTATATGGAAAAAATATTTTCTATGACTTGTCTAAGCATTAATATGAGTGTGTTTGATAATAACAAATTAAAGTTGAGAATTCATTTTTTAAATGTTTGGGGACTTATTTTAAGTGTTTTTGGAACTTATTTTTTTAAAAAGCCTCATTTTTGTTATGCATAAAATTTATAAATGTTTGTATAAAATTTATAAGAAATTATTTTCAAAAGCTCTCAACAGCCCTTTTGCCAAATACATCATGTTTGTTTCTTTTAAGTTCTGAACTGATAACGTGTCTGTGTGAACGTATAATGTCTGTTTTAAATAAGTCATAGATAAATAATTATTGTTTGTTTTATGTGCTAAATGAACCAATTGAATAACTAAGAATGATCAATTTAACCCTCTACATACAGTAATTCAAAGGACATTTCAAATGTTTTTTCAAGTTGTGATTTAATATGAAAATTCATATTTTGAAGACTTAAATAGTCAATACATGTTTTTTTTTACTAGGTCAATAACAAACACACTTACATAACTAAATTACATACTCAATTAAGCTCTATACTAATCAAGTCAAAAATAAAGAGACGATAAAGGTTGATTTAATAGAGGAGTTGGGAAATTTTTAATGAATATAACAAGAACAGAGAAACCACAGGTAACATATGTTTAAAGATGATTTAATTAAGCCTTTTTTTTTTTTTTTTTCTAGACTTATATTTCTCCATAGAATTTAAAAAGATCAAAACGAAAAACGAAATAAACAGCAACTTAAAATACGGGTACTCAACTACTATAATCTTCAATATTGGAGGATAGAAAATGACAACTAAAAAACCTCAAAGGACAAGTTTTGCAATTCGCTCAAATTCACAATCAAAATTTCGAAACGGTGTATCACGATCACGGAGTCTACGCCGACCATTTGAAAATTCAGAAAATTTCCGATCAAATCAACCAACATATGCTAGCAAATAATTAGCAATCAACACTTTATCCGTCGCAATGCCGTCGAAGTTAACGCAGACGCAGAGATACGCCGCCGCAGCGTTATTCGGATTATCCCTAAATCAGGCTCAAATTCACCAAACTCTTCTGTTAGGTTCTTCTTACGATGAACTCACGGAAGATCGTGGCAGCAACGCAAGCAGTAAAGATTCTGTCGCTGATGACCCTCAGCTTTGGGTTAACGAGTCCTCGGGTCTGCTCCGACCCGTTTTCAGGTTTTTTACTTTAAATATTCTCTAATTATACGAAATAGTATATGTATATACTTGTATCTAGGTTTAATACAGTTTAATTGTAGAGTCCAATGTGTGATTCTATCAGTGATCATAATTTTCCCTATTTTGAATATACACTCTATTATTGTAACTCCAATTGCACGTACTGCTAAATACACGGTTTTAGAAATATATACTGTATTCATCGTAGAATTTGAGGTATGATTGTATCAGTGATCATAATTTTCCCTAATTTTGAATATATAATGTATTAATTAATGTAACTTATATTGTACGTACTGCTAAATGTAGGTTTCTAAAAGTTGATCGGTCAGCGTGGTCTGGTATAGAGGAAACTGCTGGTTCTATGTGTTCGAGTCAGCATATCGAAGCGGTATACAACTTTATACGGTTTTTTAAAATGTGTTTGTTTTTCGACTAGTGTTATTGATGTTATTGCAGTTTTTAAGCTTACTGGCGGAAGAAAGCGATGATGCTTCTATAGAAGATTCAGAACATGAACTTGCTTTGTCTAATGCTGTTAATGCTATGGCGGCAAGCATAGAAACAACTGCTGAAGATTATGAGGCTAGAAAAGAGAAGCAACGCGCGTATGCAGATGAGTGGCAAGAAAAGTATGCCACTAATGAATCAAAATCTGAATTGCAGAAAGAAGATGTAAATATTGAGCTTTTAAATATCGAGCTGGAGAAAGATTGCAATAAGCAGTTAAAAATGGAGCAGGAAAAAGAGTGTGACAATGAGATGTTAAAATATGAGCAGGAAAAAGAGTGTGATAATGAGAAGTTAAAAAGCGAGCAGGAGGACTGCAATAGTGAAAACTTAGAAAACGATCTGAAGAAAGATTTTAATAATGTGAAGATTGAAAGCGAGCTGGGGAAAGATTGCAAAAATGAAATCTGTAAAAACGAGCAGGAGATAGATTGCAAAAATGAAAACTTGAAAGCAGAGCAGGAGATAGGTTGCACGTCGCCTGACACGAAAGAAGTGTCGATTGCATCCAACAGTGATGTTGAAGAAACACCCATTGAAGAGGTGAAGATGCTCAGTTATGGAAGGAAAGTTACAGTTTTATATGAGCTTCTTTCAGCTTGTTTGGCAGATACACCTGAAGATGAAAACAGTAAATCTAAGAGACGACTGAAAGGTTATGATGCTCGTCACCGTACTGCTTTGCGGTTGCTGACAACATGGTTTGACATCAAATGGACCTTGATGGTTCGTTTTCCTATATGGTGAATTTTTCTTTATTTTTTTTTACATACATAATGTGATCTTTAATACGTTCTAAAAAAGTGGTTTTGTGTTTGCAGGAAGCAATCGAGATCATTGTTGCTTGTTCTGCAATGGCGGTTTTGAAACAAGAAGAGGCGAAGGAAAAGGATCAAGCACCAAAAAGCGCATGGACAAAGTGGAAACGTGGAGGTATCATTGGAGCTGCTGCTTTAACTGGTGGAACGTTAATGGCAATTACTGGTGGTATAGATACGACATCTCAAATTTACTAATCTTTTAGTATATATAACGTCATCGGTATAATGTTACATGGTAGTTTTGTTTTTCTTACGTCTTCAACAGGTTTAGCTGCTCCAGCAATTGCTGCAGGATTTGGTGCTTTAGCACCTACATTGGGCACCATTATACCCGTGATTGGAGCTGGTGGGTTTGCCGCTGTTGCGACTGCTGCTGGAAGTGTTGCAGGTTCTGTTGCAGTTGCTGCATCATTTGGAGGTGAGTAAAGAATCACATATCATACTAGTTTCTTTATAAGAATTCACTGTCCTGTTGGCTAACAATCAGATTTAAATAGCTGCTGGAGCGGGGCTAACTGGGACAAAAATGGCTCGAAGGACGGGAAGCATTGACGAATTTGAGTTCAAAGCCGTAGGGGAAAACCATAACCAAGGCGTGAGTTCTTTTTAGCTTCCTTTTCTATTTTGTGACAATATATCTCATTAAGCTTATGTTATCAGAGGCTGGCGGTTGAGATATTGGTCTCGGGATTTGTTTTTGAGGAGCAGGATTTTCTGAGGCCGTGGGAAGGCCAAACTGATAACATGGAAAGGTAATGCGACATTTTGGTAGTTCTTTTAGTTGATTTTTTTTTATAAAAAAAAAACTAATATTCTAATTACACCAACTCGTCAGATATGCACTACAATGGGAATCCAAGCATTTAATTGCAGTCAGCACCGCAATTCAGGACTGGCTTTCATCAAGTAATTATTTAACCTTTAAAAATTAACTAATTTACTAATTAAAATATAGTTGATGTCTTGATGATATACTCTTTTTTAATATATATGCAGCGCTTGCATTGGGACTGATGAGACAAGGTGCAATGATGACTGTATTAAGCTCTTTTCTCTCAGCTTTTGCCTGGCCTGCAACTTTACTTTGGTTAACTGATATTATCGACAGCAAATGGACAATTGCTGTGAACAGGTTTTTCATTTTATAATTTTGCTCCTCCTATTTTCTAATTTTGAAACTTAAGTTTGTCTATCGATTTCATAGACATTTTCATGATTAAAACCTGAAGTTTTCATGATATTGAAAATGTAAATAATGATTGTAATTGTAAGTCATAAAAAGACTCGGTCTGACTCTGACACCTTTTTCCTGCAATTGTCAAACCAGCTCTAGCTGGAAGTAGCATTCCATTAATCAATGTAAATCTCCACTTTAAACGTTAATTTTTCCAACAGATCTGACAAGGCTGGAAAGCTGCTTGCTGAAGTGCTAATCAAAGGGTTGCAAGGCAACAGGTACAATAAATTTTTGTTATGCCATTTCAGCTTCCATTAAAAGGTCATTGAAATGTAGTTCCGCTTTTAGCTTACACTGCTAGTAGAGGTGGCAAGATGGGCGGGGTCGGGTAACGGGTCAAAATAGGTTTTGGTTGAAGCAGAATTTATTTAGCACCGAGGAATGGCCGGGCCAGGTCGTCTGGCTAGCTATCAGTTTCTTGTCCCTTCTTTATTAGTATTTATATAAATAATGAATGCGTTAATTATGATTACAAAAGCAGTATTAGTAAGACAATGATCTAAGTCTTTGAGTAAAACAATTTAGGAGGTTGTATGCATGGAAACAAGACTTTGGGCGACTTTTAACCTGTTTGACACTATATTTTCTTATTTGACCCCTTTGAGAGAAAACACAACCCAATACTAGTTTGGGGGATATAAACCTTGCCCCTGTCTAAGAAGCATGCCCATCCAGTTCTCCAGGATCATTGGGTGCTTATAACTTTCAGGCCCGTGACATTAGTCGGTTTCTCACTTGGAGCACGTGCGATCTTCAAGTGTCTTCAACATCTGGCTGAAGCCGGATATGGTAAGTGGTTGGTTTCAGAATTAGGTTTGTCATAGTGGCTTTGTAGCTCGAAAGATATTTATGCACATCTTTAATTGCATTTGCAGATGGAGTTGTAGAAAGAGTGATTCTACTTGGGGCACCTATTGCTATACAAGGTGAAAATTGGGGGGCTGTTAGAAAGGTACTCCATAAACTGTTTAGCATAAGTTTGTTATTTAACGTCCTATGTTTCTTCAATTTATTTATTTTATTTTTATTTTTTTTCGTAGGTAGTTTCTGGTAGATTCATAAATGCCTACTCCACAAATGATTGGATGCTGGGAGTAGCCTTTCGTGCCAAGTATGTAAATCGTTAATTGAATCATTCATTGATGACTCTACGTCCATTCTATTATATTACTAGAGTCTCGTACTTTCGTAAGATTCAAATTTTCTTCTACTACAGTCTCCTTACTCAAGGATTAGCTGGAATTCAATCCGTCAATGTTCCAGGAGTCGAGAATGTAAGTTCGCTATATTTCTCAACATCACATTTTGTTTTATCCCGTTCTGTAATTCAAATCTAAGCTTAGATTTATGACTAGCTTTTGCAGAAGTCTGAAACTTTTGTATTTGGTTACACATATTTTTTTCTTTCTATATTTTCAAAAGAACAATTAGAGGAAAATAACAAATAAAAGGCGGTAAAAACGAGATCTAAACTAAATGTTGTGTCTACAGGTTGATGTTACTGAACTGATTGATGGCCACTCATCCTACCTATGGGCTACACAGGAGATACTAGATCGTCTTGAATTAGAAGCGTATTTTCCCGTTTTGAGAAAGAAATTGTACCAATAACTAAAGCAGGCTTGAGATTGTTCCTGCAGAAAAACGTAGATTAATTTTTTGAAGAAACGTTTATATTGTGGCACGAGGTAGGTATATAGAGGATGGCTCTTCCTTCATGTTATTTATGTACAGTTTGTGCTGTGTTTAAAATTATAAATATAAATTTTAATGTCATGCTACTTGTGCTTGATTCAACATATAATATGTCCCTTGATTTAACAGTTAATATATTGTAAGAATTTTTTATTCTTTTTAATCGGGTTTATCTTTGTTATGAGGTAGTTAAGGAACTTAAGAGAAACCCAAAAGAATAAATGACGCAATTTGTCAATCACAGTATCAATTTTAGTTTATTTAAAAGACATAATGTGAAGTATTTTGGTACATATGTTTATTTAAAAAACATAATGTGTAGTATTTTCGTATATATGTTCATTTAAATCGATTTTAAGTATCTTTTAGATATGGGCTAATGGTCCCAGTCTGAGAGCATTCTAATTGCGTCCTCTTCGTCTTCCATTGATAGCAATCCGTCTTTGACTTGCTTCTTGATGAAGAAGCTCGAAGACATCCATTGATAGCAATCCGTCTTTCTCCGAACTCATCTGGAATATCACGGAGCAGCTTCATGTCCCTGTTCCGGTCCCCGATGCAGCCCCGTCATCAGTAGCTAAAACCAAGGTCGGCCCTCCCCCATAAGGCTGGTCATCCGTCTTTAGCTTGCTTCTTGATGAAGAAGTTCGAAGACGGAATATAAGTGGGGCCCAATTTTTTTTTTTATTTTTTATTTTTTAATTTTTTTTTTTTGTGTGTTGTGTGTAGTAAAATTATCATTAGTAAATGGTGTGTGCAATCTTTCTGAAGACTGGTCATCTGTTGATAGTGTTTCAGTTTTTGTTAGGTCTTTGTGAGAAAGTTCTGACGTGGCACTGAGATAGCACAAAATGCAAAAGAAAAAACGGTCATCCGTTGACGGGTGGTCTTAGAATTGATTAAATTAAAGAGTTAATTATGTGGTTTGGTACTTGTGGTTATACTGAAATTACTTGTTTAGTCCCTTAAACTTTTTAATTACGTGGATTGTCCTTTATTTTGAAACTTTTTAGTTGGATGGTCCTTTATTTTGAAACTTGTTATTTGGATAGTCCTTTAAACTAACGCCCGTAAAGTTTGTCTGTTAACTTTCTCTTGTGCAAGGCGTGTGAGGGTAAAATGATCATTTTATTATGTTGGGTAGTTGTATACACATTTTAAAAACTATTTTTCTAATTCTCTTCCCTCTCCCGTTATCTCTTTTGTTTAAAAACGTTGTGACCGAACTAAAATATAGACTTTATGGATTATAATTTTAATTCTCGATTATTGATTTTTGTTTGAAGAAATGGTGATAATCTAAGGGTGATAGTGACTATATTTAATTCGTTTGTGATTTTTTGTTTTTGTTTTTTATTTCTTATGTTAAATGATGATGATAATTGAACGTGACTCTTAATATGTTTTGAGTGAATTGATTATGAAATATATATAATTAATTTGGAGCTATCAATGATGAAAAAGTATATAAGAAAGAGGGTGATTTGGTTATAGATAATAAATAGAGGATTGTGTAGAGAAGAGTGAAAAACGATATATGAGTAATGACTCATTCAGTTCGAAGAATTAGGTTAGAAAATACTTTGTACATAGTTTTTTATTTTCATTTTTAGTTTTATTTATTCATTTAATGAAACAATAAATGTAAAAAGAACATAACATATAAAAGATCATTTTACCCTCACATGCCTTATATATGTCAAAATTAACAGACTTTAATCTAAAGAATTAAATAAATAATTAAAAAATTTAAAGAACTAAACAAGTAATTTCAGTATAACGACACACGAACAACCGAATAATTAACTATAAATTAAATAACTCGGGAAGTCGTAGGTTTCACCGTAATTACTTTAACATAAAAAAGCGGAAGTTTTTATTTTCCATTTTTCTTTTTTACGATTGGTGTCAAGAAGGTACAGTGTGGTACACGTAGATAAAACAGTGCGAGCGAGCGAATCACCATTTTTGGTTCCAGTTTACTTGTACAACAAATTTGTTAGCACTATCATCGTCTTCCGAATCTGAAAGCAAAATCATCTGTGTGTGAGAGAGAGAGATAGAAAGATACATGTTGTAATAATCAGAATTAGATAGTGAAATCGATGGGTGAAGAAATGCAAGAAGCAAACCCTAGTTCAAAAAATGATGATAATGATAATAAAAGTAATTTACAATTGTTGAACGAAAAAGGAGCTTCTAGAAAAGGTAAATCATGTAAAGGATGCTTGTATTATTCATCAACTCTCAGGTCAAATTCGCGTAATCCTGTTTGCGTTGGCTTCACTCGTTCCCTTCCTAAAGGTATTCATTGTTCATTCCACTTTTAACTATGTCAGACTTCTACATATATTGCACATATGGTTTGATTTCGTGTTGTTGATCAGGAATTCATGTTATGTTTTGATTCTTAACATTTATTATTGATTTTTGCAAAATTCAGTTTGTAAGTAGTCAGTTTATGTTATTAGGTCAAATTGAGATTTAGGTTGCTAATAGGACGTCAAACAGATTAGGTTTTTTACTTTATTGATATTGATTTGAATAGAAATATATTAGGACGTCAAACGAAGTGTGAAGCATTTAAGTTATTTTAGATATGGAGTAGTATAATTGTGTTGGACTTATTATGTTTTTGTTTGGCTAAAGGTGTCGTTTGAGTGATCATAGATTGCAGCTTCGTGTACTTGTATCTATATGCTTTTAGTAGAATAGCAAGTTTTCTGATTTTAGGTCACTGCATACTTGAAATCATCTATCTTGCTTTTAAGCACATAGACCCCTAAAAGTATAACTTGACTATAATTCTGTGCCCAAGTAACTCTTCAACTAACCTAACAATTATCATTCACTTAACTTACTAATCTGAATAATCCCTACCTAATCCACCTAATCCACCTAAAATCATAAAACGTTCAACAGAAATTGCTATCTAATTGAAGTGATGGGGGATGTTTAACTGTGTGAGTCAATCTTCTGTTGAATGAGGGTAGACTGGAGTTCCTAGAATTGCAAAAGACGTTGAAAAGAGTGAAAGAGGAAATGAAGAAGAAAAATAAATTAGAGAACACCTTCTGATCTTGTGGCATGGGTTTCAAGACTGCCAAGGCTGGTAGCTTATAGAGTAAATAGTCACATAGAATATTTTTGTGGTGAGTATCTTATATGCTGGTGTGTGATCTAATTTGTGGGTGTATCCATATCGACACCTTTGTAGCGTGTATATAACAAAGTTATGGCTTTTATGGTTGCCTTGTTCAAGGTTTCAAGACTGCCAAGGCTGGTAGCTTATAGAGTAAATAGTCACATAGAATATTTTTGTGGTGAGTATGTTATATGCTGGTACGTGATCTAATTTGTGGGTGTAGCCATATCTACACCTTTGTAGCGTGTATATAACAAAGTTATGGCTTTTATGGTTGCCTTGTTCAAGGTTTCTTGATAGCAGATCTTAGCTTTTTCTCCTTTCCACTAATAAAGAACTATAATTTGACTCTTGACTACTCCTGGTATATTTTAATGCAAATTTACCATGAACGTTGTTGGTAAATTACAGGAGACAGTTCTATTGTTCAGTATATGTTAATTCTTTTAGGGCTTAAAGGAGTTACCAAAATATACCTGAAAGCCTTTGTAGTCTCACAATATTGAAGGTAAAATTGTCTATCTGGTATTCGAGGAGAATCTAGTTTTTACATATGTGGGAGGGAGGCAAGATATGCCAAGCTTCAGGCTCAGGCTTTTAACTTATGGTCCCATGTTTTTAATATCTGAAAGAGTTGTTGGCATCATTGTCTCTAAGTTATACACATAGCACAAATTTTGATGGAAACGCAATGAATTTCACCATGTCGTGGCCTAATTGAGAGTTGATTAGCAAGGAATGTCATACTTTGTGAATTTAATTTCCATTCAATTTGATCATTCTAATCTATTGAAATTAGACATAGTGATTTGAGGGTGCTAGCAAAAGATTAAGATAACATTGATGACGAATCTATGTAGACAATTTTATGAATGAATGATCAAGTTTAAACCATTCTCTGACATCAGCATGACGTCTTGGCCGTCATGTGCTTATAATGATTTTAAAATTGAAGATTGGTAGTTTATCACTGGGAATACAGACAATATAGAATTAGCGTTTACTGTTTAATACACTACATAAATATCATGATAATATTTTCTTATCACATATGCAATTGGTAGTTATAAAACTAGCACTTGTTTGTGGTGTTTGTTGAACTTTGACATGTTTCAATTGCTCTAATGTCATTTGTATTACATTTAATGGATAAATGATGATCTTGTTGCACATTGATAGTTTCTGTAGCCTTTTGTCATTATGCCTCTATTTGCTTCTAGAGTAAATTAAATAACTTGCAAGTGTTGTAAGTTTGAAACACCAGACGTACCATATTACTGTTCTTAAATTAAAAAAATATGGGATCCTGAATTTAACTTCAATAAGCAGTACCTCGATACTATGTTGGAGAATCTGAGATGGAAGCTTCAAAAGAGGGTAGGAGCCTCGCTGATTTCAGATACGGTTGTGTTGGTTACTCTGTTTATTCAGATATGAAAAGTCAGAGCGGTGATGCGCAAGAAACAGAAAAGGAATTGCCGGTCTGTGTTGGCATTGAGGTTTGCTCTCTCAATCTGTTTGTACACACACATGTGTGCGTGTGCATGTGCGCAACTGCATGTTCCTCTATTCTTCATTGGTCAGTCTCTTGTTATATAATTACTATAACAGCTTCACTTACATTATCATGTGTAGGTTCTGGTGGACAGAAAAGTTACTAATACCAACTCGGCTCCTAGTCATGCTCATAACAAAGGTAAATCATTCAATTAGCATCATGATAAAAGTTTGTTTGGAGTTCTATTAGTAATTTTTATAAGTTTTTGTAATTTTCATGATCCATTTTTAAGTACCAAAGTCACACTTGAAACCTGCAACTAGACCTTTGTCCCAGTTAGGACTTGAACCCACAAGAACTTTGGTTGCTGGGCACCTACACCTTGGGTGCGGTAGCCGGTATTGGCCACATGATATTTAATTAGATGCCGCTAAAAGATTGTATTATTTATTATCCTTTTGTTTTGAATGTCTAACCTGTATTTTATAATCATCAATGACGATTCTTTTTCTATTTATACTTGGTAATGCTAGTTCTACGACATAATTGAGTTATTTTTTAGCTCAAAAAGTAAATATAAAGATACTGTTCTCATAAATTAGAACTAGTTCATTTGATATTTAAAGCCAAGATATGGCGTTATATTCTTCGTCTTGGTTTTGTATATGGATACATTACCTGTGCGTAGTGGGGGCTTGATTATGCACTTGGTAGGTACAACTAATGCATTGGCGGTTTTTTTTGTAGATAAGCATGCAGCTCCACAACCACGAGTAAGCAGGCCAGCACCAGCTCAATCTGCATCGGATGATTTCCTTAGCAGGCAAGTAGTCATATTTATGTTTTATGATACTCTGTCTCCATTTCGTCAAGTCTCAGTTAAGACATAGGTGTATTGTAAGGTGTAATGGGTGTGGGACTCTTTACTTTTCCAATATAAGTAGTGCTTGAATTTGCTACGAAAAAGTTGCATCCTGAATTTAGAGGTCAAATAAACTAATTGAGTAATTTCAGCCTCAAAATGATGTAGTTCAAAATTATAAAAAATTTGATAGTTCAGTATATCTAATGAAAAATCCATACCAAATTATTAATAACAAAATGTGTTTTGACTTTTTGTATTTGCTTACACTTGCTCTTGTTCAAAACAGATTTACTAGGAATGCAAATGTAGTTGCATCAGGTGTAGCAAAGAACGTGCGCAAAGTTGGCAATCAAATAAAGGAAAGTGTTGATGACATTTTGTATCCATATCGAAGACGACCAAAGTAAGAAGGATTGACTGAGTAAAGATCTAGGAATGGACATTCTTTATCCATACTCAAGAACACAAAATCAGGTTTACTGATGATACTGTGAGATCAAGAACGGTAAAAAAAGAAAAGAGAAGAATATCAAGGATCATCAAGTCTCTACTTTAAAGAATGCAAAAAGTTTCATTTGTTTAAATAATGGATTTGTTAACACTAAAGATTAGAAGTCCCTGATGATTTAGGTTGTGATATGCATCCTAGTACAATTTTTGTACACATACTGATACTTGCAGAAATGAGTTTTATGTTTACTTTCATTTTGTATATTGTGACATGAAAATTTCTAAAACCTTAATAATTGTTAGAAGTTCTCGGAATGAATTTGTTTGATTGTCGATTAACTTATATTTTGGTTTTGCGTGTTTGTTTGTTTGTTTTTGTAATCATTGTGTTTGGCTTTTCAATGCAAGTTGCAAACTATTGTTTTCTCAAAACTGTTGGAAGACTTCTCACTAATGATTAGTAAAAAAAGGCCCTATCATTTTTCAGTCTTATTAATTGAAATCAAGTATTTAACTAAATTTTATCGTATTGTATTAATACATCATTTGACAACTTATCCGATTGCTTAGTATCTGTGAATGATATGTTAGGGGTGGATGCCAACTTTATTATATCTTATGAAGAATGATAGATGTTTGCAATCATCAGTAGATTGGTGTCGCTGGTACATGCAATAGTTGTCCCCTGTGAGCTATTTTGATCATGTTTCTTGCAAGGCTAACACCATGGTTGAAAAAACAAAGAGGTAATATTGCATAGAGTATATTCAGTTTCTTATACCATGATGTTTTGCTAATATTACCTTTTGACTTATTAATTTCAGTATTTCTTGATATTGTGTTTTATTTTAAAGTTGATAAAAGTAAAGGCCAAATAGGATTAGAATCCGCTTTCTTATCAACTTAATCCACCCCTTACGGCGGATGTACAAGAATGTCCACGTTTCTAATTAGTACCATAAGTCCAATTACCTTGTGATTCGTGTGTTAAATACTTACATTACCAGTTAGCCGCTAATAAAATCAATGAGGAAATATGGCTCTAAAATGTAACAACTATGATAAGAAAATATAAATGAAAATATATACTAGACATTACACGAAAGCTATTGTACCAACCATTGTATGCAAACTTTATTCAAATAAAACATAGAACTTTCGATTGCTGATGAACCTTACATGCTCTTTGTTAATTAGTTATTTTTTCTATTCTACCTTTTTTAGCAAATAATAACTCTTAAAATATTTATAATGTAACTTTTAAATGGTTTAGGTTTGGAAAGGTGATGTGTACACATGAAATAGAGTTCGTTAAATTTTATAAAACACAAGTGAATCGTTATATAACTATGCACAAGTTTGTTTATAAATTACGATAAATTAAATTAAATTTAATTTATAACACAAATGAATCGTTACGATAAATTAAATTTATAAAAACATAACTTATACTTAACATCAACAAGCCCGTCTAGCTCAGTTGGTAGAGCGCAAGGCTCTTAACCTTGTGGTCGTGGGTTCGAGCCCCACGGTGGGCGTTAAATCGTATTTTTGGGGATTGATGACGTGGCGCATACCTTCTTATACCGAAAACGTGTACGGATCGGAAACTTTATCAAACAAAACAACCCGCAGTTACCGAAAAAATATAATCAACCAAACCTTTTATTTAGTTAATCCCATTCCTACGCGCATTTCCCAATAACAAACGAAAAAAACCCCCAAACCTAATCCAAACCCTCTTCAAATCAATTTCATTTCATTTCATTTCAATCAAATATTCACATCTTCTTCTTTCAATTAATACAGATTTTGTTCGATTTCAATTTTTAGTGTTTTGATTAATGGCCGCTTATGCGGCCTGTATTCGGGCCGGAACTAAACTCCGATCCGTTCAGGCGATCAATTCACCGGTTTTCAGAAACGCGTTTGCATCTACAACGGCAACAACGTCATCATCATCGCATTGTAATCCGATTAGCAACAGATTTGATTTCAGGCAGATTTCTCAACTAGTTCAATCTAATGGCAAACGTTTGTTTCTTGTTGATACCCTAGCGCTTGTAAGTCTGATTCTTGTTTTCTAGTTTATGAAATTGAATTAAATTTAGCATTTTTAGGAGGCTTTGAAGGTGTTTCGATGAACTTATGTGAAAGGGCTTATTAGGTTTTTCGTGGATAATAATATATAAAAGCTTAAGCTCCATTTCCCTGGCTTTTAGTAACTGTAGACCCTGAATAATGTATTGATTTTTTCTAATCTTTTAGGTTTTTTATTAGGTTCTTTTTGGTCAATGTGAAATGTGATGACTAATGGTATGAATTGATATTTATTTGATTTTTTTAGGTTAGGAGATTAGAAGGACAAGGAGTGCCATCAAAGCAAGCAGAAGCGATAACATCTGCAATAACTGAGGTTTTGAATGATAGTTTGGAAAATGTGGCTCAATCTTTTGTTTCCAAGGGTGAAATGCAAAGGGTTTGTTTCCTCTTTTCTTTTGAATTTTTTTTTTTTTTTATAATTTTGATTTTTTTGGTGATCAAATATATATATATAGATATGTTGTCGATGTGGATTATTTAATGTTCTTAGATTGAGATGACTCAAGATGGTAATTTGGGGAAATTCAAGTCTCAAGTACAAAGCTCTCAGGTAATATAGAGTTATAGTATAAATTTAGATATTGCAATTTGAAATATAATACCATATGAGGTTGAAATAATTATCAAGGTTGAAATTATCATCATTATTTGGTTATCATTTGTTTTTGTAAATCTTTTCTTTGTGTTTGGGCATATACTCATCTTTAACGTTTTATTTGTCAAGCCTAAGTTAGTTGTATTTGTATATGACAAGACTAATATGTATTAGAACGTGTGTAGGAACAGTTAGTATGCTACATTATGTAGTTAGGTTTCACATGGACTCTTGTTACTTAGAAGTTAAGGTGAATGCTTTAATCAAATGTGCCGATTTATTATGTTCTTTTTACTAAAAGAACTAATGTGAGGTAATAGGCGTGTCGAAGCCATTTGTGCAATAATTGGTTTTCATGAAGTAGACTCTTTTATATGACAGGTAGTAATGATTATTTTATGAGGTATCTAAATTTTAAAGTACCACTTGACAACAAGAAAAGTAGAGGAATATTGTGGACTGGAGTCAGTGTAATGTATGCTAGTCTGCAATGGTTAAATAATTGCAAGAATTTAATTTATAGGGTTGAGCTTTGTCATCAAAAGAAAATGTTGGATTTGTATATGACAAAATGAGTGATTTCATAAACAGTGACAGAGATGGTTTGTCTTTTTTGGTGGATGGTCTTATGACTCCCTCTTTTTACAAACAAAGTATTCTTCGAATTTCCCTTTGCAATAAGTTGATTTTTTTCTATCCTTTTGTAGGAAAACCATTTCTCCTTGTTGCAACGAGAGACGGAAAAACTGAGGAATGATATTGAGAAGATGCGCAGTGAGTTGAGGTATGTATAATTTGACTATTGATTCAACTGCTTGTTACGGCATATGATATGGTGACCAAATCAAACCAACCTTCAACTATTCAGTGGATTTGGCGAAATTTGAACCTTATGATCTATAAGTGTTGACACTCGGCTTTTTAAATTTCAAAACTTTATTGGTAACCAGAAAAATACTGTTTTTTGATTTTGACACAGGTATGAGATTGACAAAGTCACTGCTGGACAGCGTCTGGATTTGAATCTTGAAAGGGGGTAAAGAGATACATCTTTTATTTTCTTGTTTTAATATAATTTATTATTTTAACTAGTATCATATTTGCTTTTTGTTTCAAGCTAACCCTTGTTTATAAGAACCAACAATCATAAACAACTTGTGGAATTCTGTACTCAAATAGAACCAATTTGGCTTGTTTTCACCGCCGATCTGTTTATAGTTGATGATCAATGAATGAATGCAGGAGAATTCGTGATGAACTAGCAAACCAAAACCAAGAAACTGCTAACCTCACAAACAAACTTGATAGGGTAAGCACATATAGCCTTTTGTCCCACACATCTGTCTAGAGGCCAACTTCCCCTTTTACCAAAATGACTGACATTCTATCTTTGGAACTGTTGTATAAACCCAGGAAATTCATTCGTTAAGGGCCCAATTGGAAGCAGCAAAATACGATGTGATCAAGTACTGCATAGGTACCCTTGTCTCAATTTCTGCTGTGGGTTTGGCTGTGCTGCGTATACTCATGTAAACTGTAATCTTGCTAATTGTAATGATTAGCATTAACACATAGAGGAAAAAGATAACTTGTTTCACGCGTTTTTTATTGTTCGTGATCCATTAATGAAAATTGTAACATAATGAAACTAACTTGAACCTTATGAGTGGTTCTTGCCCTTTTCAGTTGCACTTATTTTCTATCTTGGCTTGCAAATCGAAATCGTCATATCAGTTTAACAATTTTCTCGATTTCTAAGTTAATAATGAACACTATTATTAGATTTGTATGAAATTATAATTGGAGAACTAATATGTAACCAATAATAATGTTTTTTAATGAAAAATTAATAGAAATAATATGGTATTTATTTGTAAACGATTTACTTTAAATTATGGCATCAGACTGATTAACTTTAAGACATAAACATTCTATATTATAGCTAAGTGTATACGGAGTATAATATAGCTGCATCAAAAATGACATTGATAATCTAAAAAGAATTTACATAAAGTAGATGTTAAGTATCTAGTAGGCGTCCAAAGAAGTTGCTACCAACTTGATATTGGTCGTTTTATCTCATCAATTAATCTGTAGTGTCAAGTTGAAATCCATCCGTATCCTGCAACGTTTTTAAAAAACAAGTTTTTTTTATCATACTAGTTAGGTAAAAAATTGTGTCCGGTCAACACAGAAAAAAATGCAATTGCACCAGCCGGGAATCGAACCCGGGTCTGTACCGTGGCAGGGTACTATTCTACCACTAGACCACTGGTGCTCTTTTTGTTTGTATATCTCGATATTATTAAATAAAACCACTTTAAAACGACCACGTTTCGTGTTCTAGGGTTAGCTTTGCAATATTTTCAGAAGGAAACACAATACTGATGAGATTAATTTCTTTCAGTTTTATACCAAGTAAAATAATCATTCTAAACAATGTTGGACAATTTAACTTCGAAGGAAAGCTTGAATCCTAGTAAAACAAATAAACAATATGTCAAGCGTATATATAGAGAGTATAAATGTCACAAAACGAGTTTTATTTAAGCTATATATGGTGCAAATTGTTTTACGAAGATATGTGATTCTTACATAACATAAATCGATCGATACACGAATTGATAGTCGCGTTTATCATTAGCAGTTTATTTATTGATTTCTAATTTCTAATAATTATAGGTAACATAATATCTTGTGAAGTCTAGTATTCTTATAAGTTATAACAAAGAACCTTCATAACAACTTATCTTATTATAACTTTGCAGTATATAACATTAACATGTCAAACAATAAATTTGTCATAAGATATCGGGCTAGATTATACCAATATTCAACATCAATTACTTGTAACATTGTGATATCATCGATAAATGAGATCTATGTCCCACAAGAACGAGTAATGCAGCAACCATGATTATATAGATAATGACATATATTACATATCTACATAATTGCATATTTATGGGGGAAGCGTATGGTATAGAAATCTTAAGGAATATTGAGAAGGATTGACATTTTTGACAGGAGTACATAAACATAGGATCAGGGAAAAGAGAAGGGCACACTTAAAATAGATACTTCTTCTCTTGGTTATGAAGTCATATGGCACTGGTCAACTGGTTAAACATTCTTCTACTAGTTACTCTTAACGTGGCTGGTTACCCAAGAATCGCCTCACATACTTCTCATTGATCTCAAACACGAAACTCATCCCCCTTATCTATCAATCGAAAGATCATATAAAACGACATGAAGTTAATTTAGAAGTACAAGAAAATTTGCTTTTATCAAGAATGACAGAGTGCGGCATGATTACCTCAATTAAACAACTTGAACCAACTGCAATCATCTGCCCTTGAGCAACCACTTTGCCATTTAATGAGATTGAACTCGCTCCAAGATTTTTGAGACTAAACGATCCATCTGTTTCCATCTTTATGATAGCCTGGGTAGATAAAGAAGGTATGCCATACGTAATAAATGCATTAGTAAGAAGATATACACATAATAGTAAATTAGATGTATTTATATAAACTAGATCACCTGCCGCCTAGATATCTTGTTGGCACGGCCTTCTTTTCTTAGATCAATATCAACCTCAGTGTCATCAGTCGATCTTCCAATTGTGACCTGCAAAACACAAATTTACTTATGTTGGGTAATACCAAGAAAGATTAATCATAAAAAAGGATATGGTGTCTCAGGATCGTGGGTACAATAGAAAATAAGAATAAACATATTAAATTGTGGATCATCTGCAAATCATATCAGGCATGTGATAACTGGTAACTATGTTGAACATATTAGAAATCCAGTTTAGACTACAAGTGGTTAAGGTGCTACAGTGGATCAGAAATATGAACCAAAACTTATTCCTGTGACGTGTAACATTATTAGCAAAACTATGTTACTCGGATCGTCTCCAGGTCGGACAGTGGTTGCCTAGTCCCTTGACAAAAAGATAAGACGCAGATTAAAACTCTACCGTCTTCAATATATACCTAAAAGGTATCTTGAGCTGGCAAGATGGTTGGGTTGTGTAACGGGTCAAAACAGGTAAATTTTACATTATCCATTATTTTGGGTTTTATAAATGAATAATATTCTAATCAGAGCCTTCATCAGACCAATACCTCAGTTTTCTTGATATATTGCTTCAGATGACGGCCATAGAAGATGGCAAGGGCTCCCTGAGATGACATAGCTCTTTGGAATGAAGAGCGAGCAGCCTGTTCCAGCCTCATTATCATCTTTTTAGCATCCTCATTCTGATATCTTGCAACTGCAGATTGGGACAAAACCATCAATATATAATACAAGCATACAAGAAGCGTGTATACCATATAATGTGCACATCTTATATGTGTGAGATAAGCTTTCTTGGAAGTCACTCATCAACTTCATATAAAATGTTATCAGAACACTGAGTTATTTTGTCATTAATTGGTTATCCATATTAACATAAAATCAAATAAAAGAATTTAACTTATTTTTAAGCCTTAACAAGAAGGAGTTGTAAGCCTACCTTCACTTGTAATACATGAGTCCTGACTATGAGCCAAGTCCATTTCAAGTATCTGAAAGAGAACATCAACTATTAAAGGATGGTACCTCAAAATGTAATGAAATATGAACAGGGTCCCAATGTATTACCATAGCTTCAACATCAGAAAAGTAAGGTACGTCACCATCACTATCAGAGTTGTCCACATCGCCAATATAAGAATCATCCATGGATTCTGGATTAATCATTTTGACTGAGCCAACTCCTAAAGGTAATGACATCTCATTATACACCGCTGGGCTGTCTAAACCCTGTTTACAATGAAAAGAAACCTTCTGAGACAAAGTTATAATAGTATACAGCTCAAGGTTGAGATTAAACCACGTGTACTATGCGATTAACATTACGTTACCCGAAGTTCAACTTTACTAGCATCTTCCTCCAGCAGTCCATTCCCACTCAGTTCTATAGCTGTATGCATGGGCCTGATTTGACTAGAAATTCTAAGATTATTAGGCTTCACAAGGAGTGGCGTGAGATATTCACCGTCAGGTGACTCGTGTTTAAATCCAGAGCCAACAAGTAATGCATTTGGTCCACTTGAATGTGACCGGGAGAAACATGGTGCATGATCTTTTCCTTTTCTTACAGAACTTGGCCCTTGTTCGCCATCCTTCTCATGGGATGAGGAGGAAAATGGACCAACGGCATCCGTAGCAATTAGCAGTCCAACTGAGGGAGCAAATTGAGTAGATGGGTGAATCAGCAGAAAAATATCATCATTGCATGGTATATCAGGGTCTTCTCTATTTAATGTGCAAATAATTTTCCCCTCGGTTAGCTGAGGAGATTCGAGTTGTGGTACTGATGTTGATGGCACATCACCCTCCTGATGCTGGTCATTATGAAATGATGAATCTTTTAACTCTTCCGGACATTGAATACAGGGAATTATGGTTGCCTCAGTATTGCATAAATCAACTTCTTGTACATCTTTAGCAATATCATGCATTGCATCTTTGACATCTACATCCATGAAAAGAATATCATCCTCGTTTGAGAAGTTGAGAAGAGAATCTGGTGGATCTGTATACTCACCATCCTGACCACTAGAATTAATAAAACCATTAGGTCTGTCTCCCAAAAGGGACACCTGGTGGGTCCCATCATACCCAGGTGAACTCTTACCCTCTCTTTGGTGGTCACATTCTTCAGGGAGTGCTAATGTTTCTTCTGCAACCTGATGACTTTCTGCATTGTTCTCATCAACCGGCATATCAGGAGCAGAAACATCTTCTAACGTCTTCCAGAGTGGCAGCCTAGTTGATGGAGATGAAAATCCCAACGTGTGAAATGAAGCACTGCCATCTGAAATAGGCGAGTTAAAAAGGTGTTTCCCTCCAAATCCACCTGATTTATCAGATTTGGAATGATTTTCACTGGGAGGAGTCTCAGATGGACCTGACTCATCAATACCTGTGGCATTTTTCATTTCAACATTTGGATCAAAAGAACCCATTAATTCATTTTGTGAAGGGGAAACATCTTCAGCAAATTTAAATAATCCATCTTCACTCATTGATCCATTTATAAAATTATTTTCAACAGACTTATGGCAACCTTCCATATGAAAAGCATTGGTTGGATTATCAACGATAGTAGTTGTGGTAGTAGTAGCTATGGTCCCTATTGATTCTGGAAAAGCCTGACGCAAGATTTCAAAGTCTTTTTCCTCAAACCCCAAATTGTTTGCAAGACAGTCGTCTAGCATAACATTGCCACCATGAGCCTGATGATTAGTTGTAACATTATGATCTTGATGGTTGTAGTTATGAAGGTTACGTTCCTCAAAAAACCCGAGATTTGGAGAGCTAAAAAATTCATTTTTTATTCTCTTCCGCATGGCATAATAATGTCTGCGTATGCTTCCATTTCTTCTTTTCTCGGCGACCTTCTCATTTCCTTTCATATTTTCCAATTTAGATTTTGAAGATGGATTAGAACCAGATAGTTCAAGTTCGGCCATGCGAGCAGAAGCTTGAGCTGAAACATCCGGATCATAGAGAAGAGAACACCACCGATCTCGAAGTTCCCGAAACGTAAATCTCCGAGAAAATTTTACTGCCCCTTTAGCAAGTGCTTCGAGAGAAGCTCCACCCTGCCACAGGTAAACAGGCAGACAGTTAAGAAAATGTACTGAATTAAAACAAAACAGTTCGAATGGCATATTGTATTTAGAAAGTGGCAAAACGATATGTGTTCAGCAGCATAAGATGTACTCGTATATAATTGCATCAAGGTTATATGGGTTTGTTTGCTAAAACAAAATGTGATGTGAGTTACGCTTTTTCTACATTCCACACTGTGGTCGACACTGTTTTCCACAAATAAAGAGACATCGTAGCGAGTATATTGAGCCCACAAACAAAATGTGTGAAGTGGCCTTAAGTTTCCCTTGCCCATCGAATGCACCATAATCAAGCAAAGGAAGTGTCATCAATTTAACTTAATATCTGAGTTGGTACACAAATCATATTCTATTAACCAACATCCTGAGTAAATTTAGAAATTGTATGTAAATCTAGGAGGTACATAAATTTCACAAGAAAAAGCGAACATTCCCCACTACTTTTTTAATAATTTACAAATAGAATTAATCCTTTCCCATATTTGAAGACTCCTTGAAGGTGTAAAGATGATATTTTCACCACTCAAGGTTTCACCCTCCCCCCATTATCAATCAAACGATCAACTGAATTTTCAAATCTTCATTACACATTGAATGTGAAGGCAGCTGATTCAACTCTGATAGTCAAAAAGATACTAGAGAAGATATACAATCCAGGTCAGACTAGAATATGCCAAATGCTTACATGGACACTGCATACATCCATATAGTTAGGTCTTATATCATTCGTCTTTTCAGAAAATAATATAAAAAGTACTATATTAGGGCTAGTAAACTATAACTATATGCAATTATGCACCAAATATGAGTTTTCCCAAATAGCAGTAAATCAGAACAAAAATTATGTCACACATATTTCTTTCACTGATATGAATGCCTCTACTTTACATAAGCATACTACACAGTTACACCACACATATGTTTCATTGTAAGCAGCAAATACGTATCATTCCTGACATCAACAAAATCAAAACGAAATTGTAATACTTCAACTGACAATAATCAAATTTAAAATTCGTAAGTTATTGTGAATCAAGATATCATACCATCAAATCCTACTAAAAGTGACCTAATAAATATCGAACAGTAACACAATCCCTAACCTACAACTAAAAAAAACAATATTATAAATTAAAAACATGTATACAGACCTCAATCGAATTCTTTAGCAGCAGGTCATCTTCAGGAATCCATGGAGAAGAAACAGAAGCCGTTGCTGTCATCTTCTCCATTGAAGAAAAAAGGAAACCCTAAATTCTCACTCAGTGAGTTACAGATATCGAATTGGTGTAATTATGGTGGAGATTAGATGAAACTGAAGGTGAATTTGAAAGTGTAGCTCAGATTATAAGTATCGAGTGAGAGTAACATGCGAAAAAAAAACGAAGCTCAGCGCGGGTAATGTATTGTTTCTCTAGTACAAATAAAATCAGTGTTTTTACAGAAAGATAGAGATAGAGAGATACAGCAGGTTTTTTATTGTTTACTTTGCGTTTTAAATATTATACGAAATAAATTAATAAAATGTTTGAATTTTTTTTTTTAATAATAAAATTCCGGGAAGAAAGAAGTACTCTCAATTAAAAGTACTAGACCAAACAATATATTTGTATTGTACTCATATTTAAACCAATCTTTAATTAGAATTTGAATTAAAATCAAAACAAAAGTAAAAAGAAAAATAACACAAAGTATAATTCTCGATACCAAAACCGTACGGAGTATTAATAATGTTACTTTATCCAGTTTAATTAAGGAATAAGCATTTTGAAACAAATTAGCAATTCGGATTCATTTACACGAACAAAAACTTACAAATAAAGATTATTTTTGAGCTCATCAAGTGGCGCCCTAAAAAGAATGCTCACTTACAAACTGTTCTACCATAAACGGTTTCCGAACAATAGAAAATGAATACCATCAAGTAAAGGACTAGAAGGATTGTTGGTACCTTTAAATAATCAATTCGAAAAGAAGTCGACAGCAACAGTACCAGTGACCTCCTGATCCTCAACTTCAGAATATTCGGAGCAAAGACCAGAATTCCTTTCGTTGGACGGACCAGGCTTTAGAGAAGGGTATAGAGGGGAAATAGATGATAATGTTTGAACCAAATTATCATCATGACAAATTCATTTCCGGTTATACCAACTAGACTACTTAATCTTAGACAAATCTAAACTACTACTGATTATATAAGTTAAATTATATAATACTATATAACATTTTTTTCATTTAATTCCTCCTTTAATCGAACATGTTCGTTTTATCTTTATTTATTTTAGATCAACAATTATTCATGCAACTTTAACTGATCATAAAAAATATTAAATACGTATACATATAGCCGAAGTTTTTTTTATATACATATATATTTTTAATTTTACACTTCTGAGTTTTGTATCCGTCAAACATAATGATTGCAAAATGAAACTTATAAAGCCATGTTGTCAACTACTAACTCCATATATCAATAATGCAAGATTCTTTGTATTAGTTCTCTTAAGATTGTAGGATTGCGCCGTTAAAAAAAAAAAAAAAAAAGATTGTAGGATTGGGCCACTTAGACCTAGGAAAAGCAACAACGTCAGCTAATGTTTATTCCAAGTGTGTAATTCAAAGTAGCTAGTAACACTATGCATACATCAAACTTCAAACATTATTATTATTATAATGAGTATAGTGTCATACTTTTCTTGTATTTATCAAAATTTTGTGATGTATTTATTACCGTCCTAAACTCCTAATACTACATACCCTGCATACTAGAAGCTTGTAACAAGTTCATCGATCACCATAATATTTGAGAAATTAAGTTTAATTAAATACCTTTACTTTTCACATCATTACATATTATCATTACTTACTAGTTATTGCTTCTTATATCTACACACCGACACACATACATATATATGTATATATATATTATCAGAATTCAAAAAGAAGAAAATTTTAGAAAAGAAGGTGAAAAAATATATATTTAAAAGTAAAGTAATGCTATATCCGCCTAATTAGGCGTATGCCTAATTTAGCCTACTCATACAGATTTTGACACATGTATTCCACTTATTCTCTCTCCTAATCTCATCCAATCATTTTCTCATCAACCAATCACATTTTTAGGCATATATGCCTAATTAGGCATATATATCATTTTTCTTAAAAGTATGATTAAGCAAAAAACAAGTATGATTTAATAAAAACACAAATATGATTTTAAACTGAATCAAAGGGTTATTTTGCTGAATCAAAGTGTTAAAAAACTCTTATTTCTCCATCAATTTTTCCTTCTCCCTTAAACCCACATCTATATATATAACAAAAATAAACCGAACTTTCCTAACTTTTAATAAATAGCAAAAGTCTTAATATTGAATCTTAATTGTTATTCGTTGAGCTCAATAAATCCAATTCATATATTCTTATGTCAACTAATAATAGAGTAACAAACCATTGAACTATACTAACGAACCATTTGTATAATTGCAATTCTTGATTAGCACCTAGGTTGAACCAAAAAAATTTAAACCTACTATGTTTGTTTCGAACACATGACACACATTCTTTCTTGTTTAAATGAAGATAGAAAAATGATATGTGCTTTCTTGTTTAAATGAAGCTAGAAAAATTAATATGTATTTAAAATAATATATTTTTTAAATAGTTTTTGCACCTATCTTATATGCTATTGACAGTATAAATATTTTTTTTAATAAAGAATAAAGTAATTTTTTTTTCTTTTTTCTTAACCAAATTTTGGGACCATATATCTAAATTCACTGAAAATTCAAGAACATGAAGCCCACGAAGTTTGTCCACCAAAAAGCCCAACGCTTCAATTAACAATTTCAAGGCCTTATTTCACCATTTCCAATTTTTTCATTCATCAGTTTCAGACGCAAGCTCCAACACAGAGCCTGAAAAAACGGGCGATACGAAGACGACGATGATGTATCCTTCAAATTATCGTTGTAAATTCAGTGGTATTATAGTTTCAATTGTCACGCTGTTGATGATTACGATTCATGTGCCGAATAAAGTCGTAGCATCGAAGTCCACGTCAGCTTTTGTTGAAACCGTCATCTATTCCAATAAGATCGCCATTTTCTCCAAATCATACTGCCCGTTAGTATTATTTATATTTGTATCTATATTATGGAACTGATTATATATGCATATGCTTGATGTCTATAAATTGTGAATATCAATTCTTCAATAATCTCAATAGACAAGTGATGTTTACTATTACGATATGCTGTATTAGTAAATATAATGACCTGAAACCTAATATTAGTATTTGCATCGCTATTCAGAACACTAAGTGTGTGTGCGTGTGTGTCATATGTGATGCGTTTAGGTATTGTCAACGTGCAAAACGGATATTTAATGAACTAAAAGAGCAACCTTATGTTGTGGAGCTTGATCTTCGAGGTATATTTGTTAGCTGATTTTTATTTGATTATTAATTTTTTAAGAATTTGTTTGATTCAGTTTCAATTGGAATGATAAAAGGTGCAATGGTTAGGGACTAATAATGTTAGTTTTCAGATGATGGGTACAAGATTCAAAGTGTGCTGTTAGATCTTATTGGTCGTCGTACTGTTCCACAAATATTTGTGAATGGGAAGCATATTGGTGGTGCTGATGGTTCGTCTTTCTTTTGCTTTTACTATTTGTGTGTTTTGATTGCTTTGAAGTTATATTTAGTAAGGTTTTGTCTTCTTGTTTATGTACTTCTATTTATTTATGTAGATCTTGAAGTTGCTGTCCGGAACGGTGTGTTGCAAGATCTTTTGGGTACAAGTTGAATGTGAAGGGAGATTGTTAGTAATATCTTTTGACGTAGTGTTGACTGGTGACTTTTGTCCAGCTGGCTTGGTCATGTAAAATGTAAATCAATTACTCGTGAAAACATCTGATCATTAAGGATTCTGTATTTTCTGTTTGTATACATATATTCTGGTCATGTTCTTTTACCAAATGAATTTACATATCAAGATTCTAGGAGCTCGAAAATTAGAATATTCTGTTTGCATATCCTGTCTCTGTATGATCAGGATCATGAAGCTGTTACATAAGTGTCTGGTCTCCATGTTGACTTTTGAGCAGTTAGTGTACCTTCTTGGTTCTTAGAAAAGGTTAAGTGGACATCCCAGTGTAGCGACTTCAACAATTTCTCGACTTCCATTATCGTACTGGAGTCGTCCAGTACGATAAATTTCCCTCCTGGTCTTACAATCCTATCAACCTCTACTATAACAGGTGTGATTTTACACCTACATAAACCGCATTGAAGCTCATGTGATCAATTGATCATTTTGCAAGCTCAAGTAGCTTTGTGTATGTGTGTGCAGAGAAAATGTCACCTATTTTTAAGCATGGAGAAGAGATGATCTGCATGGAGGAGATCGTAAGTGCGAGGATACGTGCTAAAAGATTCACACCAATCATGGTAAATTCCGAGAAGTCCCCTCTCAAATATTATTGGCAGTGTATCATGAGAGTTTGTGTTCACTACATTCAGCACCCATACTTTTAAGTCCTTCAATGCTGCTGCAAACCTGTATAAAAATGGATTTAAAGTTAGTCGGATTTCAAATTGTATCTAATAATTGTGAAGAAGAATTCATACTTTAACACTTACTTACCCACCATAAACAGCTCTCATGTCCATAACATTTCTTACATTGGTCCAGTTGAATCCACTCGTATATATTTTGCTAACAACATGTTTCCAATGGTCATAATCTGCTTCAAAATCATCTTGAGCTGGTTTTCCATAAATACCCATCTGGGATTTGTTTAACCAGTATGGAGGTTCTTGAACTCGGGCTGGCCATTTTTCAGGCCATTGTGAACCTCTCTCTATGTCCCCTGTTGGGATGTTGTGCATACATGCCCGTAGGGGTACGTACCTGCCAATTAAAACCCAGATAACTTTTTAACTTTTCTAAAAATTGACATAGATTAAGGAAACCGAAAAATAAAGTTGGCTTAATGCTTACCATGCAGCATTTGGATCATCATCTGGTTTGCATATAGGTGGTTCTTGTTTCTTTCTTCCATTATAGCATTCATTTGATTCTGGTTTGCGGTAAATTGCCACATCAACTGCATCGAGTTTGTCCTTCTTGATTGTGACAAGCTCCCAACACATTGCCACCGTTAGAGCAGACATCTCTAAGTATAGTATATTTTTTAGTTATTTTAACAAAATAATAGTAGTTAGAGTCGAATGAAAAGATTTTTTAATGTTACCAGCCCATATTTGAGAATCCTCTACATTTTTCCGGTAAACAGGTGTTGCTGACCAAACAAAATAACCTCCTGGCCGAAGTAGACGATTTATTTCCAGAAGAAGCATGCCACCTTAATATAAGAATAGCCCCTCAGTTCATATCGTATTTAAGGTTTCAAAGTTTATGCAACTGTATTCTTCATTTTGCGTGTCACATCTTTAAATAATTAAATCTCCTCAAATTAAGGAAATGGACACTGATCTTTCTTCTCACATTACTTATATAGTAGGTGACAATTTTGAACCAATTACTTATCCCATGAATGGGTTAGTTTGGGTTATGTTATTGTCTCTAATAGTTTGGGTATAAAATGATGAAAGATATTGAGGGTTCGATTGGGACAAAAGTAAGCAAAAATGATATTTTTACTCACATAATCTCCTAAACCATTTATTTTTCAGAAGAATATTGATTATTATCAAATGTATATAGATATATAATCATATTGTAGACAGTACATATAGTTTTAAATAGTTATGTAAAAAGTGTTTCGGGTCAATGCTACCATGAAGCAGACAAAGAATATTCACCTGAACCCATTGAATAGTTACCCAACTTACCCTTTTTGCCACTATCAATTCAAAAAGGACTCGTGTAATGAAAATTTTCAAAAAGCAAAGAGGACCCCAGATTGAAATTTATGCTGAGATACTGTCAAGGTTATAGAGGTATGTGAACCTTCTCTATGCCAGGGTACTCTACAACGAGCACAGTGAATGAGATCAAAAGCGTTGCTTGGAAAGGGAAGGCGTCGTGTGCCCATGACAGCAGAAATTGCTGGTATTCCTCTCTCAAGGGCAAACTGGATTTGAGATTCATGTTCATCATTAGGGGCAAATGACATCGTCAGGACGTCTCTGTCAAAAAGGTAACCTCCAAAACTTGCTACACCACACCCTACGTCTAAAACCATCCTAGTGTGTTTTCCCCATGAGATCTCTGGCATTGCCTGAGTAAAGTTCGGTGATTTATTTATTGTGAATGATTATATTTATATATTGTTTTTAAATGAAGTTTTATAAATGGCTTTCATTTACCTGTTGTAGAACGTCAATATAGTGTAGAGCACCGTGGATAAATTGAGTTCCACCTCCCGGGAAAGCAAGGAATTCCCCACTCACCTTCACCCAATTCTGGTGCCCTTTTATCTTTGCCAAGGACTTGTGTGGTACATTATGAAACCATATCTGTCATTTACATCTTATATTATACCAAAAGACCAACTATTTATGCATAAACCTCAAGTCAGAAAAGTTTCAACATGAAAAGTTCCTTTATATAGTAGCACTATATCTAAACTTGGCAATTTCGACCCATGTACTAATAAATGGGTCAATGTAGGTCATGTTTTATCTGCAATGGGTCATTAAAAGAGTTGGCTTGAAAGGAAACGTGTCGAACAGGCTGAAAGTCACCAAAGGGTAATTCAATGCATAAAACGTCATCAATCAATTTATCCAAAGAATCTGATGATAATCTAAACAAAGTTATTATTTATGTAACCATATCCGACACCAATTATTTGAATGAAAGTTTTTTGGACAAATAGTGTTTCTGGTCAACCCCGACCCAACCCATTTCTAGCAGTACCAATCTATAACTCCTTTTGACCCGTTAGCCAACCTGCCCGAGCTGCCATTTTATTCCCTTTAACTATACCTTATCTCTGCTTTGAGGCCATGGAATAGGTGTCCTGTAACCCTCGGGTATGGGGACCAGACAGATGGGACCCTCCTCTGGGCAATGCCGCTCCCGATGCTCAAAATGAGATCTACTTGGCAATTTCCTGATTGCTTTTGCATTGTCCAAACAAGGTATGTAGTCTGTCCCACTACTAACATTGCATAATTCCCATTTGTAATCAGCTGCTACATCAGCCCGTCTCTCTTTTTCATCGTCCGACTGACCTGCTTGAGTTTTCCATTCCTTTTTAGATTCGTTGGACTCTTTTGGAATTCCAGAAGAACTCTGATCCACCATCATTGTATCACCTGCCGCTGCCTTTGAATCGTTAGTCGGTGCGATGATGGTGGGTTGTATCTTGGCTTCTTTAGTTGACGGTTTCGTCTCTTTTGCTGGATGAGTTCCTATTGGTTTCTCTTTGTTTCGTATTTGATCCTTACTTGTTTCCTCTTTTTGTGCCTGTTCTTGTTGATGATGGTCTTTATCCATTCTATGCTCTTCATCTTCTTCTTCTGTTATACCATGTTCTTCATTGTCTGCCGCATCCAATTTGTCTCGTTTATCATTTTTCTCTTCTTGATGGTCACCTTTTCTTCTAGGATCTTCATTTGCAGTAGTATGGTCAACCGTTGGGATTCCCTCGATACTTTGATTTTGAGTCACGGTACTTTCCTCAGACAATTGAACCTCTTCCCCTTCATATTTTTCTTCTTTCTGAACATGCGGTTGTTTATCAACTTCCGTTCCTGTAGCTGCTTCAACTTGAGGTTTGGTTTCATTTGACCCAGTGCGTTGGTGAATACGTGTTGCAGAACCGTCATCAAGTCTGATGGCATCCTCAGGAAGATCACCAGGATTGTCTTCGAAAGCGGGAGTCTCAATAGGGATTTTGCGTGATCGGGTTTGAGAAGAAGTACCGTGAGAGAGTTGGGTCGTGGACTTGTTTGAGGAAACATAGGAGTTAGAAGTGAGCATCCAGACACCTAAAATAAAGATGCACACAAAGATGACAGTGGTGACGGTGGATGCATAGGAACCACCTGAAGATCGCTTGGTAGTACGCTGTTTTGCAGTGGCCATGGTGGTTGTTGCATTAGATAGCAGGTAGCAAGATAGGAAGAGAAGTTTTAGTTAAGTTTGTGGAGAGAAAATAAAGTTAGACAGAAGAAGCATTGTCAAGATCCAAAAGACTAGGGTATGACCATTTTTTGCCACCTTTCTCCCTTCTCCTTTTTTCTCTCCTAGTCCTACACATTATTTCTACCATCTCTCAGAAAAGGTCTACAACTATTTGGATATATTTATTCATATGCAATAACAAATAGTATGATGATTATATATGTAAAACTTAAAATGGATTTTTCTTTGACCTTGTCTTTTGAAACATAACTGTCTGAAACAATTTCGGATATCTAATGCAGTCTACTAAGTGTTGGTGTAAAAATTGTTTCTAGGTATTTATTACTAGTATATTTGTTACAAGTTCAATTTTCTAAATTATAAATTTACCCTTAAAATTATTACAATTTAGTTTTATTTAAGACACATGTAAGATATGTACATTCCTCTTATTGCGATTACACTTTTTTTCTCAAGCAGAAAAAAATTGTAAATCTGGTAATTTGATGGATTTATTCCAATTATTGCGGCATTCCAGCGAGACTAATGTTGAAAAATTTTAGGCCACTAAATCCATGTATTACCTACATACATATTACTGTGTGGGTTGGGTAACCTTTTACATGAGAACAAACTTTACCTGTGAATGTACCTTTATTTGTTCCGAATGTAGCCATGTATTTTGTAATATTTGCAGTGAAGGTTACAAATCTCACAATGTAAGAGTATCTTTATAGTGAAGGTTTTATTTTAGGCGCTCCTTGAGGTAAAATTTCTCACAAGCGTGTAAGTTTTTCAACTTCAATGGTGAACCATAATAGCAAAAGTTATCTGACATACATAGATCTTCCTGCACTGCTAGCAGGTGCCTTGGTTGATGCAGATACTAATTAAAGGATTTTAAAAGATCTCCTTAGTGCGGCTTCCAATGGGGCCTTTGGCTTTGTTCAAGCCAGGCAACTTGGTATTCTCTTCTTTTATCAAACTTGCTGCTTGATCGATAGGAGTTATATTTCTTCAATGAAGGGGACCTGAAGTTCAAATGGAACTGGACTCATAGCATATATGCCCATTGAAAGATCGACGAGTATGATCACGTACCACAGTTATTGAAAAAGATAAAAGCCGAACGTGTGAATGTAATTGAGGCTCTTTGCAATCGCTACACAAAAGTGTTGTATCTTAATATGATAGTTTGAATTTAGTCGGTATGTCAAGCTTTTGGACAGTTATTTTGCATCCAGAGTCCAACATCAGTCATACTTCTGAGGTGGTAAACTAGAGTTTAGACAATTTAAAACTTCCTCACAGTGTGCTCAAGTGTGCAGAAGTAGAACTTTTAAATTGTTCTATTATAATCGTGTATACTCATTTCACTTCTTAAAAGGACTCCAAAGGCATACATATCCTCGATCAGAATTAATTGTAGACGGAAGTCTTTGTACCTGATCTTTTATTTCTGTTTCACAAGGTTAATTAACAACACGATGACTGTTATAGCTGGGGGGCAAAAGTAGAATACATGACTAAATCCTCTGGGTATGTATATAAAAAAATCCTCCTACAACCTCATACATATAAATGGCTTTAAAACATACTCCATAACCAACTTACAGATATATAAAAGAGAGCTCTAGCATTTGCATAATCATACTAGCTAAATCAACAATAAAAACGGTTCATTGTTGATTGATGGACTCACTTTTGTATAGGATATCTGGTTAATCTTTTAGTGGACATATGAGCCTTGTATGTTCATGCCAGCTTCAAAATGACAAGGTTTCAGTCAAGACTAGCAGCATGTGTTTTAAATGTGGCCTGATGGAACTCGAGGTTTCCCTTTCATGGTATCTAAGTGTTGGATGACAAATATAACTCCCATCACAATGATTAGACAGCCAACAAGTGTGCTAAAGAAGAGTGCACCCGGTTGCCTTGTTTGAACGAACCCGTACACCCCATTTGAAGTCACGACAATAAGATCTGTTAATCCATCGTTCGAAAAGTCTGCATCGACTAAGGCATGAGTTGGTGGTGCAGGAAGGTCAATGGATGCCAGTCGACTTCCTCCAGGTGAAATCACAATAGCCTCTTGATCTCCTGCTGCTAAGATCAAATGCTGATTATCATGCATCCGCAAATTGAACGGTTTCAGAGTGGGGATCACATAACCAGCATCCATCATCCCTGATGGGGACGGAAGGTTTGACCAAGTTGCACCAGTCAACAGCTGCCAATTCCAAACAGCTTCATGTCCGTGCAGCCCTGGAGAATAAGCTGTTACCTGCTATGTGATCACACCCTTTAGTTTCTAGTGGTTGGTTAATAATTTACTACATAATCTTGAAAGGAAAAGTGTACCTCCCCACGATTTGTTAGAAAAACAATGTCTCCATGGCTGCCCTTGCGATGTTTATGGCCATCATTTGTTGGGATGAGAATTGGTGTAGCTATCTCAAGCGAATTCACATCTAGAGCTCGTCCAAAGCTTCTCGAATATTCTCCGTGTGGGAATAAGTTGAAAGGAGAGTGATGACATATGGAAACATTGAAAAGTTGTTCTCGTACAGGTACACCAGATGTTGCAACAGCCCAACAAGGTTTTAAGACTTCCATTGATCCACTAACAACAGTTTGCTCAGCACCATTTCCACCAACAGCCTGCATACATCACAAATTATATGTGAAAACAAAATAAAGATAGTATCGAACTTGTAGTCACAAAGCTGCAAACCTGGACATGATCAAGAACTCCATCACCGTTAACATCAGCATGTAGGCCACCTTCTTGAAGGTGAAGCTAGAAGAGCAAAATTACAGGGTTAATATTTTGGACAATTCCCTAAGTGCATAACTAAAAGAGATAGCTAGAAGGCTTTATAAATAAATAAACTGCAGTGAGGCTTAAGTGCTTGACATTCTTAATTCTGGCACATGAAGGCTAAGAAATCAATGATGGATGTCACAAACTATTGATGTAAAAAACTGATGGTGTAGCTTGCCAATTTTAGATGATTCATAAAATCGTCATGTTACCTTGCATAATGTGCGACCAGATGCCAAATGCAAAACCTCAATCCCTTCCTTTTCATGAGCAACCACAACATTAGGTACCCACCAGAGCTGAGTATAATTTGTAATTGTCGGAACATAAGGTGATGCCTGCATCAGTCATAAGAACGTGTTTTGTCAAACTAATCATGAACTTCAGCCGTTAACATGAAAAAGTGACTCTACCACTTTCAGAAACAAATAAGAGCACATAAAAATAAGCCCATACAAAAAAGGAATCATCTGGCCACATATATCGGTCCTGAACTCTTGGCCAACTTCCAAACAGATATAGAATTTTATTACATAATTGGATGATTAAAGACACCACTGTTAGAATGCATACTATACTCAAAAGTTCACTTAAGCAGATATCAAACTTTACCTTCTTAGTTTTGGCTGAATTAGCAAAATTTGCAGCTTTTCCAATCAAATTTGAAATCTTTTTGGATTCGTCCTTTCCTGGAGGATGGTTTTCCTCAGGTTTGTGGAACGGGTAGTTGGAAGTCTTTCCAGGGGTTCTCTTCACTGCCTTCCTTTTGTGGCGCCTAAAGTGTGCCAGCTTTAGCATTGTATCCTCCCGCCTATCCTGATTGAGAGGGAACTTGTTAGGTGATTTAAAATTAGGAAAAAATGAAAAATGAAGAGCAAACAATTCCCAGAAACGCAAAAACCAAAAACATAAGGCCTTGTAAACCCACCCAGTGATGCGGCATAGTTCCAAGGACTGATTCTCTGAATTCCCTGCATTCAAACTATTGTTGAAAAATGTTAAGCCACATTTTTAGCAACAGACAACACTAAGTAGCATTATAATATCAAGTTATATTGTAATTTCAGTACCTCTCCTGGTTGACGCCTATTAAGAGCATGAACATCAAGCTTATAATTATGTTGTGGAATTAGCGGAGATTCATCTGATGGTGCTGCTTCAACATTCTTTTTATCAAAGAATAATAAATGTTAGTAACTAGAAGAAGATAGTTATGCATTATACTTTATAAGATACTTCAACTAAGACTAATGAAGAGTACCTGCAGTAAGAAATATTGTAAAAATAATTAATAAATTACCAATTGTAGATCTCAATGAGATGAATGGGTATCTTTCGAGTGTAGAGAGATATAATAAGAACCTAAAATTACCTCGTTCTTTCTACTCCAACGAAGTGAACCGGTTTTCCCCGCAAAAGCATAGAATGCAAAGTGGCGTAAATCCACAGCCGCAGATGCTTCAGACTACATGAAAAATCATTATCATCCAATATCAGAAGAATAAAGGATATAAATTCGATTCAAAGAGTACCTCAAACAAAATGTTAGTGTTCAGACAAAATGGTATTCACACAAGAGAACCTTGATACAGAAATCAATTGGAATATTCTTACTTCTTTTTCACTTGCGCTTCTTCTATGTTGGTCGGCATTTTCTTCTGCCATCTTAATTTCTTCAAAAGGATCAAGGTGCATCTGAAATAGTGCATATATTAATGTAGTGAGAGGGCTTGGCAACAATAAGAAAATGCGCATGTTCAACACTTGACATTGTTTGATCAATTTGACATAAACATAAGAATGATCATTAGCATTTAAGTTTATACTTTCACATAGTAAATAGCAAAGAATGCATCTATGAAGATACTTCAATCCTTCTAAAAGAGTTTAACAGTAGCCTCCAAGCTTTACCCCAGAGCATCCCATAATCGCTACCATATATCCAGGTAAGCTGGCTCATACAATATAGGGACGATGAAGTTGATTAGCATGCTTTGCCAAAGTAGGTCAATATGGCAAATATGAACCTCACCAAAGTGAATTTCGAAAGTTTAGTAAACCTTATGAAGCAAAAGGCAGAGGCTCGGTTACTCAAGCTAAAGCAAAACTGTTGTATGAATGTCAGAATTAGCCCAAAATCAACCTTCAAATTGTGAATTGTATAATTGACAATGGGCAGTTTAGAACTAATAATACTTCTAAGTATTTATCAAAACAACTAAGTGATATATAGTAAGAAAACAAATGTTTAGTCCACAATATAGAACTTGCTTTTAGTACTCAGAAAAGCTCCTACTTCTTCCACAGAACACAATACTATTATAATACAGGCACGCAATCTGTCAGAGCTACCTACTTGCTTTCCCTAATGACTCATAATGTTACTCACCACCTTATATCATAATCAATAAAAGTTAAACAAAATAATTAACCCATAAAATGGTAGTAATGGCAGTAACTAAGCTATGTCATAGTAATTAAGAACTGAAAACCAAGAACGGAACGAAAGGCATACATGTGGCTGCATCTCCATCCGTCCTCCAACAATCACAAGCCCAGCATCTCCATGTTTTAATGTATAATTAGTTACAGATATAGATATCTCCCTATGGTGAGCATTGTGTGGAAAATCCTCCTGAAACCATCAGATATTGTATCAAACAGGGAGAAAACAAAGGTGTATAGTTAACCACATAAACTGAGCTAGCAAGATTCATCCCTCTATGCTCACCTGAACATTTGTCTCCCATAGCTTTTGGAGGTTGTGATCAAAGCACATTATAGACCAACCTGATGTCACAACAACCAGCACCTGTTTTTGTACTTGACCACGTTTGAAAGTTCGATCAACCACCCCTGTTGCCATGGCCACTGCTCGTCTACCAGAAGCAACACGGATCTTATCAGGTAACAGGGTCACCTCTGCAAGAACACGAGCCTCACTAAACCCTTCATCCACACGTCTAGAGTGAGGCTCCAGAACCTGGAATATTGTGAAAAAGGTAAGTACAAGATGTTACGACATTGTGAGACTACTGATGTCAAATGAGTAATTTAGTATATTATCATAATGGAGCATGACACATTACATGTGGATTTTACATAAAAATATAAAAATAATGATGACACATTGGAAAAAAAAAAAACCTTCAAATCCATCAAGTTAACTTTTCTCAGCCCATCAAATAGATTTATAGGCCTGGACATCAAAGTGAAACTGATAGAATGAACAAGACTCAGATTCCAGGTTTGACCACCATCTGATCATATATCTACTACTGTTAGCTATGTCCAACTTTGTTATTATTTTCTGCTTTTATATAGTAAATTGTAGGCACTGAAAAATGAAACACATGTCAACCATTTCCTCGAACCTAGATAACAGAAAAGTTGCAGAGAAATAAATTGTTAACTCCTAACCTATCTCGTTGAGAGAAGGGAAAAGCGATTGTGCAATTGGCCATGTGTAGTTGAGGATGAAGTTAGCTTTAAACAAACTAGGATATGCAAAATGAACACGGCATTTTCATTTGTGGTACTTCTACATACTTAATTGTTTTATACTCCCAGCGTCATATTAAAATTCTACACCATATTAAATTAGATATTTGACTGTTTGTCACAATCTATAATACTCCCCACAATACAGAACAGCAAAAAATGTAAAAATGGACATTGGTGCAGAAAATGTCAACTATCAAAAATAAGTTCTAAAACTTAGGTGCCTCAACCAATTAGCAGTTTAAAACATGCCTAAATGAGCTAGTACAATTTAAACCCTAAATATCAATACAAACTCGATATATATACATAAACTTACCTGAATTTTAGCATCATGAGTAGCCACAAGCACCTCTTTCTTTCCATCACCATTTAGATCGGATACAATCGGTGGCGGAAGTCGTTCTCCTTCGTATTTAATCGGATATTCATCTGATAAATGATACCACGCCTCTTTAAATGAAAAATCACCTTCATGCTGATATCAAGTACACATTAATCAGACTAATTAATCACAAAATTCAGCTACAAGTACGAATTTGTAAACAGTTAAGAGCTTATAACAACATCTAGGGTTTTAAGTCGATCAAAAGTATCAATTGAAATTTACCTGAAGTGAGAAAAAAATTGCGAACGCAGCGAGCATAAGAATCGCTAAATCTCGCTTCCGCATGTTGATGATGATATGATTGTTTGTTAATTTGATTAAGTTAATATATTTGATTGATTTTTAAGATGAATTGCAGATTGATAACGACGGTTTTCGAGTGTGTTCGAGCTAGCTGCGATGGGACTTTCTCCGAGTCATTCTATTTTGCTACTATTGCCCCTAATGTTACGAATGTATACAAATGCCCCTTAGACTTCCCTTGTTATTACAAGTTTGTCACAACATAAAGTTTGTCACAACATAAAGTTCATCATACTCGTATACGTAAAGGGATGAGATTCAATGATGCGGTCGATAATTGGAGCAAATTTGACCAGCAATTAATTGGTTAATTACTTGGCGGTCAATAATTGGGGCAAACTTGACCAGCAATGAATTGGTAAATTACTTGGCCAATGAAAAAGAGGATT